>JASAUF010000467.1:3000000-3342500 GCA_030180095.1 Magnolia changhungtana | reverse complement strand
TGTCAAATAACCATTACAGAAGCCTAGGAGGTTTTTAATGGTAGACTTTCAATCAAATTTATTTTCCATGGTGTGGTCCACCTGAAATTTAGATCCACCTCATTTTTTGTATCAAGATATAAGATTATCTTTAAAAATGGATGGACGGCGTGGATAAAACTCATATATCATTGTGGGGTCCACATAGATCTGACCAGCGGCGTACTAGCCAAACCACGTACGGGAGTCCGGATTGGAAGCAAATTGTGTGCTGAGTAACTCAGTACCCTAAGTTTACTAAGAAAAATTTGTGGGGCCCACCATGATTTATCTATTTTATCCACTCCATCCATCCATTTTATCATATAATTTTATTGCATGAGTTCAAAACTTAAGCTTATAAAAATCTTAAGTGGACCACATCATAGGAAACAATATGAATTGAACATCTACCATTAAAAAATTCTTGGAGGCTACAGAAGTTTTGGATCAAGTTGATATTTTAGGCCACAGAAGTTTTGGATCAAGTTGATATTTTAGTTTTCCCTTCATCCATGTATTTGTGATCTTATGAACAGGTTGAATGACAAATAAACATAATTGTGAGCCATAAGAAGATTTCAACGGTGGAAATCATTATTCCCACTATGTCCTGTGGTATGGTCCACTTGAGCTTTGGATATGCTTCAATTTTGGGCTCAACCACTGTAATGATCTAGAAAAATGGATCGACAGTGTAGATAAACCAAATACATTCACCGTGGGCCAACGATAAGAGCCTACTGAGTAACTCAGTAAGCAATCCGATTTCGTCTGATCTAGACGTACCACACACCAGTTGAAACGGATTGGCTACCCCCTGCCACTAGCCATGTGGGCCCCACTATGAAGTATGTCTTTTATCCATGCCCTTCATCCATTTTTAAAGATCATTTTAGAGCTTAATACAAAAAATGAAACTGATATAAATCTAAGGTGGACCACACCACAAGAAAACAATAGTGATTGGATATCCACCATTAAAATCCTACTAAGGCCCACTGTACTGTTTATTTGACATCTAATCTGTTGATTAGGTCATATATCTCCCTATTGTTTTCTGTGGTGGGGTCCACTCCAGCTTTTGATATGCTCATTCTTTTTCTCATGTCTTAAAATGATCTCTAAAACTGGATGGACGGTGTGGATACAACAAATACATCAAGGTGGGCCCACAAAACTTGGTAACGTCACTTCAAGTCTCGTACTCAACTTTGCAGCAGCTAATCCACCTCCCTCGGGCGTGAATGTAGGAGAGAGTCGAAGACTCTAGTTTTTCAACGCAGTGGAATCCTAGCCGGTCTCCACATCCTACGGCGTACATGAATGCTCGCACATAAATTCTGTGCGGTACAGTTTAAGGAGACCGGCACTATATATATATATATATATATATATATATATATATATATATATATATATATATATATATATATATATATATAACAGGCCTATGTATCGCGGGGTGGGCCTCATCTGTACTAAAATACATGAACGGTCAAGAGAAATTGACCTATAGTTCAGATTCCTTGCACGTATGTAAGCCAAATTGACGTGCAGTCCATCCTAGCCTCATTGAAACTCTAATTAAGAGATAAGATAAGAATAACTTTCAAAGTAGATAAAATGTAGGAAGACAATCATAACCAATCTCTAATGTGGAATTGGGTTTACTGGCAGATGAAAGCTTTGTCAAGGGCCTATTTGATGGAGGCCCACTCGTTCAGCGCTGGACATGTTCCAACCTTGGATGAATACTTGGAGATTGGAGTCATGTCCGGTGGTTCCCCGATGCTAGCTGTTCAAGCCCTGGTTGGCTTGGGAGATGTAGCCACAAAGGAAGCCTTCGATTGGGTGCTGAGCGTACCTAAGATCGTATCGTCTTCTGGTCTAATCTCTCGTGTCGTTGATGATATACAAACGTACAAGGTATGATAAATTTAGAATAGAGATGACCCACTTTCTTCATGGATTCCATGAGCTTGATTGGGTTGACCAAGATATAATAGTAGCCCGGCTAGCCCATGGAAATTCTATGCTTGGAAATCAATGGGTCTCTGACGCAGGGAAAGGACGTGGGGTTGAGCACAGTGTTCCTCAAAGGGATAATTGTTCCGATTCCACGGAACTTCTCTTGGAATCCACAGCCGTCGATCCAAAGGTATTTCACAAATCCGGCTTGCACATGGGTGGCTAAAATAGCTCGTCCTACCCTAAAATTATGTTTTAGGTCTAATAACTCATTCTGGTTTGCGAGATACGCACGTCCGTTTTAAGTTCTGACAGTCTGGATCATCTCCGATCGAGCCTTTTCTGGTCCATCTTGGCCATGAAATTGTCCAAAACTGCTCTACATCATAAACTGAGCCTGGAGATGACAGACTTTCTTCATGTATTCCATGAGTTTGATTGTCGTTGACCCAAGATAGTAGCCCGGCTAGCTCATAGAAATTCCATGCTTTGGAAATCAATGGGTCCCACCCATTAAATGGACTGAAGCCAGTGCTGAGAATTGAGAACCTTCCAATGGAGCCTGACCCATTTATGGATATCATGGTCTGGACAATGGGTCAAGCCCAAAGTTGGAATTTCAGACGATAAAGGAATGGGTCAGATCTTGGGTCGAAACCGAGTCGCCATTTTAATACGAATCTTGTTTACATTTTGGTTCTAAACATTTGAAGGTTGAGCAATCTAGAGGAGACAATGCTTCTAGTGTCCAATGCTATATGAAAGAACACGGCGTTACCGAGGAAGAAGCTTGCCAGACCCTACAGAAGCTGGTAACTGATGCATGGAAAGATATAAACAAGGCGTACCTTAGGCCCACACCATTCCCCGAGCCCATCCTTGCGCCATCACTCAATCTCGCCCGCATGATGGAAGTCCTGTACCAGAATGGCGATGGATACACTGATTCTGCAGGACAGACTAAGGAACGTATTGCGTCATTACTCGTAGATCCAATCCCTGTTTGATAATGCAGTTGTTTTGTTGAATTGACCTATCTTCATCTGGACCCACAGTTTGAAGGGACTAAGTTGCTTTATATGTATCCTATGCTTGCAGTAGATGTGTGCATGTCAATGCATCGTTTTGCATTTAAATTTTAAAGGCGAACCTACAATCAGTCATGCAAACATGTTGTTGATGATGTTTTCGAGTTAAGTTGATGTTGTTTTCTGGTTAGTCCCTTTCTGGACCTATTAACTTGCACAAGGAACGGACAAGGAAGATTCAGATCTGGGTCTAATTGAATCTCGAGGGTTTAGGACTAAAGATAGTGCTTATCTTTCACCATTACGGGTACTAGATCTTATTTATAGATTGAGAGAGGCGGCGGCATATGGAGGATCTTTCTCTGGTTTGGTAAGAATGAATTATGATAGGATTCGTGTCAAAGTCAGTTTCCTGAATCTTCGACCGAGATCGCTATGGACTAGATAGATGTCAGGTCGGATGCTGTGGAGGACAGGTTTAGCCAACCTGAGGTGATCCCAGCTGGTCCCTGCAATTGCGGTCGGGTCGCGTCGACCAGGAGATGGGTCCTGCCAACTTAAGGTGACATCGTGGTCGGTCAACAGTTATCCCGATCTTGTGCTGCCTCTCTCTACACTTGGTTGAGGAGATGAGGGTCGAGATTGCTAAGTCACACTTGCTTCCGTTTGAAGTGCTGACTTGGCTTGTATTCGTTAGTCGGCATATCTTTCACATAACACCTGCCATCTCATAATTAGCCTTCGCTCTTTGATGCTCTCATATCAACTAGTTGGGTAAAATACAAATTGCTTACATCTGCGGAGTGGTTGTTTTGGAGAAAGCATCGGTTCTTAAACATGTCCTGCAGCTTTCCCTTGCTGCGAATTCCATTTTAACTGGAAACGAATGGGCTACTCCCCTGCCACCAGGTTGGTGCTCTGTGAGCCCCACCATGATGTATGTGTTTCATCCGTGCTCTCCATCTATTTTTATAGATCATTTTATTGTATGAGACCAAAAATGAAGTATACATCAATCTCAAGTGGACCACATTACAGGAAACAGTGTTGAATGAAGTTGACCATTAAAAACTTTTTAGGGCCATAAAAGTTTTGGATCAAGCTGATATTTGATTTTTCACTTCATCTGAACCTATATGACTTAATCAACAGATTTGATGTCAGATAAACAGTACAGTGGATCTCAAAAACTTCTCTCCTAGTTCTGGCCCAAGGAATGGAGAGGATTGCCCTCATTTATGGGACATATCATGTTAAAGGCGGGCCTCATCTAGTGATTGGACTGTTGAAGGAGGGGTACGGATCAAATTGCCTGGTGTATAACACAGCACCGACCTCAGTAATGTGTATACGTGAAAAGCTATGTGGCCCGGCCATGATGCATGCGTTTTATATGTGTCATCTATTCATTTTGCCATATCACTTCATATATGGTATGAGCTAAAAAAGAAAAGAAAAAAAAAAAAAAAAAAAAGAGTACAATTTTAAATTTTTTTTAAAAAAAATAAAAGGATCCAAATCTCAAGTGGACCAAACCATAGGAAACAATGGAAAGAGGCCACGCAAGTTTTGTATCAAACTGATATTTGTATTTTCTCTCCGCATAAGTCTTTGCAACCACATGAAGAGGTTGGATGGTAAATAAACATTACGATGGGCCCTAGCAAGGTTTCAATGGTGGGTGTTATTACCCCCATTAATTCTTGTGGTGTGGTGCACTTGAGTTTTGGGTTTATCTCATTTTTTGGCTCTGTGAGTGCCATGTAGCTACTAATTAGAGGTGTTAACCAGCTGGGTAAGGGCCAGGCCAAGCTCTATCCAAGTCCCGCCTATATTATTCAAACTAGGTCCAAACCTGACCCAAGCCTGTGACAGGTGATCAGGGTGATATTGGGACGTTCATGCCTTTTTATCTCTCTCTCTTTTTCATGCCTTCTCACTTCCTGTTCGATGTTCATAACAAGGGGGAGTTGATTATCTTGCTGCTCTATCTCAAGATCACTTACATGTGGCAACTTGGGATACACGTGCCAGCTAAAGGATCGTATATGGGAAGAATGCAAAGAGAAAAGGCTGCTAACAGAGCCCACCAAAAGAGGAAGATAAGCTGGGATATATATATATATATATATATATATATATATATATATATATATATATATATATATATATATATATATATATATATATATATATATATATATGTGTGTGTGTGTGTGTGTGTGTGTGTGTGTGTGGAAAAGGTACTATACGTCCGACCTCATGATAACGTCCCATGCGGTCGAGCTGTGTGGGCCCCACCGTGATGCGTGTCAACCATCAACACCGTGCATTTGATGGGTCCCCTTTAAATTATGGGATATCCCAAAAATCAGCCGTATACGGAACTCAGGTGGGCCATACCATCTAAAAATATGTGAAGACATGCCAAAAACATATAAAAGCACTTGGTGGGGCCCACCTGAGTTTTGAATGTTGTTGAAACTTGGTCTGAACCCTCATCCAAGTGGGACACACATAATGGATGGGCTGGATTTGCAAACCACATCTCGGTGGGCCCAAAAAATGATTATGAATGTTTTAATGGTGCACAGCCCCTCTCAACTTTTGTATGTGGTGTGGCCCACACAAGTTATGGATTGACTTGATTTTTGAGACCTAGGCCCACGATGGAATGGTGCATCTGACTGATGGGGTAGATGTTCGAAACGCATTACGGTGGGGCCCACACAGCTCGACCTCATGGGACGTTCCCATCAGCTCGAGCGCATAGTACCTTTTCCCACACACACACACACACACACAAGTGTTATGGGAAATACGGTCCTACTCTTTTTATATAAATTGGTGGAGTTGTACCAAGGTCGGTGTCTCCAACCTTGGAGTAACCTACTAAAGTCGTTCTCTACCGAGCCAACATGCGTAGCTCCGAGTATAAACCAATTCTAGAACAGATTAGGTCATGCAAGGGGTCAGCATAAATTGTCTACTTTGTCGTCAGCCCAAACTAGATCCTCGTCAATGAGCCATCAGGCTCGGCCCATTTTAGGTTGGGCTTGGACTTTATAAGCTCAGCTTGGACAAGAGATGATATATGATCACGCCTAGAAACCAACTCCAATAACGCACGGTAGGAGTAACATCCGACACGCGATCTCAGTGTAACCGTCAGCGTCACCAGTCACGCACTTCTTGCCTGATGACTGAGATCAGCCGACTCCCACATCCTGCCCTACACTATAAGTACAGGTTAATTCCATTGAGACAGGTACGCTACATCTCTCACCCAAAACCCCATCTACTCAATTTAGACCCAGATTTCAGGCTTAACTTTGGCATCAGAGGGTCCCCTGCTCTAGCCAGGGTCTCTTTTGTCTTTCTCCTGTGCAGGTGATCGGATCTAAGATTTCGATGAGGATGAGCCAGATTTTTGCATCAATATTTTGGCGCTATCTGTGGGACTCAGTACAAAGAGTCATTCCTGTTTTAGCAAATATCAAAATGGCGAAAGGAAGAAAGAAAGCATTTCCTCCACCCGTTGTCATAGATCTCGAGCCAACTGGTCAGCGAAACTCATCTTCTCATTTGCACGCCAAGTCAGCTCCGACAGAATCGATGCAGCGATCTTGGAATCGAGGAAGCTAATATCACTCATTACAAAATCAGGTCGAGACATTAGTAAATGAACTCGGCCTCATGAGACAACAATTGGCAAGGCAGGTCCCTCCCCCCGCTCAGGAGGTAGTTGCCCCAGTTGCGGTAGAAAGCACTTTCCCAGCAGGTTCCCGAAGGGAGGCATCTCGGAACCTACTGGCCTAGGCGCGACCCATGTCTCAGGAACTTTGATGCTGGCATCGACCAACCTCCATCATGAATTAGATAAGAGAAGACGTGGGAAGACTCCTAAGGCAGAACCACTTCATAAAGCCGTTGCCGAGAACAAATGCCCATAGGAAGCTTAATTGGACGAGTTACGAGGCAAAATTGGAACCAGGCACCGCACTTACCAAGCGCAGACTCCGAACAAGATAGAGGCAATGATGGAGGAAACGAAGCCCCCGTTCACCAGTGAAATAATGAGGGCAGTAATGCCTTCAAGGTTCTGGATGCCTCCCATCACGCCCTACTCAAGTTCTGGGGATCCTACCGAGCACATGGAATCCTATCGGTCTTAAATGGAACTTTAGTCAGCCTCTGGACCGATCATGTGTCAAGCCTTCTTCAAAACTCTCACTGGAGCTGCACGGGGCTGGTATCGACAGTTAAAGTTGAAGTCAATCGGCTCATTTGTTGAACTTAGCAAAGCATTCTTAACACAGTTCATCGTTGAGAAACAGTGCCGCAAACCTTCCGCTTACCTGTTAACCATCAAGTAGAAGGACAGGTAAGCATTAAAGGATTATATCATTCGATTCAATGGGGAGGCAATGCAGGTCGACGACTACTTCGACAAGATGGCTCTGGCCGCGGTAATTTTTGGCCTTAAGGAAGGAAAATTCTTTTTCTCAATAGGGAAAAATCTTCCGAGCACATTAGGGGAATTAATGAATCGAGCTCGGAAATACTCAAATGCTAAAGATTTATTCAGTTCTCGAAAGGGAGCCCAACATGCGGAAAATTTTGCCGAGGATAAGAAGCATAAAGAGGCCCCACCCCAACTGAGCTCGAGCAGGAAGAGATCATATGAAGATACCTCATGTAGTCAGAGGCCGAGTAGAAGGCCTAAAAGCTGGTTCAGCTCATACACTCCCTTGAACATGTCTGCGGAGCAAGTTCGCTTGGAGATCCGAGACAAGAAGCTCTTAAGGTGATCGAGCTGTATGAAGACTAATGCAAGCCAAAGCGATAAGCACAGATACCGCCGCTTTTACCGCGATCATGGCCACAACACCAGTGATTGTGTCGATCTCAAGGAAGAAATCAAAATCCTTATTCGCAAGGGACACTTGCGAGAGTATGTCAAGGATGATAAACAAACTCGGAGAAACGAGCAGCCGAGCCAAACTATGGATAATAATGTTGAGATCCGGATTATCCACAGAGGACCATCGGGGGGTGGAGATTTAAACCGAGCACGCAAAGCACACGTTCGGAGAACCAACCCCGAGCATTATGTCCATCCAGCAGAAAGGTCGAGTAACGAACCGCGAATGAGTCCGTGCAGCCTGACTTTTACTAAAGATAATGCATGCGGTATTCAACATCCTCATGATGATGCCCTGATAGTGGCTATGATCATAGCCAACCAAAAGGTATACCGCATTCTGGTTGATAGAGGGAGCTCGACCGATATATTATACTCTGAGACCTAGGAATCGACAGATCGCGTCTTCGACCTATTCAAACCCTGCTACACAGCTTCGCAGGGGATAAGGTCATCTCGGAGGGCGCTATCCTCCTACCTGTCACAGCCGAAGAGGGATAGAACCAGGTCACCCTGATGGTAGACTTCCTAGTGGTGAACTACCCGTCAACCTATAATTTGATAATCTGACACCCTTCGCTCAATTCCATGAGGGCAGTGGTATCTACATACCACTTAATGATGAAGTTCCCCACCGTAGGTGGGGTCGATTACCTCCGAGGAGACCAGCAGAGGCTCCGTGTTGCTATTCAACCACAGTAAGAAAAGGCATACCTAAGCCAGCTCTGATGATCGACTCACTCGACCTCAGGGAAGAGTTGCCAAAGAAAGGTTCTCCAATGGAGGAACTGATAGCAATTTCGCTCGACGAAGGCGACCCCAAAAAAACTATACAGGTCGGAACGTCCCTATCCCTTGACCATCGTGCTCGGATGATGAGTTCTCTTAGGGAAAACAAAGACGTATTCGCCTGGTCTCACCAAGATATGTTAGGCATTGATCCTGAGGTGATGGTTCACAAATTGAATGTGGATCTGAGCTTTAAACCGATCAAGAAAAAGAGGAGGTTGTTCGAGCCCGAATTATATGCGACAATCGCCGAGGAGGTCGATAAACTACTTGATGTGGGCTTCATCGAGGAGTGTATAATCCTGAATGGATCGCCAATGTAGTGTTGGTTAAGAAGTCCAATGGGAAATGGCGTGTCTACATCGATTACTTCGACTTGAACAAAGCATGCCCGAAAGATAGCTTCCCTCTTCCTAGAATTGACCAACTGGTTAACAGCATGGTCGGGCATGAGCTCCTAACATCCATGGATGCGTACTCGGGGTACAATCAGATAATGATGCATCCCCCAGACAAGCAAAAAACTACTTTTGTCACTAACAAAGGCCCTTACAGCTATAAGGTCATGCCGTTCGGTCTGAAGAATGGAGGGGCGACGTACCAACAACTAGTGAACAAGATGTTTGCTCAGCAGATTAGTCACACAATGGAAGTGTACGTTGATAACATGTTAGTAAAGAATGTTGTGGCAGCCAACCATTTAAACGACCTTGGAGAAACATTCTTTGTCTTAAGGAAGTACCAGATGAAGCTAAATCCAACCAAGTGTGTATTTGGGGTCAACTCGGGTAAGTTCCTCGGTTTCCAGGTTAGCCAGAGGGGAATCGAGGCGAACCCAGATAAGATCAAAGCTCTATTAGAAAAGGGGTCTCCCCGAACACTGAAAGAGATCCAATGTTTCATCAAAAGGGTGGCGGCCCTCAGCCGATTCGTCTCGAGAGCAACAGATAAGTGTCTCCCATTTTTTCAACAACTAAAAGGCAATAAGGTGGAGTGGACCTCGGATTGCGAGCAAGCATTCCAGTAATTAAAGGAGTATCTGGGATCGCCCCTGCTATTATCAAAGCCGGTGGAAGGAGAATCGTTACAACTCTATCTGGCCATGTCCCCTTCAGCCATTAGCTAAACTCTTGTCCGGGAATCAAAAGGAAAACAATATCCAGTTTATTAAGTCAGCAAGGCATTGGTCCCCGCCGAGACATGATATCCAAGCATAGAGAAACTCGCTCTGGCCCTAATGATCTCGTCCAGACAACTCCGCCCCTACTTCCAAGTACACATCATAGTGGTCCTCACGGACCGGCCTTTTCACCAAGTTCTCCAGAAACCCAAGGTGTCAAGGCGACTAACTAAGTGGGCGATCGAAATCGGAGAATTCAACATTCAATACCAGCCCAGGACGGCTATCAAAGGCCAAACGGTGGCTGATTTCATCATAGAACTCTCTACCCAAGATGATGAGAGGCCGCTTCAAGTGGAAGCGGATTGCATACTGAGTCACTCGATATGCTAAGCATACTGAGTAAGCTCTGTGGGGCCCATCATAATTCATGCATTATATCAACTCCGTCCATTCGTTTTATCATATAACCTTAGTGCTTTGAACCAAAAATTAATCATATCCAAAGATAAAGTGGATCACACCACCTGAAACGGTGTGAATTGAAGTCTATCGTTGCAAAGTTATTGGGGGCCATAGAAGTTTTAGATCAAAATGATATTTGTGTTTTCCCTCCATCTATGTCTTTGTGATCTTATGAACAGTTTGGATGACAAAAAAACATCACTAGGGGCGTTAGCAATGTTGTCAAGTGCGATCGCATATGCGCATAAAATTGGGGAGATCACATATGCGGCAGTGGCATATGCGATCCCTGCACATATGCGATCGCATATGCCACATGTTCCAGCATATGCGATATATGCGATCGTATACTGCATATGCGATCGCATAATGGCCAACGGTCAGATTTCTGACCTTTTTTTGACTTTTTTATTAATCCGGATTTTTTCTCTATAAATATGCATTCTAAGCATTCCTACATGCAAAAAAAAAGGCTCAAACTCTCTCTTTATTCTCTATTTCTCTTACTACATCCTCTCTTACACTTCTAAGCACTCTACAATACAATCTACATTCTATATTTCCACTCCTCATTCATATTCCATTTCCATATTTCTTTTCTTTTCTTTCAACTTTCAAGAATCAAGAATCAAGGAAGGGTATTACAAGAAATCAAGAATCCAAGATACATGATTGATGATACATCTACCATCCATATTCAAGATTCAAGAATCAAAATTCAAGAGTCAAGAGACTCCTCCTCACTCCTCCTCTCCAATCTCCATCCACTAAGTTTTCTAAGTTCTAACTTCTGAGTTTCTAATTCTAACAACTTCTTTCTATCAATTTTTTTTTTTAAATTTTGCTTGTTAATTGATATGTTACTTTGTCTTTGTTAGTTGTTAGTTGTTACAACTTACAAGTTTGAAGTTACAACTTACAAGTGACAAGTTACAATGTACAAGTTACATCTTACAAGTTACAAGTACAAGTGTACAACAACAAGAATTCAAGATCAATATTCAATAGTTCAATACTTAAGTGAAGGGGCAAAGGTGAAGAGAAGACAAGTAGACAAACTTAGACAAGAATTTGGAAGTTGAAAGTTGGAAGTTGGAAACCTCTTTTAGATTTGTAATTTTTATTTTTATTTGTGTGTAAATCTCTCTCTCTCTCTCTCTCTCTCTCTCTCTCTCTCTCTCTCTCTCTCTCTCTCTCTCTCCTTCTCTTTCTACAAGTGTAATGTAACTCAACTCTCTCTTTTTCTCATTTTCTTTTCCCTCTTCTTCTCCCTTTCTAGTTCTACAAGTGTAAGTGTGTAACTCAACTCTCTCTCTCTCTCCTCTTCTTCTCCCTTTCTAGTTTCTACAAGTGTAAGTGTGTAAGTGTGTATATGTGTGTAACTCTCTCTCTCTCTCTCTCTCTCTCTCTCTCTCTCTCTCTCTCTCTCTCTCTCTCTCTCTCTCTCTCTCCCACACAAGTCTCATCTCTTTAGGCTCTTTAGTCTTACTTACTCTCTTAGATGTTAGATCTACTTCTTTCTTACTTCTTAATATTAGTTCTTCTTCTTAGTTAGTCTCTTACTTTACTTTAGTTTTTTTTTTGTAGTTTACTTTCTAGTTTCTAGTTAGTAGCTAGTTACTTTTTAGTGCTAATACACATACCATCATCCACCATCATAATGTCTTCTTCCTAATCTTCCTCTTTGAAGCCCAAGTCGAATGACCCGGGTTAGAAGTACGGGCACTACCGTAGTGCTACTGAAAAGACTCACATAGTATGTGAGTTATGTGGGTATGTGAGTTCCAGTGGCATTGCAAGGCACAAGCAATACCTTACACATTTACTGTGGTCAAATGCAAAAGCATGTGACAAAATTACTCCAGAAATCAGAAGAGATATCGTGGAGTATATGGAAAAACAATCAAAAAAAAAATGCGATAGTGCCCTACGTGAGGAGGAATATATGGAACAAGATGCATATGAAGATGTAACAACCCGAATCTTCAGGACCCGAGTATATAACCCGTATCCCAAAAACCCGAGTGTTAACCTTAAAGGATGGTCAAACATATATTTTTTTTTTTCTTTTATCAGAGTAAGCAGATGAGCGTAGAATGGATAAGCGAGTATAAGGAAAATTTTCATTATCATTTAGAATATACAAGAGAGTGCCCATAATGACTTATACAAACCAATGTCTCAGAATTTAAAAAGTACAAGATTACAAGAATTTAATATATGAAGAATAGCAAAAAGCATATAAATATAAGCCGCAAGATCACACAGCTCCTCCAGGCAAGCACAGTCATGCATCCCTGACGATCGTACCCTACTCCTCATCAAGTCTGAACATACGTATCACCTAAGCCACTTGTACTACCTGTATGGTTATATATTTAATAGATGAGTGGCCAGCTCAGTGTGAATTCCCCTCAAGATTACACACCGCCGCATTAGGTAAGCATAGTTATAAAACATCCAGACAACCAAAATAGAGTAAATGCAGTCTTTTTAAATGCATGGATGCGTGAATGCAATCATCGCACCGGGGATGCTCATCCGTGCGGACAGTGCGCCGTCACCCATGCAATCATCGAACCTGGGAAACATCAACTAGTCGGAATCATCGAACCTGGGAAATATCAACTAATCAGAACGTGCCATGTATGCATGATTAGCCAAGTTATTATTAGTCCATTTACAATCAGCCAATTTAGATAAGCTTAAAGGTCACTACGGGGAGCACATGGCCTAGCGTAGGCCGACAGCTCAGGCATAGTATCCCATTCCACCATCCCTGGCTCATGAGGCTACCACCTAAGGATGTTTAATGGATCCCAATCGACTTGCGGCCAATCATATTTAGTATATGGGGCTTACCATCGCATGGTTGTAAGGTATAAAATATTAAACCTATGTAGGGAAAATATCAAATAAAACCACGTAGGACGAGTATCAAAATATGCCGCATAGGGCGAATATCAAAACCATACGATAAAGACCATCCTTAAAAACCATTGGCACAACAACCCTAGGTGGTAGGCCCACATTAATGATCCATCTAGACCACCACTTAATAACCACCAAGTCGAAGGTCCATTACAATCACAACTAGTCAGGTTACATCCCAAGTATGGGTGTACATTCATATGTGGGAATTTTCCACTAATGTACCAGTTTAAAGTCCATAAGCAATACACAAGCATAAATAAATATACAAGATGAACATTAAGCAGGCAATATAGCAATTCAATTTCCACCTGCTAACACATGTGATTATAAGAGAGAAATATCAATTATAATTTTTAATAAAAACTATAACTTAAGCTAATGAGAAGATGGAAAGCTCAAGAGGAAGAATCATCACCTTATGTTTGCATCGCCTACCAGCATTGCTAGGAAGTACATGTGCCCTTAGAATCAAATCCTATCATAAATCAGGATGTACAATTAGATCCAAATTATAAGCACTACCCGGGGCTTAAGATCATAGTCTAGGGTTATCTTTTCAGGGTTTTTATATAGAATTAGGGTTTTATCCTAGAGTCTAGCCCCATACTTGGGTTCTAGGATTTTATTCTAGAGTTTAGTTCTAGGCTAGATAATTAGGGTTTGAACCCTAGATGGTGTGCAATTAATTTTAGTGTATATTTTAATAATTATAAAATATTGTTAACATTAATGTTATATTTTATATCAGCTAAAGTGATGCTAACAATCATTTTGGTGAAAATACCTAGCATGTCCTAACATCAATGATGATGTCTGATAATGACAAAATAAGACACTAATATCTAATAATGATAGTTCTAATATTAATATAGATAGTTTATCAACTGCCATTCATTTATAATGCTCGTGAACCTAATAATGATGGAAATGGCAATAATGTTGATTTTAATCGAAAGAATTTCATTTAGCAAGGAGAAGGTGGACTCACCTTACTCGACTCGGTTGCGTTAACTCGACTCACCACCACATGCTCTCCTTCACTATCTCTTCTCTCATTCCTCCTTTCTTCTTCTTGAATAGAGAAGTCCAGCCGCTCCCTGGACTCAACCCAGCCAACTGCCAATAGGCTGACTCGGTTCTAAACCGAGTTGACTCGGTTTGGCTAAGACAGCCGCACACCCCATCTCTTTCTCTTCCTTCTTCTCTCTTTCCTACTCCTTCTCTCCTTGCTGCTGTTAGACTAGGCCAAGCTTACACTCAGTTGCACCTGAAGTCAGCTCGGACTCACCAGTGAGTCAGACTCGGCTCAATTTGAATTGAGTCAGTGCAGCAATGCACGCTCTCCCTCTCTATCTCCTCTCCTCGTCTCCTCCTCTTTTCCCTGCTCCTCCTTCCTTTCTTCTTGTAGGAACGACCAGCAGCTACTGGAGCAACCACACCCATCACCAGGTCCAGCGACACCGCAGCTCCTCTCGACCTAACTCGGTGCGGTAGCCGCAGCCGCACCGCTGCAACCTTCTTTCCCTCCCTTATCTTTTCTCTTCTTCTTCCTTTCTTCTGCTATTGCGGGAACTGTAGCAAGATTTGGAGCAGAACCGACTTGAGTCGTGACTCGATCGAGTCAAATTGCTGCACACACAAGGCACAGCAACCACTCTCACTCCATTCTTCCTCTATCTTCCACTGTCTTCTTCTTTCTTCTCTCTGTCTGCTTCTCTTTTTCAATTCTCTAGTAGGGGCCCCGGACTGTCTAACTTAGTCCAGCTTGAGCAGACCGAGCCAGCTCCGACAGTCGGGAGGTGGTGTGGTGCAACAGCCGCACCACCATCAACCTTCTCTTTTCCTGATTTCTTTCTTCTTCCTCTTTCTTCCTTCTTTTCTTTTCTCATTCCATCTTCTTTCTTCCTTCTTTTAAACACAGCACCCAGCAGCACCGTTGGATGGAGAAACCGTCGGAGAAGATGATCCGCCATTAATGGCAGATTGGGACTCGGTGGATAATCCTCCCATCTGCTCCTTCTAAACGATTCGTATGGTTCTAGGAAGCTTATAGGTAAGGTTTTTCGAAGCTTGAGAGACTTGGGTGGTGGGTACGCTAGAGCAAGGGAGATGGATGGTTTTTCTTGGTCGGCTGCAACAATGCAGGGTCCGCTCCTATTCCTCGATCCTCACACCTTTTATTCACCTACCCTAACACGTTAGAGCCGTCGGATGGATTGTGGATGGTCATGATTACATCCCACAGTCCGGTTTTCACAAAACCGTGGGAAGGAGTCGAAACCGTCCCTGGTTTCAGTTGGAACGCCCTAAGCAATTCGGAAGGCCGAGATCATCTTCTCATGGGTGGCTGAGATTAGCCAAAGACCCTTCACGCGGATCGCTGAGCTGGTAGGGAGAAAACGGTTTCCATTTTTAGCATATTTGTGTTTGTAGAGTCGATTTGTAGCGAAGATAGTGCGCTCGTGCGGATTCTCCAGCACGTGGGAGTCACAGGGTTTAGGTTGGGGCCATGCCCTGAGCAGGATAGACGGTCTGGATCATCAAGGTGGGGCCCAGGTGGGGGGCCACGGACGCCTCAAACGGACTCTGTCCGTCGGCTGGCAAAACGAAGAGAGAGAGAGAGACCTCTCCATTTCTGGAAATGGCAGGTCAGCCCGCTGCTGACCGAGCTTGGTGGTCCGGTGCACCTCAAGTGCACCACCTATGGTGTACACAAGATGGTTGTGGAGCCCACCGTGATGTTTTGTGAGAAATCCACTCCTATCCTACTCCATGGGCCTAAATGGGTCTCTACGCTAAAGATCGAGCACATCTAAGATCTAGGTGGGCCATACTGACAAAACTAAGGTCTTTTAGGATGGATTACATTGATCCGATGGTCGGATTGCATCCAAACCCATGATCAACGGTTGGAAAGGTCCAAGAGACCATTGGTAAGGTCTCCATCCTGTATTTCTGGCCCATTAATATAAAATTTATCACTATTGTGCGTCACTTATAGTTACCTTAATTAAAACAATTTGCACTTATATAAGTATAATTTAAATATTAACATGCTATTGCTTACATGTTATTGGCCATACATTGTCTAGTGTATGGTTTATAATATACAATATAATACTATACATATGTATGAATTGGAAGTTGTACAACAAAAATTGTATTGTTCAGTAATATACAACTTTATTAAATTATCTAATAATTTTTGTATATGTATTTATAAAAGATACTCAATACTATATTAATATTTCTAGAGTAAACCTTATGTTGTAAAATTATAATTCATTATGTTCATTTATTATAATATTATTTTCATAATATTTTTCATACATTAAGCACATACACATCACTCTATTTCAATATATTTTCAACATTATTTAATTGGTAATTAAATTATCAAAGTGCATTCATAATCCTTTTGATCCGTGTTTGTGTAGAATTTGTAATATAATGAATAGATAAGATAATATACTTAGTATGTTTCATTTGAATACTCGGTGGTTTGATATGTGGATAGGGATTACCTTCGATGGTTAGATTTAATACTAGGATGTACGTGAATGTTCACTAAGCTAGGTTTATATTTATCTCTAAATTTGGTTATATGGTAACACCCGAGTACTAAAAGTACGGGGTGTTATAAATGTTGAAGCTAGTCCCACTCCCCCTACTTCGATGGGCCAGTCTAGACCACAAGTACAACCATCGAAAAGAGTCCGAGGGCATGGCCCCATAGATAGATGGTGTAGAACACACCCCGAGGATGTGGTCGACCAAAGGGGTAGAGGGAAAGGGCCGGCTCAAATAACTTTAGAGAACCAGAATAAACAAAAAAATAGGAAAACCAGAATTTAATATATTGCTAAATGGTTTTACCAAACCAGCGTTGCTTTCAACGCCGTTAAATCGAAAAGCTTCAAAGTAATGATTGAGGCTATAGGTCAATTTGGACATGGGCTTAAACCTCCTTCGTATCATGAAATGAGGGAGACATGCCTAAAAACTGAAGTTGAATATATACAATCCTTCATAGCTGAATATAGGGAATCATGAAAAATATATGGTTGTTCACTAATGGCTGATGGATGGACCGATGGATCCGGTCGGTCTCTCATTAACTTTTTGGTAAATTATCCAACTGGAACAATGTTCTTGAAGTCAGTGGATGCGTCGGGTTATTCACACATAGGAGAGTATTTGTTTAACTTACTAGATAGTATAGTTGAAGAAATATGTGAGGACTATGTCGTACAAGTAATTAAAGACAACGCAGCCTCGTATATAATGGTCGGTCGTCTTCTTATGGAGAAGAGGCGATGTTTATTTTGGACCCCCTGTGTGGCCCATTGTATTGATCTTATGTTAGAAGATATATGTAGATTATTTATAAATGTGATTGCAAGGGCTAGAAGAATCACGGTCTTTATGTATAAACATGCCCTTCTTCTCAGTCGAATGAGAAAACACATTAGAGATAATTTATTACGTCCAGCAGTCACCCGTTTCGCTACAGCCTTTTTAACACTATAAAGGCTACATGCAAAGAAATCAGAACTTAGAAGTTTTATAGTGTTTGCCGACCTTACAAGTGGGCCTTGGTCAAAGAAGGCTGAAGGGAAATGGGTCCAACAAATAATTCTTTCTCAAAGTTTTTGAACTCAAGTGGTAAAGGTACTTAAATCATCCGAGCCCTTAGTCACTGTGTTACGATTGGTGGACGGGGATGAGAAACCCGCAATGGGCTACATATATGATACGATGGAGAGGGCAAAAAATAATATCATGGACCATTTTAACTATAGAGACCGTGATAATAGGATAATTTTAGATATTATAGATAGAAGATGGGGCAACCAATTGTCATCCCCATTGTATTTGGCTGCTTACATCCTTAACCCAGCCTATTTATTCACTTCTGCTGATCCAACAGAAGCACTAACTATGTATAGGTTGGATTTATTGATGTCTCGGAAAGAATGATTCCAAATAGAGGAGAACAGGACAAGATCTCAACTTTGCTAGACTTCTACACAAAAATTGAAGGGATATTCTCAAGGGATATCGTAGTAAGACATCGAACAATGAAATTACCCAGTAAGTACCTGTACTTCTAAGTTCTATGAATGAATGTTAGTGTACCGTCAACTGTGTACTGGACTTTAAAGTCTAACTTATACTTAAACTATTTTTCTCAGCTGACTGGTGGGCTGCCTATGAAGTAGACCCGAACAGGAAATATCCAGCTCTAAAGAAGCTGGCTATGAAGGTTTTCGGACTCACATGTTCTGTCAATGGTTGCGAGCGCAATTGGAGCACGTTCAAGGCGGTAAATTTACTTTAGACTGTTTACTATTTAGTAATTGTTTTATTTTTTTGTAAACTTTAATTTTTTAGTTGCCTAAGCTAAATTACTTACCTAAATAGCTAATGTCAAATGCGCTTTCTTTCTTACAGATTCATACCAAGAAAAGAAATCGGCTTGAGCGCAAAAAGCTCAATGACTTGGTTTTCGTTCAATACAATAAAAAATTGCGAGAACGATTCCAAAGTAGGAAAGAAAAGTCCGGTTTCTTTAACCCTATCTGCTTAGATGAGTTGGATACAGATAACGAGTGGCTCGTAGAGACGGAGGACCCGGTATTTATTAGAGAGGAGCTGACATGGACATAAGTTGAAAATGCCACATATGGATCGACACCTGGTGAAGAAAGTAGTACCACTCGAAGGCAAAGGACGGGGGGGAGCTGGGGGGCGAGTTGTAACGTCCCGTGCTTTGGAGTACTCAAGTGTTCCTATTATAATCTACATTAGCGTATTTGTATGAAGATACAAATAACGTATATGGTTCGCCATCATTTGATAAGCCACGACCCATTACTAAATTTCAATAGTCGGAATGCCAACATCTCATATCCAACCAGTAATTTAAAGAAATTGATGACTAAACGTTAAAACCTATGTAGTTTGGCCCACTTACAAACCCAAATAATTTAATCTTTATAACCAAGGACTTATAAGGAAACTGGATGAATGAATAAATGGTCCTAATCGGGTTGTGACACATGTGAACAATTTAGAAATATACATATATTTGTATATATATAAATCTAAATACAAATAAATAATTTATCCTTGAAAAACATTCTGGACATCCCCAAAATAAGAGAACTATGAGAATTAAATATGAATAATTGATAATAGAAAATATAAAAATAAATTGAAATGAAATATAAAACATTTCAAAATGTTATTTAATATTATAATTGTATATTGGACCATTTAATCCATAACCCAACCATTAATTTCTAGTTAAATGGTTCCATAGATCATTTGAACCGTTGATGCTCAGATTCGAATTAATCTAACCGTCGTAACAATGATGATCCATAGTTAAAGGTCACAACCCAGATTGTATGGCCCACTTAAAGCTTAGATCTTCCTGATTTTCGGTGAGGGGCCCAGATTATGACCTTTGAAGTGAATGGATGGACTGGATTTATCACAATCATCAGGATAGACCCCACCTTAGTGCACGTTTACAGCTAGGGCAGTGTACCCGCTGTGCACTGGACGACACTGCTCGGTTAGACCAGGTCTGACCGAGATTTCCGAAGAAGGAAACCTCCTTTTTCTCTCTCGTTCCCGCCTGCAGCGGCCTAAAATGGACAGTTTCTGTCGGAGTGATCTGTGGCCCACCAAGATCATCCTCTTGAATGATCCGAACCATCCATCGTGCTTAGGGCACGGCCTCAAGCAAAATACAATGCTCTCGTTGTGTTGAAACCCACAGAAATGTGCACAGTTTAGGGCTAAAGTAAGCTAGCGCGTGGGTGGAATTGTGTTTCAAGCCTCGTAAAAACCCACCTGCTAAGATTCATGTGGGCAACCCTGCGCTGATCCAAACCGTCCATCTGGTTTTTCTGATGGGCTTGAACAAAAAATGGTGGGTCCCACATGCATTCGCACTCGTCCTCACACACTCGAACAAGCAAAAGGAGGCTGTGCGTGGCTGGCATTTCCAAAAACAGGAAAACTTTCATTTTTCCCTCCCCTCCACGCTGGCAATCCGCGTGAAATCCACTCCTGCGCCATCTTAGCCCTCCATTCTCAGACGGATCTCAGCCATCCGATGGAGTTCACGTGGATTAGGGCTCCCGTATGAAAACCGACGCAGCTCTCCCTACAGTTTTAGAAAATCGGATGGCGGGATTGCATCCGAGCCTTCCGATCCAATCCGACGGACCTGAGGGTGCTGAAATCCCTATAAAAGAAAGAGAAATGCCCTATTACCACCGTTCCTGCAGCAACCCGAGAAAACGACCGTTTCTTTCTCCCTTCGAACCCATCGCTTAAACGCCCTGAAACCTCTAGTTTCCTACATCCACAAGCTCTGTTGGACCCCTAGGAATCCTCCCATGTCTTCGGATTGGAGAAAGGAGCACAGAGGAGGAATCCGCCATTTCAGCCAGTCTTCTTCCTCGACAGGAAACCGACACCATTTGAGTTGTATGGCCACGGAACCCGTCAGGTGGGCCCCCTGAAGCTCATCCGATCACAACTGATCGTCCCAAAGCTGATCAGGAACTGTTGTGGTGGAGCTCCAATCGAGACAGCGTGCAACAGGCCATTATTAGTAGGTGTCGCACCCCACTGACCCAACCATGTCCGGTCCAAACCGACCGTCTCTAAACTGGAAAAGAAGACGAAGAAAGAAAATGAATGGAGGAAGAATCAGAGAGAGAAGATAAACAGAGAAAGAAAAGGAATAAGAGAGAGACAGAGAAAGAGCAGGGCCACCATTGCCATGCCGCACCTGAGATTCAAATCTCAGTGGGCCGCACCCTGTTTGAAACAGGTGGGCCACACTATAAATCTCTGTGGGCCCTACACGTTGCAGGTGGGCTTGTGCAACAATCCAAGCCCTGCACAATGCAGTGGGCCGCGTCCCAGTGGGCCTCACTATAACTGCAGTGGGCTGCACTCTAGCAGCTGGAGGGCTGCCGAGTTGGGCCGACCAGGGCCCAATGCAGGCCCATTTCTGAGCCTTCCATCTCATGGGCCGGAGACAACCTAAGCCAGCCCCATTTGGGCTTGTATTTGGACCCAATAACTGGGCCAAGACACAGTTCAGCCCTTAGGTAGGGATGATTTTGGGCCCCATCTGGGCCCTTTTTGGACACAAAGATCTGTTGGGCCTGGTCACTTTAACGCAGGCCCATGTTGAGACTCAAATATTACATAATTTTCCCCATTTATATCTTGATTTTATAAATATAAATCATCTTAATATTTTATTTTACTCATGCATGTGTTGCAAGGTGAATTTAAGTGCTTAGATTGAAAAATGGTATTAAAAAGCATGGATTTGATGCTCAAGAATCACCAAGGCAAGGGATGGATCTTAAGAGACCAAGATTGAAGAATTCACATGCCAAAGATCCAAGAAAACCAAGTGAAGAATGAAGAAAATCGAAGATTTGATGTGAAGAATCCTGAAATCGTCCTGAAAAAGTATATTCTAAAGCTGTGGAGTTTATTTTGGAAAACTGCGCAACAAGAAGTCTGTTTTAAACGAACTATGCAGCAAGAAGTCCATTTTGGGAAAATATGTATATTTGAGGCAGTTTCTAGGGTTTTTCAACTTTGTACGAAAATTGGAGTTCCTTACTTATAAATAGGACTTCCTAAGGCATTCTTAAGCATCATTCAAGGTATCCCAAAGCAAAATTTAGAGTTTTTAAAGAGTTTTTAATTTTATTAAAGTTTTATAAGTTGTTTTTTTTTTCCTTCTAAATCTTTTCTATTTGCATTTATTTCTTTCTTGTTCTTTTCTTTTTCTATTCTAGTTATGTTGTTCTAAGTTCTCTCTAGCCCAAGCTAGAAGGGAAGCACATGGGTTTAATATTTCTTTAAGTTATGATGATTTATTGTTTTAATGATGAGAAGAATGGTGTATGCATATTATTTATTATTTAAGTTTTGTTTTTTATCCTCTTGTGAGATCCATATGTGTAACATCCTGGATTTTCACTGTTTTGGATTTCAAAAAAAATCCTTAAAATTTTTTTAAATTAACTTATAAAATCACTTAATGACCATTATCACTCAATGTTAGTTTATACTGGGGTGGACCAGTCTAGTTATGATGGGGCCAAGTGCGGGCCGCCAAGCCAGATGGCCCGTTTACACTTAACAACAGCCCGTGTGGGCCACCCAGCGACCGAGAAGGGTCAGAAAAATCTAAAACTTTAGAAAATCATAGATCTCACTGGGCTTGTGGTCCATCGCGGACTGTGGACCTAGTGGACACCCAGAAGTACCATCTGGCGCTTGCCCAATGCGCCCCACCAATGCCAAATTAAAAATCTGGCACTGACAAAAGAAACTGAGACTCCGGGCCTTCCAGCCGTCGGATTTCTTCCAAATTTACGGTGAAGGTTTAATGTATTTTTCAATGCCTGTCCACCAAATCTGGGCCCCGATCGTGGCACGATGACCGTTGATCGTAAATCAGACCCGTACGACCAAACCCCGCATCCGTTCGTTTCCAAATTTTGTAAGGCCCCTCATCGGGCCATGGACCACTTATCCTATAAATTTCATGGCCAGAGGGCCATCAGAAATGCTCCAATCACTAAAATGGCCCCCACAGGACCACTTAAAGGTCAGAAACACTTTCTCAGATCATATATCCGTTCATCCGTTCGTCCTCAATTTTTGCATGGGCCCTAATCGGGCCATAAGGTACCTACACGCCGAATTTAGTGGCCAGAGGGGTGATAGGGCTCTAGATCCTAGAAAGACCCTCCCATAAGTCTAGTATAGTAAAAACCTAGCCCTTGGGGCCATTTACACCAAATTTGGCATTATAAAAGGGCCTCATTTGGGGTACCCCTCTCTCCATACGAATTTTACCCTAGAGAAAGGGAAGAGAGAAGAGAGAAAAGGGAGAAGAGAAAGAAGAGAAAGGAGAAGAAAGAGAGAAGGAAGAAGGGTAAGGTGGACCTTAGATCGTGGTGGGGCCCAAGGAAATCAAACCTCACATCTCCTTACCTTATCTCCAAGAAGAAATCTCATCCGCAACCGCCCTTTTCATTCCGTTGATCGCCTAGGTAAGATCCAACACTCATTCTCCTTGAAACCCTTATGATAAGAAGAGTTTTGCTTGAGATTCTAACATGCAAATGTTGTTTTAGGGATTCCAACCGATCAACCCTCAAAATCCACCCTCCTAGGGCGTTCCCAAGCCTTCAACGAATCCAAAGGTGCGGACTATTGTTCTTAGGTGGCCTAGCACCAATTTTAGTACGAGCATAATGATTTTGATTGCTTGGATGTTATGATTTAATAATCTAGAGAAAGCCCTAGGAATGTATGTTGTTAAAATCGTATGGATTTGCATGCTTAGCCCTCATGATGTTGTTCTTGCTTCTCACATGCTTATGTGTATGGATGAATCCTTGCTTATGCCTTAATGTTTTCTTCCTATATTATTACCTCTTAATATGTGTGCTTTCATTACCCTTGTACATATGATGGCTTGAGATGGAGGGAGTGTGTACTCCATCACCCACACACACACACACCTCACATGCACTTATTCCATGATATTGTTAACCATGCTTGCTATGAGAATCTGAATGATATGTTGAGAAGTATGAGAGCATGATGTGGTTTGTGCCAGATTATACATTAGTAGACGACATGTTATGAATCACCCTCCACACCCTTGGTATGGTCAGGAATCATGAGGAGAGATGGTAGTCCCAGTGGTGGGACTACCCTCAAGCTAAACCCGTGGGTTTGGGTGGGTGTGTTCGGGTGGCTGTAGTTCGATTACATGGGTCTCTTGTGCCCGAGGTCACTCGTCTCACGCTCGCTTCACTCGTACGGTTTAGCCTACTAACTGATCAACCCTTTTTGTTAACCCTGTATGCTCACATATGTATGGAACCTGAACCACCTTGCAACCATTGTAGCCCATTGATAATCCACTTGAAACTGGTCCACAGCCTCGTGAGCCGGGCATGGTGGAATGGGACACTGTGTCCGAGCTGTCGGCCTACACTGGGGTACTGCGCCTCCCCGTAGTGACCGCGAGCAATCCCTTCCTTTCGGCACTCCTCATGTGCTTGGTGTCGGGGATGAGGAACCCGACGGGATCACGGACCGTGGGGCCTCGGCCTCACACATTGATGGGGTCTTGGCCTCGCAACCAGTTTAGGGCATTGATACGTAGGATGAATCAGAATCCCCAACCTGCTAGATGAATGGACTTAACTAATAACTCGGCTAACACGATCGCATTGCACGCATTAGTTAGGGTGGCGACTCGGAAGTCGAGGTCGCTCTGAGGGAGTGTTGTCATATGCGATCGTTAGATGGAGTCGCTTGAGGGAGTGTTGTGGCGAGGGCATGCATCATATCATCCCGCATGCATGCATTTTAAATAAGAGTTATTAGGTGTTGATGAATGTCTGCTTTTCATTAAGTTCATATTACAATTGATGCTTATTGTAACTTGAGATCAATAATTCACACTGAGTTGATCACTCACTCCCACTCTGGGACGGTGTTTTAAAACACCAACCAGACCCATTCATAGATGCAGGTAACTCAGGGCATGAGGAGCCTGGCGAGGTGAGCTTGGACGAGGAGGACGGACTCTCCTACTTGCAGCTGATGGGCGGCTCTCCATCGGCTTGATCGGGCTGAATTTGGATTTGCTGAGCCGCGGCTCAGCTTTACTCTTTTTGGACATAGCCTTCTTTTGTTATTTTGTTGGGTAACGCCTTGGGCGACCCTTTATTATTTTGGACCTATATATATGTGGGATATCCTTCATTTCAGTAGACTGGTGTGATTGTGCTTCGTGCCTCAGGTAATTTCAAATTATGCCATTAAATTTGATTAATCATTAAAAAACCATAAATGCATGATAAGTGACACTTGGGAACTCGGGAGTCGAGTCTATACACGACCCTCGATTTTTCGGGGCGTTACAATATGTTTCCATCATATGAGATCCATATTGATGGATAGGCTGACCCTAAATCAATTAGATTTCCTAGATAGGAGAGGTTTTTAACCTGCTACATTTCTTTGATATTCATAATCCTATAGATATTGAATACTTAGAATCACTGGCGCTTGAGAATATATGTCAATGGTGCAAATCCATGATTTTCTAATTTTTTATATCATTTATTAAAATATTTAAACTGTTTTATTTTCCAATTAGGCTGACCATAGTGATCAGATCCTAGTTGTGTTATCCAAGTCATCATGATTTTGTAACATTAACCTATGTGTGGAACTTTAAAGCTTGGGTGTTATTTTATTCAGTTGAATTACATCCATTCAAAAATCTCAAAATCAAATTATTAGTTTAGTTTTTATTACTTAGTTTATTTTGCATTTGATTTTTTCCTTCTCACAATTCATCTCCCTGTGGGATCGACCCTGTATTCACGGGATATTACTAACGAACCTCTGCACTTGGAGGCAAGCAATCAGCCTGGTACAAGCTTAGCCATATGGATAATTCCAGGCCCAAACTAGTCATTTGTTGGGACAAATGGGTTGGGGCTAATCCTCCTCACTTCGAAACTCAACTAGACCAGTTTCAATGAAGGGCCTGACCCATTCAACTCAGGTAAGTCGACTTCTAATTCTTTCATTCACTTGGATTGTTAAAATGGAATCATCATTAGAGATTATTGTTGTATACTATTAACTATAATACTCTATTTTTAGTATGAGATATCAACATCTATTATTATAAATGTTTTTCTTATGCCGTCACTAGTAGATTAATTATCATAAGATTAGTGTTGATAGTGTTAAATAACAATTATTACTTATCATTACTTCATTCTAATATTATCATAAATTTATTTTTATGAACTAGATCTCTAACCCTAAACCAAAGCCTAAACGTAGAATAGTGGATGAAACTCTAAGTAATCCAGACCATTTAGTAAAGAATTTGTAGTTATCATAGACAAGAAGATAAAATAATATCATTACTAATTACTAGTATATTATTTTTATAATGGTAAACCATAATATGAATTATCATCATAATAACTATTATTAACATGTTACGCTAATATTAGTTACTATAAATGAAACTCCCATTAATGAGGTTAACATGGTATCCATCACTTGAAAATACTATCTTTAATAGTAGATTAAACTATTTTATTACGATTGTGTAACGACTCGAAAAATTCCCTACAAAGACCCGAGTACCACCTCTAGCAGAAATCACTTAGGATCAAATCCTTTAGAAATTAGATAAAGTTAACTAAGTGTCAAACTAGATTAGCCACGAAATCCGCTTGAATCGTTTTAAATACGATCTACAAGACCCAAAACTTGTAGAATTATTGATGTTAGGTTACCCTAAAATCTAGGATCAATCTCATTACCCAGTTGCTTTCGGGAGCACATTGAAACTCCGTATCGGATCTGGACCGCACGTCAAAAGTCCGATGACCACGAGATTAAGCGTTTAGGACTGTCTTGCTGGGCTTGATAACCATCTCGGAGATCAAATTCAGATAGTGTCCCACGGCTATTCGCTTGAGCCTGGAGTGAAGAGTGTGAGAAAGCGTAGGTTTCTTTATAAATTAAATCTAATTTAAGTAAACTGAGACTTGTCGCTTGTGGGCTTGATATAAGCAATCAGACCGTCAGAATCTAACCTAAATACACCCTCGGATCAGGGAAAATTTCATACATATGTCCATGTACTGGTAACCCTGATCGAGTTTCAGTGACCGTTGAACTGAAACTGGTCCGCCACGTGTGATCTGAGAATCCGATTGGAATGAAAACTTAACTCGACCTAGATCCATAGTCAGTGAGCTTAAGTCCGACCTTTGGCTCAAGGGGGCTCCGGAAATGCTCCGTTGAGCTGAAACAGATGCCCTTTGGACATAACCTAGTATACCATTACCTTAGGTCTAGTTTAGTGAGTTTTAGGCCTATATAAGGACCTTAAACCCTTTCTCATTCTCACCATACGAATTTGAGAAAACCCTAGGAGAGAGAAGAGATGAAAGAGAGAGAAAGTATGAGAGAAGTGAGAGATTCTTCCCGGTACTCTACCTTGCTATCCTACGTGCTTAACCACCACGATCTAATCGCTTTTACGGCGATTCCGACTTCATTTCTAGGTAAGAAAACCCTAACCCTAACCTATTTTAGGGTTTTTATTGGTACAAGTAACGAAGTAGCTGACTTACCTTGTGTTATAGGTCGTCGTATCGACATTGACGAAAGCGTAGAGTTTCTGTTAAGTTCGTTACGCTTCTACGGCATAAGGTGCGGACTTTAGACATATAGGTTATAGTTTTCAATGCTTTCAATGTCAGATAATGATAGATTCATGGTCTGGGTGTTATTGTACATGCAAAATGCGATGTTCGTTTTGCGATTCAGTTACGAATACAAAATATGGCGTTTAGTGTATTTTGTATATTTGTAGAAAATACCGTATACGTACGAAATATGAAAGTGTGTTTTCCATGATTAATCATTGTGTGTACATGCTATATATATATGTGTGTAATACTTACTCGGCCAAAGGATTCGCCCTAATACATGTTTTTGCTAATATATATTATGTATGTTAAATAAGTGTATTTTAAGTGTTTGTGAAAATGCTTGTAAGAGTAAGTACTTAGATGATTGCGCTTTAGGTAGGTGTTGGGATAGGATTCTCAACTAACTTAGAGATGTATATAATTTCCTCCATGTTGGTTGTTTAATTTAATCGCTTACTTATGAAATGTATGTACTTGCATTTCCTGTTTATATTGTGTTTTTATAACATGCTTATTCACATGTTTGAATTGTTTTGTTAATTCTGCTTAGACTACTATACATACCTTCTGGATAGGACTTGAATGTCATTGGGGCTATGTTATAGTCCAGGCGGTCGGTAACAGACTTGAGTTCGTGGTTGAGATTCATTCGCCATGTAGGACGTGTTTGACGAACTCGAGTCGTTTGTTGGTCGCCGGCAGTGGTTAGACCACACGAAGTGTTTATGCACTTCATGTCGATCGATACAATGTACGCTCGTGCTAGTCGGGCTCGTCAAATAACCCAATTTGCCGATGTATGTTCACCATGTATGGACGCCTCTGTTTGAACCTAAGGTACCCAACTCACCAGTGAATCCCGTTAACCTTGGTACCTCGATCCGCTAAGACTCATGAGTCAGACATGGTGGTATGGGATACCATGGTCGAGCTGTCAGCCTACGCTGAGGCGATGTGCCTCCCCGTAGTAACCAATGAGCAACCCAGACTCGTGAGCCGAATACGGTGGTATGGGATACTGTATTCGAGTTGTCGGCCTACACTGATAAGGTGATGGGGGAGTGGTGTAACGATTGCGTGTAACAGCCCTAGCAGCCCTTTGTAGTGACCTCGAGTATACTCTGAATCTGCGGAGAGGCGACGAGCCTTCTCGTAGTAAACAGAGTATAAACTAGGCCTGTATTAATAAGGTGATGGGGGAGCGGTGCAACGAGTGCGTGCAACAGCCCTATCAGCCCTTTACAGCGACCTAGAACTGCATCATCGTATGAGATTATCTAGGACTGACGACCCTAGAATGGATCATTGTTTGGGAATGATATAAGAAAGGGACCTTAGTTTCCCAATACTGCTGTATAAAAAGGACTAATAACAACTTGATAATCACGCCCATAACATAGCACTGCATGTGCTTGGCATTTTGGAGCACTGAGGGATGAACGCATGCCGCGAACGTAAGATGGTGTCACATAAGGGAGGTTTGGCAAGGGCATGCATCATGACTGCATTCCATACTTGCATTAATAAGAGTATTTAGGAGTGTTGATTGTATTGCTTTATCATTACTGCTTGACTGAATTGATAACATGTTAACCTATGCTTTATTGTTCCACTAAGTTAGCTACTCACTCCCACGTTATGGGATGGTGTTCTGGACACCCATCAGGCTCTATCTTAGATGCAGGTATTGACGAGACACAGGAGGCTGAGCCTAATTACTATGATGATCAGGATGAGTTCTCCTACATGCAGTTCTCTGGAGGCTTCACTTAGGCCATTCAGATGACGGGGCTATAGGGTGTACCATTATAGTTGTACCATTTTTGGCATTTTGATTTTTAAAACTAATACATGTATATGGTGATTCAGTAAGGTGTTCATACTCTGGAGACCGATTGTGACATTTTTGGCTTTATATACATTTATATACATCTTTCAGTCTTCCGCTTGTGTTTTATAACTTGATCCGGAGTATGAATTACTGTTTTGGTATAATCTCACTCATGGTTATTGCACTAACACAGACAACATTCAATCATGAGCATTTATGTTGCATAAGTGATGTTTTGGAACTCGGGTGTTGAGTTGCTACTCGACCCCCGATTTTTAGAGCATTACAGATTGTAATACAAATTATTACCATGATTAGCTAATATTAACACTATCGTTAGTATTAATAATTGGGTTGTGGTTACTAGGTTAGCATGGTAATTAATTTTACATTAATTAGTGCTCAAATCCCAAAAATATAAGCATAGAACTAAACTCTAGGATGAAAGTCCTAATTTTAATCAAAACCCTAAGATAAGTAAATTCAAAACCCTAGACCATGATCTTAAACCTAGGTAGTACATAGAACGTAGATCTAATGGTACAAGTTCATGAATTATGTTAGGATTCAATTTTAAAGGCGCAAGCACTTTGCGACACTAGTAGGCGATTCCAAGTATAAGGTGATGATTCTTCCCCTTAAGCTTTTCGTCTTCTCATTAGTTTAAGTTATAGTTCCTATTTTAATTTATAATTGATATATCCCTTTTATAATAACATGTGTTAGCTAGTGGAAATTGAATTGTTATATTACATACTTAATGTATATCCTGTATAGTCAATTCATGCTATTGGATTACTTATGGACTGGTTTTGAGATTTAAACCGGTACATTAGTGGAAACCCCCACCTGTAAATGTACATTCATACTTGGGATGTAACCTGACTGGTTGTAATTGAATGGACCTTTGGCATAGTGGTTATTGAGTGATGGTCTAAATGGATCATTGATGTGGGCCTACCATCCAGGGTTGTCGTGTCTAAGTGGTTTTCAAGGATGGTATTCTATCGCATGGTTTTGATACTCGCCCTATGTGGCTTATGTTGATATTTGTCCTATGTGGCTTGTTTTGATATTGACCCTACGTGGCTTTGTTTTGGTATTTTTCCTTCATTGGTTTGATGCTTTATACAGTGCAACCATGCGATGGTAAGCCCTATATATTGAATATGATTGGCCACTAGTCGATTGGGATTCATTAAACATCCTACGGTGGTAGCCTCATGAGCTAGGGATGGTGGAATGGGATATTATGCCTGAGTTGTCGGCCTATGCTGGGTGACCAATCCCCCATAGTGACCTTTGAGCTTTTCTAAATTGATTGTTTAAATTTGGAAGAATAACGGTTGGGCTAATCATGCATTTTCATGGCATATATTATGGTCTTTTTCGGGTGGTTAGTTCTCTTTAGGTGTACCTTTGCGTATTTTTCCGTGTGACTAATCCTCATTGGGTGATCTATGTATTATTATGGTCTTTTCCGGGTGGTTAATTCTCCTTGGGTATACCTTCGCGTATTTTTCTGGGTGAATAATCATCCTTTGGCGATCTATGTATTATTATGGTCTTTTCCGAGTAGTTAGTTCTCCTTGGGTGTACTTTTGCATATTTTTCCGGGTGACTAATCCTCATTGGGTGATCTATATATTATTACGATCTTTTCCAGGTGGTTAGTTCTCCTTGGGCATACCTTTGTGTACTTTTTCGGGTGACTAGTCCTCCTTGGGCGATCTATATATCATAGTCTTTTTCAAGTGACTAGTTCTCCTTGGGCGACTTTTTACCAGCTGGATGTGCATCCCCAGGTCTGTGAGCATGTGCACGCATCTATGCATTTAATAAGACTGCATCATGTATTATTTTATATGTATTGCCATGTTTTTATAACTATGCTTACCTAATGTGATGGTGTGTAATCTTGAGGAGAGTTCACACTGAGTTGGCCACTCATCCATTAAATAAATATAACCGTACAGGTAGCGCAGGTGGCTTAAGTGATTTCCAGGTTCGGGCTGATGAGGAGCCGGGTTCAAGTGTTAGGGTTGCATGACAGTATCTACCTGGAGAAGCTGAGGGGTCTAGCGGCTTAAATTTATGTGCATTTTACTATTTCGCATGTACTGGATCATGTAATTCTTATATTTGTTAATTTTGGAGACATTGGTTTGTATAAGTCATTACGAGTACTCTCTCGTATACTCTAAATATAATTAAAATTTTTCCTTATGTTCGTTTGTCCATTCTACGCTCATCTGCTTACTCTGATGAAAGAAAAAAATATATATGGAATTTGGTTCTCTATTAGTTAACACTCAGGTATTTGGGAAACAGGTCGTGTACTCGGGTCCTGAAAAGTTGGAATGTTACACGATTAGTAGCCGTCAACCCGTCGATGAGATTGAAGAAGGAGAATGTGATAATGATGATCAAGCTGAAGATTATCCACCATTGGATGTTGATGAAGTATTAGTATGTACAGATGATGAAGAAACGGAAGAAGAAAAAGTGTATGTGGAAGAATGAGATGACTCGAATGATGATGATGGTGGTGGTGGTGGTGGACCTAGTAGTGATGTGCCACAATGGATGCTAGATCAATGTATATGATAACAAATTTACAATGATTAGAAAAATAAAATAATAAATACATAACATAACTTCTTAATTTTATTTAATGCTTGTCTCATAAGTCATAAGTCTAAGTGTGTTGATGTTGATGTTGTTGATTATTGATAACTTGATATATTATATTATTAATATTTTGTATTGTATTTAACTATTTATGTCACTATCATGTACATGTAGTGTTGAATGTTGAATATGGATATTTGATATTCATATTTCATATTTGTTATAGTAAAATGTTAATTGTTAAGATTTAAGAAGTTAACTATATTGTAATTTGTAAATGTATCATTATCAATGTATGTAATTGGTTGGTTTTATTTTTTTTTACTTAAATTAAATGTATTTCATGTCCCAATGACATGTAATAATTTATTTTAATTTTTTCATTTTTTTTTGAATTTTTTCTAATTTTTCTGATTTTTTTTGAATTTCTTAAAAAAATGCGAATATATATTTTATATATATATATATATATATATATATATATATATATATATATATATGCGACCGCATATGCGATTGTGCGATCGCATATGCGCACACGCATATGCAATCACATAGGATCGCATATACTACTTGACAACATTGGGCGTTAGAAATGTTTTGTTTCCTTTCGTATGGTATACTTGAGCTTTTGATATACTACAATTTTGGGCTCAACCCCTAAAATGATTTGGAAAAATGGATGGACGGCGTGGATAAACCACATGAATTCACAGTGGGCCCAATAGAGTTTACTCAGTACGATAAGAGTGTACTAAGTAACTCAGTACACAATCTGATTTCGCTTCAGGCAGTTCGGAAGAGCCATCTAACTTAGAAATGACGTCCGAGCATGAGACTATAAGTCTCCCGCCTGGCCATCCATTTGAAGATCCCGAGGCAAAGAAGATCGACCCTAACGACTAGATACTTTATGTAGATGGGTCATCTAATTCGAGGCGTGCGGGAGTAGGGATCGTCTTACAAGTCCCGGGCCAAACGATCATCTAGTATGCTGTAAGGCTTTGTTTTCACGCCTCGAACAATGTAGCTGAGTATGAAGCACTACTAGTCGGACTCAAGCTAGAAGCCTCTATGGGGGTTCAAAGGCTTAAGGTTCGGTCCAATTCACAGCTCGTCGTTAACCAGGTATCGGCCGAATATCAGGCGAAGGAAGCTCGGTTGATTGCCTATTTAGATGAAGCTCGAAAGTTGATCGGCAAATTTCAAAATTGCAAGATCAGCCAAATCTCGAGGGCTCACAATTTATGGGCAAACGCTCTTATAAAGTTAGCTTCTACAACTGATGGGGATGTTCCGAAGGTCATCCCGATAGAATTCCTCGACGAACCAAGTGTCAACTGCACCAAAAATAAAGTGGTACAACCCGTTTGGGTAGCTCCAAGTTGGATAGATCCGATCATTGAATACATCCGAGAAGGAAAGCTCCCTAAGGACAAGCTAGAGGCACGATGACTAAGGCTCAAGTCGGCTCAGTATGCAATACTTGATGATATTTTGTACAAGAGAGGGTTCTCCATGCCTTACTTGAGATGCCTCCGCCCTAAAGAAGCCGACTACATCCTGAGAAAAACCCATGAGGGTATCTATGACAACCATTCCGGTGGCCGAGCTCTGGCCCAAAAGATTATTCGACAAGGATACTTTTGGCTAACCTTGCAGGAGGACTCAAAGGCTTTCACCCAAAGATGCGACAAATGCTAGAGGTTTGCAGTCGTCCCCAGGCAACCCGCGGAGGAGCTGACCCCCATGAGTGACCCCTGGCCATTTTCTCAGTGGGGGATTGACATTATCAAGTCATTGCCTCCAGGCAAGGGGCAGACAAGATATGTCATTGTAGCAGTCAACTAATTCACCAAATGGGCAGAGGCCAAACCAGTAGCTCGGATCACCGAACAGAAGGTAATGGACTTTGTCTGAAAGAACATAATCTGCAGGTTTGGAATCCCACACACATTAGTATCCAATAATAGCAAACAGTTCAACAATGAAAGGTTCCGAGGAATGTGTCAGAGGCTCGAAATCTGGAATGCCTATTCATCACCTCGGCATTCCCAGTCAAACGAACAAGTCGAGGCAGTGAATAAGATAATAAGGAATCACCTCAAAACTTGACTGGAGAAAGCAAAAGGCGCCTGGGCAGACGAGCTCCCATTTGTATTGTGGGCCTACAGAACCATGGCTCGATCCTCAACTGGAGAGACCCCATTCTCTCTATCCTTTGGAGCCGAGGCAATGGTCCCGGTTGAAATATGACTCTCCACAGCTCGAGTGTGGTCGTTCCACGAGGATCAAAATTTCAAACACATGGCCGCACACCTCGACCACCTCGAAGACGCGCGAGATCTTACTGCACTTAGAACTGTAGCTCAACAACAGCAGGTGGCCCGGTTCGACAATTTCCGAGTCAAGTTAAGGCGCTTCCGGCATGGAGACCTTGTCCTCTGCAAGGGCTTCCATAACACTGTCGAGCCTAGCACGGGAGCTCTAGGACCAACCTGGGAAGGTTCGTATCAAGTGACCAGCTCAACCAAGCTGGTTCCTACCAACTCGAAGATCCCGAAGGTCGACCACTACCTCACCCACGGAATGACGAGCATTTGAAAGTCTACTATCCATAGGAAAAAGGGGGTGCATTTGATTTTTAATGAATCTACTCTTTAATAAAAAGACGTATTCTTTGGCACGAACTCGTCCGATTCTACATTTCATACCACTATTCGCTCTACATGGGGCCTCGAACATATAAGGGGCCCTACTGATGGGATGACTCTTAAAGAAATGGTCAACCCGTTAACCATCGTAAACTATGGAGGTCTTTTTCCTCAAGTGCAGGAAAACGAACCTCCGATGACTTGATCTTTAAAGAAGTGGTCGGCTCGTCAACTATAAAGAATAGTCCAAGCAACAAGTTTACAACTACAATCCATGCGGAGTCGCCTCTCCGCCTTCCAATGTCCGTGCGGCAATGCCCCACTCATCCTGGCGATACGAATCCTTAACCACCGCTACGTGTTCACCTCTCACAAGCCTGCAGTTGAAAAGTTGTCGCCGCAATACGACGCCTCGATGGCAATGAGCCATGATTGCGAGATTCGCTCTGATTCTGATGATTCACCATCATGAGGGGCACAACGGACCACCTTTCCAAGCATTTACTCCCTAAGTCCGAGCTCGGACTCAGAGAGTAGGGGGCTTCTGTTATGGGAAATACGGTTCTACTCGCTTGATGGAGTTATAGCAATGTCGGTGTCTCCGACCCTGGAGTAACTTACAAAAGTCGTTCTCTACCGAGCCAACATGCGTAGCTCCAAGTATTAGCCAATTCTAAAATCGAGTAGGTCATGCAAGGGGTCAGCATAAATTGTCTACTATGTCATCAGCCCAGACCAAATCCTCGTCAACGAGCCATCAGGCTCGACCCATTTGAGCTTGGGCTTAGACTTTATAAGCTTGGCTTGGACGAGAGATGATTTACAATCACGCTTAGAAACCAATTCCAATAACGCACGATAGGAGTAACATCTAGCACGCGATCTCAGGGTAACTGTTAGCGTCACCAGTCATGCACTTCTCGCCTAATGGCTAAGATCGTGCCAAGATCAGCGGACTCCCACGTCTTGCCCTACAATATAAGTACAGGGTAATTCCTTTGAGACAGGTACGCTACATCTCTCACCCAAAACCCCATCTACTCAACTTAGACTTTTGCATTGGAGGGTCCCTTGCTCTAGTTAAGGTATTTTTTTGTCTTTTTCCTGTGTAGGTACTCGAATATACTACGAGCTCAATAAGGGTGAGCTAGATTTTTGCATCAACAGCAAGCTTTAAAGAGTTTGGAGAGGGAAATTTTTTTATTTAAAATTTGAATTATGCTTTAAAAGTTTCAGGAGGGAAAATTTTTAATAAAAATTTTGAATTTTTTTTTTTAAAATAACAGACGTGGTGGAGCTTTTGGGCTTTTAGACAAGCAGGTTTGAGATCGGTCCATTCAAGAAACGGCCCTCAAGTCTTAAGCCCAAACCCGGTCCTCGGGCCTGACCCAAGCCCAATCCCAGTCCATGGCGGGTCAGCCCGGCCCATTAACAGCCCCAAAACCAATCCGAGTCCGAGGCGTACATACACTTTCTATGAATTTAAAAGTGTCTTATGCACATGATCCTTACATGTCAGACATTGATTGGATGATCCAAACCGTTGAACAAACGCAGATTAACAGCTGATGGTGTTTGCCTTCAAAATCTTCAACATTGAAAAATAATAAACTTGTTATCAGCGGCCCACGAACTGACGGTTAAGGAGACAATACATGGTTAGTGGAAAAATAATAATCGATCAAAGGTTTGAAGTACTGCAATGTGTGGGTTCTTATTCATTGCACTCCCTCTATGCTGAGGTCCATCGTACGAACAGTTTGGATCACTGAGATATGCCCCACTCAGGATCCAGCGTGTGTGTGACCGCCCACAGGGGCCCACATGCTGAGTGTTTTGATGATCAGAACCGTCCATTCTGTTGAACCTATACTATACGGGCTATCATAAGAAAATTACATTGAACAGGTGAATGTGACCATATCTATTGGTAAGTAATAAAAAGAAAATTTTCAATGAATCATATTTAAATCTAAAAATCAAAGACTAGGATCATCACGGAATAATGATTATTGGAATAATAGCTTATTTGTGGGGTAGGAAAGAGAATCAAACGGTTCAAATCATCGGACAACTTTAGCATGTGAGGCCCAGTACGTGGCCACACATGGTAGATCGTATGTCGCGACAGAGGCGAACGAACTCCCGTGTAAACCTAACGTCAGGATGCGCGTCGGAACTACAGTAGCTCCTTGGCAAAAGATCCGCCACCCACATTGTATTATTACAACGTCGCCGGCAATCCAACAAGCCACGTGACAATTTATATTGACGGTTCTACAAGCATGCTGCGCTCGGAACCTATGTGAGGCCCACTGTAACTTTTTTGAGAAATCCACACCGTTCATCCGTTTTGTGAGCTCATTTTAGGATATGAGGCCAAAAATGAGCTAGATCCAATACTCAAGTGGGCTGAAACATGAGGATTGAACGTCCACAATTGAACTTCTGTGGCCCCACGAATATTTCAACTGTGGATGGACGGAGTCTTAGATCCTTCTCACTTTTGATCTTAAGTTCTAAACGAATGGAGGGAGTGGATTTCTCACAAACATCACGGTCGTCCCACGTAAGTTTATACGGCAGTGTCTGGAGCATGGGATTAGATGGGTTTAAGTTGGATGGAATTACCAAAATATAATGATTACAATGATTGCACAGTGTCAGGGATATGTAATCCTTGGCGTGGAGGCCATCCCACTTCATGTTTGGGAAACGGATTGGCTATTCATCTTGCAACTACCTATCGAAGCTCTGTGGGCCCATCATGATGTATGCGCTTCATCCATGCCGTCAACCCATTCTTCCATGTCATTTTGGGATATGAGCCAAAAATGAGTTTGATCCAAATCTCAAGTGGACCGCACCATTGGCCCTAGGAGGTTTTTAATGGTATAATTCAATCACTATTGTTTTTCCGTGGTGTGGTCCAACTAAGATTTATATCTACCTCATTTTTTAGATCAAACCCTAAAATTATATTTCAAAATGGATGGACGGCATGGATAAAACACATACATCATGGTGGGGTCCACATAGCATCAATCACTAGCCACAGGAAAACCAAAGTATGCATAAACCATTACCTCATGGCTGATTTGGAGAAGGGGCTTCCCCACCCATACCTTATGTGAGTTCTAATTAAGACATTACAACTATCTATGGGATCTTAAAACCCATTCTTGGCCAAACACGCTAAGGGCATGTTTGGGCATTGGGATTAGAAGGGATGAGGTGGAATGAAATTCATCTCGTCCTGCGCCAATTCCGCTCCATGTTTGGGAAGAAAGGAAAAGCTTGGCATTAGATTAGATGGAATTGCATTGGTCCGTGCCAAACTCGCTCAATGTTAGTGAGTTGTGTAGGTCCCACTATGATGTGTGGGCTATATCCACACCTCCGTCCATTTTTTGAAATTATTTTAGAGCATGGCCAAAAAATCAGGTAAATCTAAAGCTCAAGTGGACCCCACCATATAAGAAAGCAATGGGGATTAAATACTTACCGTTGAAAACTTCTTTGGGGCCACATAAGTTTTGGATTTACCTCATTTTCAGGCCCATGCCATGAAATGAGGTTACAAAACAAATGAACGGTTTAGATATAACACATGTATGTTATTCTCAGTAATTTCAAATGATGGTCGGTATATCCATTCAATGCACCACTGTTTTACCAACGAAGCATGCCATTAATCTTATCCCATGGCAACAGGGACAATCCCTAGGTACTAATTATATTTTTTTGAATCCCATCACACCTAATCCCTTCCAATCCCACCGCCCAAACAAGCCCCAAAGGCTTTCAAAGTAAATCCATGTCCACGCTTTCTTTCCGGCCAACTTTCACTTTTAAAGAAAATCCGAGCCGTATATAAAAGGAGACGACGCCATATTATCCCGGAAAAAAAAAAAACCGAGATAGTCTGCTCATCTAGCGGGCCACTCCATCGAGATCAATGGGGATTTGTGCCCACCTGATGAGTAGATTGGCTTAATTTTATCTCTAGGCAATTTTTATGCACGGCTGGGATGTTCCATCAAGAGACACGTCGGCTTGCCCAATCATTCCTGTGAAACAAAGGAACTATATGATGCATGGTCTGCATTTTACCCTTTAAACGGGCGTTTGTAATTTTTACAAGTGGGGGCCATGGTTCAAGTAATCCAGACCGTTGGTCTGTGATTTGCTACAGTAGTCTCTGGGAATTCAAGATCCAGAGACCATTAGTTTGTTTCTCTTCCTAACCATCCAATATTTAGGCCAAAAAATCCAAAAGGAAAACATTGTTCTCTTGAGGAGACATTTGAGGTACTACACTCCACGGTGGGAAGCACAGATCTATGGGAACGGACCTGCACTAGTCCGATGGCGGGTGGTCAGTGCTCTTTCGGTCCACCATGAGGTATTTGTTCATCCATGCCGTTCATCCATTTTTGCAGATTATTTTATGACTTGATACCAAAAATTAGAGGGATATAAATCTAAGATGGACCACACCACAAGAAAACAATAATGATTGGATACCCACCATTAAAATTCTCCTAAGGCCTACTATACTGTTTATTTGACATCCAATTTGTTTATTAGGTCATAAAGACCTATATGAAGTGAAAAAACAAATATCAGCTTGATCCAAAACTTTTATGCTCCCTAGAAAGCTTTTAATGGTCGATGTTTATTCAACACTGCTTCTTGTAATGTGGTCCACTTGAGATTGGGATATACCTCATACCCTAAAATGGTATAGAAAAATGGATGGACGGCATGGATGAAACACATACATCATGGTGGAGCCCACAAAGCACCAACCACCAGTAGGCAATTCGTTCCCAGATCTATGGTCTAGATTACCAGACCATGGGTCCCACTTAACAGGACCGTTGCTTGCATGTGCAATTATGATTGTAGGTGTTTGATGGTAATTTCCAAAGAAAAGATTGTGGTAGCCTAAGTTTTAGGCCACACGATCCACACACCGAGACATGATGTGAGCTCACTACAACTTAGTGTACTGAGTAAACCATGTGAGGTCCACCATGATTTATGTATTTTATTAGCTCTGTTCATCCATTTTATCAAATAATTTTAGGGCCTGAGCCTAAAAATGAGGCATATCCCATGTTCAAATGGACCACACCACAAGAAATAGTTGAATTAAATGTCTACCATTGAAAAAATCTTAGGAGCCACGGATGTTTTGGATCAAGCTTATATTTGTGTTTTCCCTTCATCCATGTCACTACAAGAAAGTAGGCCTTTAGCCACAATTTTTTAGCCTTAGTTGAAAAAATAAAGACTAAATGTATCTTTTAGCCTCGATTGTTAAGACTAAAAGTTCATTTTTTGTCTATCGATATTAAAAGTTTACTATTTCGCTTCGGTTGTTGAGAAATTAAGACTAAAAATTTGTTATTTCGTCTCAGTTGGTGAAAAACCGATACTAAAAGTCTACCATTTCACTTAAGTTGATAATAAATTGAGGTTAAAAGTATGATATTTTGCTTTATTTAATAAGAAATCAATGTTAAAAATCACTTTTTAGCCTCAGTTGTTAGGAAACTAAGGTTAATAATTTGCTTTTTTGCCTAGTTGTAAAGGAAGTGAGGCTAAAAGTTTTTTTTTTTTTTTTTTTTTTTGCCTTAAAAAACTAATGTTAAAAGTTTACTATTAATTTTGCATCAATTAATAAGAAATTGAGGTTAAAAGTTCACTTTTTAGCCTCAGTAGCTAGTAAAGTGAAGCTATAAGTCAACTTTTTGGCCTCAGTTGCATATGAACCGTGGTTAAAAGTTTACTATTTTGCTTTATTTAGTAAGAAATTTAGATTAAAAGTTCACTTTTTAGCCTCAGTTGTTAGAAAATGAAGTTATAATTCAACTTCTTAGCCTCAGTTGCATAGGAATCGATGCTAAAAGTATACTATTTTGGCTCAGTTAGTGAAAAATGAATGTTAAAAGTTTACTTTTTAGCCTTAGTTGATAGGAAAGTTAAGCTATAAGTCAAATTTTTAGCTTCAGTTACTTATGAACCGAGGCTAAAAGTTTACTATTTTGGCTCAATTGGTTAAAAGTTCACGTTTTAACCTCAGTTGCTAGGAAAGTGAATCTCTAAGTCAACTTTTTAACCTCAGTTATATAGGAACCGAGGTTAAAAGCCTATTTTTGTTTCAATTAGTAAGAAATGAAAGTTAAAAGTTTACGTTTTAGTCTCAATTGGCAGGAAAGTGAAGTTATAAGTCAACTAGAATAGTAAAACCCCTTTGATGAGTGGATTACATCTACTAACATACCATCATGCCATTATAGCACATGTGCACTCCTCGGGGCTTGAAAAAAAAAAAAAAGTAGTTGTTATTTGTCCTAGTTGCAAACATTTGCCTCTGTAAGAAGGAAACTGGATGGATGGTCCGTGCATACATCATACTACCACTATTTGCGGTCTGCTTTAAGCCTTTAACGAGTCTTGTTTAAACGGGAATTCTTATGGTTGCTTGGCAGGGTTCAATGACTAGCTTCCCACATGACATATCCCCTCCTTTAATAGGCTTGTAGACCAGATAGCGCAATTGCAACCGGGCATAAATACGTGCAGATCTTCTATATATATAGAGAGAGAGAGAGCTTTTGACACCCAGTAATTTGTAAACAATCATATTTAACAGTTTTTTAGAACCGCATTGACAGCAGTAACAATAAGATACCAATTTAAGCAATCTATTCAAGACATGGTGTCACTCTTACACGGGAAAAATCGGAAATAGTGATAATTTTAAAGTATTTATTTGATCTAATAATTCTCATAATGTGATTTATGGCTCAAATTTAAGGGATGAGTTGTAATAAATTGACTGCAAGGCTCTTTTGCTACCATTCCTGAAGAAGATTGGCAAAAGCAGCAGATGGAGTCGATCAGTTTTAGACTATTTTTTTTTCCTTCTTGAATACATCTGCACCAGGCCCGATCCTACGCCTGGGCCTGAATTTTGAGATTAATCAATACGTGGGCTGGAGATTTCAAGCCTGATATGAAATGGGCAACCCGCTGGAGATTTCAAGCCTATACCCACTGGACACTGCTTCAGCCAGTTACATTTATGTGGTGTGTTTCTTTCAAAACTTATGCCAGAATGTAATTCTATGTATTATCTGCGAACACGGGCCACGACAGATGCACTAAAAATTCACCGTGGATATACTACCAGAAAACAGAGCAAAGTCGACGGTCGTGAGGTGGTTTTTCCGACGGCTGAAAGCCGTAGTATCTGTGAATAAATCCGTAGCTGAGTGCCTGTTTTTAACGGTGGACGTCCCATCGCTACTGTTTTCTTGTGGTGTGGTTCACCTGAGACTTATTTAGAGCTAATTTTTTTTTTGACATTAAGAGAATGTTTAGAAATTTATGTACGGCGTGGATAATACACATACGTCATGCTGGGGCCCATGGAGCCCTACGAGATCCAATGCTCAAGTAGGGTTTTTTATTTTTACGGTAAATTTGTGTGAGTTTTGTATTTGCTTTAAATTTGTGTTGATTCGTTTATAGCAGTAGTGGTAATGATATAGGGTTATTCAGACCAACCAAATAATGGGTCTAGTTGTAGATGGGTAATATATATATATATATTTTATTATATAAAACGATCTTAACCATCCAGTAAATTGTCCCTTACACGTACGGATGTTAATATGGTGTGTGTTATAAATGATGGTAAACATACAATTATCGGTTTTGAAAGTATTTCCTCAATCCAGGCGAGGGATTTCCAAACGCGCTCGCCAGAGCTCTTCCTCGCCGGAGCTCTGAATCCTTGAAGAACTTCTTCAAATAGGTGAGCTTCTCTCGAAATCCCTTATTTTCCTCTTCTTGCTGTTTTTATTCCAGAATCCCTTCCATCTGTCATTGTTTTTTCTCTTTTCTTCTTGTGATGTTGCAAGCACTCAAACGTTTGGCAGAAAGGCCCATTCCTGATCTTTTGCCCATTCCAGAATACCTTCCATTCTTGGACATGTATTCTCATGGTGTACCTCTTGAATGGTAACAATCAGTTGTGCACACCAACTGCTCGAGATTTGGCGACGTAGAATGGATGCATACTTTGCCAATCGCTAATCCATGATGTACCTGTTGAATAGTAACAGTTACTTGTGCACACCAACTGATCGAGATTTGGCAACGTGGAATGGATGCATACCTGCCTTTTTTTTTAATCAGAAGATGAAAGTCGTGTATTATCCAATAGAAAAAAAAGGAAAGAAGAAGGATAATAGAAATTCAATAGTCTTACATTGCAAGGATGAGAGCTCAAGGAATTTAAGGTCTTGGTCGTAGCTGCTTTTGTAAGCAGACCAGTGATGGTATTTAGTATTTACCTCTCAGTGATTGCTGATAACTTGGAGCCTTTAAGCCTTTCAATGCATGTAACAATTTTAAGGAGTCCTGATGTAATTTTGATCAGGGAGATCTATTCTTTCCTTTGACCATGATGTAACATTATTAGAACGAGCAGTCCACTTGGGAGAATGGTTGCTCCAATCAACTGGAAGACGAAGGGAACTTCTCAGGGGATTCGAATGGGATGCTCCCTAACGAGTGGACCGCCCGATAGTTTGATTCTGGTGGGTTCACCTTTCACATGCCTTGGATGTCATGCACAAGTGGCACATTGATAGGTGGATAGGTCAACCAGTTGCTGGTAATCACTACGCATGTGTAGGCTTCAACATATTTATGTATATGTGAAGGATAGCATTGTTTAATTAATGTGGCACGAGTAACTGCCTACATTTTAATGAAGCTTTCAGCAAACTAAGCAATCCCTTCCACTGAATTCCACAAGATGGTCTGTATGGTATCCTGGGGTCTCGAGTTTGTACCGAGTGGGTCCCATGGTCGTAGTGATGGACAGGTTCCCTCTCACGGCCCCACCATGTATATACCATGCCCATAAATCTGTCCCATATCAGAGCACCCCAATGTCTTCAAATCTCAGGCCTTTAAGTGGACAGTTGAGAGAAAATATATCAAAGGTCCACATTCAATTGAAAGAATACCAAAATTTTGATGGATAGGGCATCTGAACATGGATATTGTTGGTACATAGTCTATTCAATGTGGGGCCTATCAGATCTGCAGATCCACGTCTTGGATTAGCAATCGAACAGCCCCACTTGTACAAAATCAAAAAGCAAAGGTAACAGGACCAATTAATCATGTTAAAATGATTGTTTATATTCTAACTGTTGTAAGATGTCTTCAATCTGACTGAGATCAAGGGCCATCGACACACCAAAGTTTGAATTTTATGATCAGTTCATATTTTCAAGTAAAAAATGAATGAAAATGGTGATATCCTAACCAAGTTAAAAATTGATTTGCATCTGTACTATGTCTACAATTACCAGATCCGATTCTATCTAAACCTGATCCAAATGAAAGTTTCTAACTGTCCAATCTTGGCCTTCTCCACAGGCTTATTTCTGTATTTGTTTTTCCATCGAGCATTTATTTTTATGACATCAATCAAAGGATTAGGAACTCCAATCTAAGAGCATCCTCCATCCACACTAGATCCATGGGATTTGTAGTGTGGAGTATCACCAACCCCGCTTAGATGGAAGCATGACAGTTTTCACATTTATGTACTCTGTTTTGCTGCTGAGTTGCTATAGTATGTCTTTTATTTGGAGCTGTAAAATGGAGCCATACGATAGGTGAGGCCTAGTTATTTTGTTGCGCCCACCTGAAATTTATACAACCAAATTTTATTGTCAAGAAAAAAAAAGTCTGATTCCACTATCGAATAAATAAATAAATAAAAAGTTCATTTTTTTCACCGGATGCTTTATCTATAGGAGAAAAACTTTGTGCTTTGGGAAGGTGTGCTGGTTCATTTGCATGCACTCAATGTACATACACAAGTCAAATGCATGTGGACATGGGCGCACATCTCTTTTATAACAACCATATGTCTAAGGGGTATGGCCCCCATGGTGTGTATGTGAAATCCAAACCAGAGAAATTTTGGGAGTGATACAACAACATTGACTACTAAAGTGATATGGGTTGTACGGGCTGGGTGATTGTTAGCCCTCACTGCTGCCTTGACAACGAGAGGGCTCTTAATCATAACGATGAGTTAGAGAGCAGTCTGGTCATTTTGGTAGCCTTGGCTGAAAAAATGACCTTGGTCATTGATTTTTCCTTGACTCAAATGGTTATCTTAGTAGTGGGGCTGGCCGTTGGAGTAGCGCTGGCCTTAGTGATGCCTATAATAGTCATTGAGGCGGCTCCATGATAGCATAAGAGGTAAGCAGGTGTATCGGACATGTAGACATGTATACAAAATGGTCTTCTCTTTAAAGACGAATGGAGGAATGTTCAATAGGAGTTATTTTTTAACCACTTGTATTATTTTGTTTATATATATATATATATATATATATATATATATATATATATATATATATATATAAATGTTTTGTAACTTTATTTACTTTGTTCTCTAAATGATTTCTAGATTCTTAATGCAAGTAGTAAAAGCTTTCACAATCCTTCTACAAGTTCACAATCCTTCTAAAAGTTCATTGTTAGAGGTTTTTCCTGATGCAATTTATCATTTTTAACTATTTTTTGGCTTTATCAACTTGTTCAAGGTTTCACGAGTATTACATCCTATTTTTGTTTGAGGCCTTTTATTTTAAGGTGTCTAAGATGTAGTGGTTTTCTTTTTTCCAGGGGCTATCAGTTGGATTGCTTAGGTAGGCTACATACACAACAGCATGACTTGGGTCATTTAGGTGAAGCTCTTGCACATGAAGTACAAATATGTTAGACTATGTATGATGTTTTTGAGATAAATATGTTTTATGTGCTTATTTATAGTTATGCTTCAAAAACTGTTGAAATAATTGATTGTGTGTTTCACTATAACCCAAGTTGCAAGTAAACGGATATTTTTGCAAAAGTGGAGAATTATCGGTCCCCTCCACTCTTGGGGTAATGTGGTGAAAGAGAAATTCATTGCATGAGATACTATCTTTTTTCCTTTCCAGACCATGTCAAAATGTAGAATATTTCACGTCCTACTTGAAACCTGAGATGGAAAAGCATCCTGCAGATTCCTCCCTTCTAGGGATAGGCAAACATGTGCAATTATTGGTACAATTAAGATGGCCTCCTTTCATGTTTTCTGGATGATTCCTCCGAAAGTGGGCAGATTTGATAAACAGGATCAAGCAGGAAACTTACCCGATTTGAAAATGATCTCCCATGTTCCTCTGAAGCCCTTGTTTTGTTCTTTTTTTGTACGTCCATTTCTTTCTCTCATTTTTGCCAATTCTTCCTTGATGTTCCGTCATGATACAATTACAATTAGTATTTATGCCACCTAGTAGTTTAACAATGTATCTCCCCTGTTTAGGAATTTATATTGAACAAGTACATTCATTCGACTGAAAATGCTTGTTCTTTATGGATTCCTAAATTGTCCCATTTTGGACAGTTCGGTACTATACCATGTACTTAGGTTGTCATCATTTTCAGTTTACGTGTAGTTGGAAATTTGGTAGCGTCTCCCTATATTTTCTCTGGATATGTGGTTCTTTACTAATCGGTTTCCTCTATCCATGTGTAATGGATTACGTGTGGCAACTAGTTAGTATTGAATTTTACATATATCTGAAAAATATGGGGAGGTGTTGCCAAAATTTTGACTCGCATGTAAACTGTATGAGGACAGTACATGGTATGTTATCGAATGAGATAGAGACAATTAACACCTCTAGGTAGGGACAATCAACTCGTCTAGATAGAGACACGTATGATCAGAAATTTATTGATATGCACAAAAAGATAGGGAGAGAACAAACTTCTTTTCTAACTTGAGAAGATAACAGAAATATGTATTATTTTACTCAATGCCCTTATGACTAGTATTTATTTTATGATTGTGTTTCCTTTAGCTCACAAAAAGAAATCATCCCTAATTATTTTCTTTTTCGCAAAGTGGTCAACCTATTTCAAATATTCAATATGGATTCCGACAATGCAATGGATTATATGGTGCATCAAATACTTTTATAAAATGTTAAATGCCTCTTTTAAACAAATCAACTATATATCTGTGATGTTTTGATACAACTTGAATTGAAAGATGGTGCTTGTTTTGTTTCAGGAATATAATCCTATTTGTTAGAAGTCCCCTTCTCCTGCTGCAGATAAGAACCCGCTTCATCAGGTATAATTTGTAGTAATTCAACTTGTAACTCCTTAGAACCCGCTCTGCCCTAAGTTATTACGGTGCATGACGGTTCCCAGTAGGTTAAGTTGCAAGTTGTTACATAAAGTTGGTTGGATATCTTTCATTTTTATAAATGTTGTCAATAGTTAGTTGGATGATGAATTAGGTATATAATCGTGTGCTTACCTACAGTCTTGCTTAATTTATATTTATATTTCTTCATTTATATTCTTTTGTATAAATCCAACTTGTAACTCTTCAGAACCCGCTTTGTCGTAAGATGTTACGGTGCATGACGGTTCCCAGTAGGTTAAGTTGCAATTTGTTACATAAAGTTGGTGGAATATCTTTTATTTTTATAAATGATGTCAATAGTTAGTTGGATGATGAATTAGGTATATAATCGTGTGCTTACCTACAGTCTTGCTTAATTTATATTTATATTTCTTCATTTATATTCTTTTGTATAAATCCAACTTGTAACTCCTCAGAACCCGCTTTGCCGTAAGATATTACGGTGCATGACGGTTCCCAGTAGGTTAAGTTGCAAGTTGTTACATAAAGTTGGTTGAATATCTTTTATTTTTATAAATGTTGTCAATAGTTAGTTGGATGATGAATTAGGTATATAATTGTGTGCCTACGTACAGTCTTACTTAATTTATATTTATATTTCTTCATTTATATTCTTTCGAATAAATTTAACTTGTAACTCCTCAGAACCCGCTCTGCCCTAAGATATTATGGTGCATGACGGTTCCCAGTAGGTTAAGTTGCAAGTTGTTACATAAAGTTGGTTAGATATCTTTTATTTTTATAAATGTTGTCAATAGTTAGTTGGATGATGAATTAGGTGTATAATCATGTGCTTACCTGCAGTCTTACTTAATTTATATTTATATTTCTTCATTTGTATTCTTTTGTATAAATCCAACTTGTAACTCCTCAGAACCCGCTCTGCCGTAAGATATTACGGTGCATGACGGTTCCCAGTAGGTTAAGTTGCAAGTTGTTACATAAAGTTGGTAAGATATCTTTTATTTTTATAAATGTTGTCAATAATTAGTTGGATGATGAATTAGGTGTATAATCGTGTGCCTACCTACAAGTCGTATCCAATGGACTCCAGGGAGTGGATTACTCTACATTACCCGGACCCACAATTTATAGATGATATGATGAACTTTGTGAAGTTCGTAAAAGAACATCTTCCTGGTAGAGAAACCATTCATTGTCCATGTACCAGATGCAGATGTCTATGTTTACCCTGCACAATCGATGATGTGGTGATAGATCTGATTAAATATGGATTTAATCCAACATATAGGGTGTAGAACATGCACGGTGAGCATGCATTGCCCAAGTGTACTGAACTCACACCAACTTCTCACCAATACTATAGCGTGGTAGACATAAATAACATTGTCAATGCGGTTGTTGAAGACCTCGGTTGTAATAACTTGGAGAAAGTTATTCAAGATGAACCCAATGTAGCCCCTGAAGCTGAAGACGTTGCTAGAGATGCTTCAACCAATGAGTTTGAAGCAAATTTACGAGATGCGATGACTGAGTTCTATCCTGATTGTCGCAAATTCACCGTGCTGACTTTCATAGTACAACTTTTTAAATTAAAGGTGAACCGTGGATGGAGTGAACAAAGTTTTACGACTCTTCTTTAAGTACTCCAAAATGTCTTGCCATCCGGTAATAAGACCCTAATTAATACCTACCAAGCGAAGAAGATCATTACAAAGTTGAGTCTTGATTACTAGATTCATGCATGTCCAAATGACTGCATGTTATACCAGAGAGAGCATGAGACGAAGACGAGTTGTCCAAACTGTGGTACTTCTAGGTACAAGACAGAATTTGATTTGAAGTCGAGACGAGCTCAAGTACCTGCGAAGGTGTTAAGGTATTTTCCATTAACACCAAGGCTACAAAGAATGTACAGTGTGTCATGGGTGGCAAGGGAGATGACCTGACACTAAATCGGAAAAATGCAGAGTGGAAAGATGGGGCATCCGGTGGACTCCAGTACATGGAAGTTTGTTGACAACAAGTATAAAGATTTTTTAGCAGAGTCTCGCAATGTTTGATTGGGTCTAGCCACATATGGGTTTAGTCCCTTTGGCACTTTCAACACGTTGTACAGTTCCTGGCATGATATGTGTGTGACGTATTACCTTCCACCAAAGTTATGTATGAAACCGCAGTTTACTATGCTCACTTTGCTCATTGAGGGACCACGACAGCTTGAGAAGGATATTGATGTTTATTTGGAGCCATTGATTGCTGAATTACAAGACTCGTGGCGGAAAGGGATCACGATAGATGACGCATACCATGGAAACAGTTTCAACATGCGTGCCATCTTGGTGTGGACAATTCACGACTTTCCCGCATAGGGTAATGTTTCTGGTTGTAGGACTAAGGGTAAGTATGGTTGTCCTGCATGTGGTCCCCGCACTGATTCCTTGCGACTACACCATGGAAAGAAACACGTTTATATGGGTCACAGATGGTGGTTGCCTCTAAATTACAAGGCCAGAAAGGATACAAGTGCAGGCACCTTCAATAAGTAGGCGGAGCTGCGACCACAACTGATTCGTCTGACTGGGATTGAGGTCGAACTAAATGTGCAGTGAAAGAAGATCGGAAAGAGGAAACAAAGGGGTACAAAAGGAGGATGAGAACAAACTGATGACGCTGAATCAACATGCTTCTTGAAGCGATCCATATTATACGATCTGGATTATTGGAAGGATATTCTCGTATGCCATAACCTTGATGTTATGCACATCGAGAAGAATGTATGTGAAATCCTTATTGCACTGATGTTGAACACAATAGGCAAAACCAAGGATGACGCTAATGCACGCAGAGACTTGAAGCAGCTAGGAATTAAGAAGCATTTATGACTAGAAAATATTAATGGCAAGGTAATCCAGAAACAATGTCCTTTTTTTCTTTGAAAAGAAGAAAAAAAACTTTTCATCCACACTTTACGTGAGCTTCGTGTTTCGGTCAGTTTTAGTGGGAATTGGAAGAACATCGTAAATGAAGGTTGTGTGGATTTAAAGAGAATGAAGTCTCATGATTACCATGTGTTGATGTAACATCCGCTTCCAATTTTGATCCAACATGCATTCAGGGATAGTAAGCCTATGTGCACTATAATTAGAAGCTTTAGTAACTTTTTCAATGTCCTATGCTCGCGAACCATAGATATTTAAATGTTAATGGCTCTTGAGAAGGGCATAGCTAGGACTTTATGTGAGCTTGAGATTACATGCCCTCCTTCAATTTTTGTTGTAATGATGCATCTGCCTATCCACTTGGCTTACGAGGCTTGCGTATGTGGTCCTGTCTACTATCGATGGATGTATCCATTCGAAAGGTATGATATGATTTTAATGTGAATAAACCGACCAACATCTGCATCTCCATTTAAAAATACTAATGACATGTTATATGTGTACATGTAGCCTGATTTGGTAAATATTGGCAAGAGATGTGATCTTTACGATTAGAAGAAACGGGTAATTGCTCATGGTGAGGTACATGCAGTTGATCCAACTACCCATGTCCATGGAGCAGAAATGAGCGAAGGAAATTTTAGTGTTGTCCTAATAGAGATTATAGCTTTGCAAGCAGAGTTATGGAAGGAAGATGGTTATCATCATACACTTGGAGAGGTTGGTGTAGGAGGATTTGTTGTTTGGCCTAAGCTATTTTTAACCATCTATCCATGATGTTTATGATTAGACATTACAATAACTGACACAATTAACTTTTGTTTTTAAACTATACAATAACATAGACACTTGTATGCATATTATAGAATGGAATAGATTTAACACTCACTTCAAATTACACTTACATATATGGAATGGAATGAATTTAACACCAACATTTATACACTGATATATTTGGTTGAAATTTCAACTTCCCTTTGAGGAATTGAAAGATTTGTAATAATTTTCACATCTTTTAGTGTAATTTGCACTTGGGGGAGAGTGCGAAAGAGAGCGAGTGATAGAGAGAGAACTTTAGGAAATTGGGTGGGATCCGCTGTTATGACCATGATGAAGCTGTCCATTTCTTATGGACAAAAATTGGGTGGTTTGGCCATTTGGACAGGCCCGTGTTTATGTATTAGCTCGAAATTGATGGAGCGGACCCGGATATGTGTCGGAGCTATCTGGATGTTGAGCCGGGGTCCTTGGAAGGCGGGAACCGCTGATATTTATTTTTTCCCTTCATCAATGTCTGTGTGATCTTGTGAACAGGTTGGATGATAAATAAACATCACTACAGGCCCTAAAAAGGTTTCAATGATGGAAATCATTATACCCATTGTTTCTTGTGGTATGGTCCACCTGAGTTTTGGATATGATTCAATTTTGGTTTCAACCCCTTGAATGATCTGGAAAAGCAGATGGATGGTGTAGATAAACTACATATATTTACAGCGGGCACAACTGAGCGTACTGAGTAACTCAGGACGCAATCTGATTTCAGGCATAACTAGCTTAGTGGGTTAGGCCTTGACTGTGGGACCCAACTCGATCTGTGTTGTACATCTATGTCGTCCATCTGCATTCGCAGTAGCTCATTTTAGAGGATGTCCCAAATTGAGGCACATCCAAAGATCAAGTGTGGATCACACCACAGGAAAACAATGGTGATTGAATGCCCAGCGTTAAAAACTTCGTCGGGTCCACTATAATGTTTATTTGGCATCAAACATGTTGTTAAGATCAAACAGATCCCTAACCTAAACCTAAACCCGATCCCGAACCGGAACCTGAATTCCTAAACCTAAACCGAAACTCAAATCCCTAAACCTAAACCTACACCTAAACCTAAACCTATAACCCTAACCTAAACCTAAACCTAAACCTAAACCCGATCCCGAACCTGAACCCGAATTCCTAAACCTAAACCTAAACTGAAACTCAAATCCCTAAACCTAAACCTAAACCTAAACCTAAACTTGAAAACCCAAACCCGATCTCTAATCCTAATCTCAACTCCTTAACTTAAACCTAAACCTAAACTTGAAAACCCAAACCCGATCCCGAACCCTAACCCGAATCCGAATCCCTAAACCCTAAGCCTAAACCTAAACCTATTCTCAAATCCCTAAACCTAAACCTAAACTCGAAAACCTAAACCTAAACCCGATCTGAAGAATTCCTAAACCTAAACCTTAACCTAATCTCAAATCCCTAAACCTAAACCTACACCTAAACCTAAACCTATAACCCTAACCTATACTTAAACCTATTCTCAAATCCCTAAACCTAAACCTAAACCTAAACCTAAACCTAAACTTAATTCACTTAACTTAAACCTATACCTAAACCCAAACCTATAACCCTAACCTAAACCTAAACCTAAACTTGAAAACCTAAACCTAAACCCAATCCCGATCCCGAAACCGAACCCGAATTCCTAAACCTAAATTTAAACCTAAACTCAAATCTCTGAACCTAAACCTACACCTAATCCTAAACCTATAACTCTAACCTAAACCTAAACCTAAACTTGAAAACCTAATCCTAAACCCGATCCCGAACTCGAAACCGAACCGGAATCCCTAAACCTAAACTTAAACCTAAACCTAAACCTACACCTAACAGTAAACCTATAACCCTAACCTAATCTTAAACCTATTTCCGTAAACTGACACTAATTTTTTCATTGTAGAGATGGATAAGAGTTGGATGCGAGCTAAGAACAGGTTTGGCCCAGAGTATAAACAAGGGGTTCAAGAGTTCATGGAATTTGCGCGATATTGGGCAGATTCAGGCAATAGGATTAGGTGTCCATGTCGAAAATGCAAGAACATGATTCATAAGACTTTAGACAAAGTAGAAGACGATTTGTTCATAGTTGGGATTGACCAGGGTTACACTTGGTGGATCCATCATAGTGAAGGGTTCCACCAAAGAGTTGAGGCCACTGAAGTCCTTGTTGACCTAATTGTGCCGGATGACGAGGATGAAGACGTTGACGAAATGCAAGATATCATAGGGGATGCAAGATCAGGACGTTCGTGCACTGGATCTACCTCTTCTACTCGTGATGCGACGGAGACAGCATCAACGTCGCATGTTGCATCACAGGCGCGTCTGAGCCCTCGGTTGAGCATACACCGGGTACTGCATGTAAGTCTGGATATATATTTATTTAGTGACTTCTGTTTATATTTAGACTTACATATTTCTTTTGCGACAGCATCGTCGACCAGCCGACAAGGACGTGGACCCACGCGTGGGTTAGTTTTAGAGCTACTTACGCGTGAGGGTAGGGTGATGGTAGAGTTCCCACAGGACTGCCTTAGACCTGTTGGAGACAATGCCAAGTTTACGTCGGAGGTCGGTGTCCTATGCCGATCTTTGATCCCCATCACCACCCCTCGTTGGGCAGACGTGACAGATGATGTGCGGCAGCTCATCCGTCAGCGCCTTCAGGTAAATTTTAGTAAATTAAATTTTCTTTTGTGAAAGTTCATTTACGGTTAAGTTATTTTTTAAATAAGTTTATTGCCTTAATCTATTATTTACGAAACTGTAGGATAAATTTGTCTTAAATTTGAGTGTTCCTTACATTTCACATGCCGTCAACGACATGGTCAAGGAGCGGTTCAAGGAGTACCGCGGAGAGTTACACCGGCGGTACAAGCGGTGCAGGACCCACGATGAGGCCGTACTGTCTGCACTGCAGCACATGATTATAGACGACTGGCGGATACTCTGCGAGAGATTTTCGTCTGAGGCTTTTCAGGTAATATTTATATATTTACGATATCTTAAGGTAACAATTAAATTCGCAATTAATAACAATGTATTATGAATAATGTGTTCAGAAGAGGAGCAGAATATATTCTGCGAACAGGGAAAAGTTACAAGTGAACCACGTAGCTGGTTTAAAGTCATATGTACGACATCGTTACGACATGGTAAGAAATTACTGGTGATTATTAAGTTGATATATTCTTTCTATGCATTTATATCAATTCTATTGTCATTTCAATTGCGCAACGAGATTTTGTCATCCACCAGGAGCCTGGACCAGTAGAACTCTACAGAGGGACTTATTGTCGGCAGGCGACAGGATCTTGGGTTCATCATAGAACAGCGAGAATTGGATAAAAATCCTTACATTGTAAAATTTAATTGCATTGAATTATAATAATGTCATTCGTTATGAAAATTCATATGTTTTCATTATAGGTGGCGATGGACACCATACGCAGTCAACCCACTCCCGATGGTAGTCAGCGAAGTGAGCCAGATATCCTGAGCGAGGTGCTTGACACCCATTCTGGATATGTGCATGGGCTTGGCCATGGTGCCAAGCTCATGACACCCGCTAGAGCTGCCTCTAGCCGATCCGTCGCTGGGGAGAGCGCCTTACGCCGAGCTGATATCGCAGAGAGAGAGAGGTTCGACAGTTAAGGGTTGTCGTCGATGAGATCAAAGAGCAGCTGGGGAGGCAGAGGGAGGAGGAGGAGCATAGGCAGAGAGAGGATGAGAGGCGACGGGAGGAGCAAGAGAGGAGGATCGAGGAGATGCGGGTGGAGCATGAGCGACGAATGCAGGAGATGTTTCAGGCTCTCGCTGCACGCTTTGCCACCGATGACCCACCACCACCACCTCCGCCTTCATCTTCGTGATTAATTTTTTATTTTTTTTAATGATTTATTTTATATACCAATGTTAAACTTATATGTATTTGTGCTTGGATGAATGTGGGTTGTATGTGGATGTGGATAGGATTTATTTTATTTTATTTATGATTTGTTTTATATACGAATGTTAAACTTGTATGTATTTGTGCGTGGGTTGTATGTGGATGCGGATATAAATGTTTTGTGTTTGGATGGATGTGGTTTGTATTTGGATGGATGTAGTTTGTATTTGGATGGATGTGGATGTGAATATGATGAAAATGTATTGTAACAGGTGTATTTGCAGGTGTATATCAGGATTATTTTCCTGAATTTTGAAAATAAATGAAACCAGGAAGAAACAGACTATTACTGACGAAATATTTCGTTTGTAATAGTGGGTTGAAAACTTATACCGACGAAATATTTCGTAGGTATAAATTAATACAAAAATTTATACCAACGATCTATGTATGAGATATACCGACGAATTATTTCGTCGGTAATAGCGGGCTTATGCTGACGAACATACTCGTCGGTATTGTTGTTTTACTGACGAACGTACTCGTCGATAATGTCGTTTATCCGGGCTTATGCCGACGAACATAATCGTCGGTATTATTGTTTTACCGACGAACGTACTCGTCGGTAATGTCGTCTATCCACAGTTTTACCGACGAAGATATTCATTGGTATAAGCTGTGCTTACCGACGAAATATATTGTTTTTTACTACCAAAAGTAACTTGTTTTGCCGACGATTTTAGTCGTCGGTATTTGTTTTATCATTGTTGACGAAGTCATATTTCGTCGGGAAAAGCCTTCAGTCACGGTCTTATTGTGACGATCTTAGCGACGATATATTTTGTCGGTAATAATCATTACTGACGAAAAAAGATAAAATAACGACAAATTATGTCGTCGGTAAAAGAGCAATTTCCTGTAGTGACCTTGGGACCCACTCGGTACAAACTTGAGACCCTAGGATACCATACTGACCATCTTGTGGAATTCAGTGGAAGGGATTGCTTAGTTTGCTGAAAGCTTCATTAAAATGTAGGCAGTTACTCGTGCCACATAAAATGTTCTTTATGTGCCAGATAAGCGCAAAAACCTTGCTCCGGGTTATCTTATGAACAAAGTTGGTTTGAGGTAGTTTATTGAGTCTGACCAAATAATAATAATAATAATAATAAATAACTCCTTTGTTTGTAAAGGCTATGTTGATTATGGTCATGGTATGTTTAAACTGAATGTTGAATCCAATAAATGTACTACTTCTGCTTACATGTTGTGCAGCGTTTCATTATGGCTTGATAGACTAAGTCATGCGAATACGAAAAATGTCTGCTAGTGGTATAATACCTCATTTAGAAAATAGTGAATTTGAAAAATGCGAATCCTGTTCTCAGTCGAAGGTAACGAGGAAACCATTCCCTGATGTTGAAAGAAATTAAGAGTTGTTAGGTTTGATGCACGCTGATATTTGTGATCTTAAAGAGAATCTTACCAGAGGAGGTAAGAAATACTTTGTTACTTTTATAAATGATGACGAATACACCTCAAGGGATTTTAATTATTTCTATGAATTTAATGGTGTAATTCATGAGATTAATGATTCCTATTCTTCAAAACAGAATAGAACAAGAGAATGTAAAAATAGGACTCTTATTAACATGGTGAACGCTATACTGTTGAGTTCAGGTCCTCCTTTAACTCTTTGGGGAGAAGCCTTATGTTAAGCCTGTTATATACTAAACACAGTGCCCACAACTAAGTCTAAAATAATACCATATGAGGTATATGGAAGGTCAGAAAACTAAATCTAAACTTTCTTAGAGTTTGGGGTTGCCTTGCGTATGTTAGACTTACTGATCCCAGAAGACCTAAATTAGAACATAGAACTTCCAAGTGTGTACTTGCAATATTTTCCCCAACCCTCATGAGACGTCCAACTTAAGCCTTAACCAGGCAAGCATCTTGACAACAACACTCCTGTAAGGAATAGGTCAGATCGCGTCTGCATCTAATCCGGAGGTGAGGTGTCCACTCGCTTTAGCATTCGGTTACACATAACTTCTGCCAAAGAGGGCATTTGTATGGGCTGTTTTTGGAAAAATAATCCAGCGTGGACCATTTTCGGATAAAACGGTCTTGCATGGACCGTCTTGGTGATAACGAACCAACATCTACTGTTTCTAGGTGTGGCCCCCATGACTTCAGTTTTAGTGTCAATCAAAAGCGTCCACACAGCTTGACACTCGTTGTTTAGATGTACAAGTTAGACAGGGTATGGCGTAGGCCAAGACTTGAAGATAGTCATCAGGTTAGATCGGTCGTTGCCAGAGCACACAGGCGGTAGAGAAAAAGGGGAGTACGGTTCCTAAGAGCACTCACGAAGCACCGGACCCATAGACTATTAAAAAAAAGTGATCTACATAAAAACGGACCAGAAAGGTCTGTTTCTAGGTAGAACAACTTGCCGAGATCTATTTCTGGCGGGCACGGTCCAATCAAAGGCATTGCCCCTCTGTTCGCCTGCTTTGATTTGCAGTAATTTGCGTCTGGTAGAATTATTGGCCCGGAAATGGCCCTTAAAGTCTATTTAAGGGTCTCCTTAGAACCCTACGTAGTAGCCTAACTCTCTATTCTGCTACTCCTTTCATTTACTTTTCTGGGGCCCTAAAGACCAATGCCGTTTGGCTTGATTTGGTAACGTTGGAAGTTTCCTTAAATCTCCCTAAAAACCGTACAACACCATAAAAAATGGTGCTTAATCCTTTCCTTTTCTGTAACCAAGGCCCTTACCTAGAATCTACGGTGCAGACCAATGCCAGAGTCACTCGAGTCGATAAATCTTTTGATTTCTCGCCCTATACAATTCTATGGTTCATAGCTAACCATAGATTCTGAAGCCACATTTTGGCTAGTGGCGATTCCAAGTCAAACACATTTTTACCTCTGACAAACCAAACCAGGATTGATAGACGGAGATAAAGCCGAGAAAGTGAGGGCGTTTTTCACGCTCACGCGGAGGCGTTCACAACCACACATATGAGAGGCATCCGGGATATCAATGGTGGTTGGGATCTTAGACATGGATCAAATTGTCAAAGTAAATCTTGAGACGTATTGGCAACCAAAGGTCGGTCCCACATGATCAAGACCTTCAACTTTTAAATAGTTTTGAGACGTGTCCCATCTACCAAGGGACTCTCAAAGTATCAATATTCTAGAGTACCGAACCATGGTCCACCTGATAGAATTGAGAATTCTGTACTTTGTGGGAGGAGTCCGGTCTGGGTAGCATGTGGCCTTCTTGTGACCTAGCGAGTATGATGTACATGTGCCAAAATGGTTACATACCGGTAATGGTGGTAACCATTACACATTTCGGAGGGCTGAAACGGCTGTTACAAAAAAAATAAAAACTGCCCATAACCGCCCTGTAATCGGTCTAAACAATCTTTTTTTATATTAACCAAAATAAAAAGGCTGTAATGTAATGGTAGCGGCGATGGTCATTTCGACACTGTTACTGTTATGGAATAACATAATGATGTAGGCTGCATCTGGATCAAGTTCATCACCATCGTTGAATTTTGTGAGGCACACAGTCGAGGCATTCATAGTCCTAGATTTGCAAGAGATAGTGAGCAAACTACTACATTCAATCTAGATGGACACCAGGTGCACTTGTTTGCCGGCGGCACAAACAGTTGACATTGTTTAGTTATTTGCTTTTTCTTTCTTCTTTATATTGTTTCTATGATGATTTGTATATATATATATATATTTTTTTTTGCAAGGTTTCTGGGATATCAAGCTGATGATATATTCATTAACATGATAGTTTTTTCCTCTTGACCCTTTGGGCATTTAAATTTCATATCTTTTTTCAATATGAAGATCCAATGTATAAATGCTCACACAGGGGAAACGGATTGGCTACTCCCCCTGCCACCAGCCCGGTGGCAGGTGGTCGGTGCTCTTTGGGCCCCACCATGATGTATGTGTTTCATCCAATGCCGTTCATCCATTTTTACAGATCATTTTAGAGCTTGATCCCAAAAATGAGAGATATAAATCTCAGGTGGACCACACCACAGGAAAACAATAATAATTGGATATATCCACCATTAAAATCCTCCTAAGGCCCACTGTACAGTTTATTCGACATCCAATCTGTCGATTAGGTCATACAGACCCAGATGAAGGGAAAAAACAAAGATAGTCTTGATCCAAAACTTTTATGGCCCCCAAAAAGTTTTTAATGGTTGATGTTCATTCAACACTGTTTCCTGTAATGTGGCTCAGTTGAGATTGGTATATACCTTATTTTTTCTCTCATACCATAAAATGATCTAGAAAAATAGATGGACAGCATGGATGAAACAAATACATCATGGCGGGGTCCACAGAACACCGACCACCAACCATTGGCTGGTGGCAGGGGGAGTAGCCAATCCGTTTCCCACACAGGATGCACTTTTTTTGCAGGATGATGGAACGTATGAACCTGTTGCAGGAAGCAACATCTGAAGTCAAAGGCTCAAGGGACATCTGAAGATTTTCTGAGGTTCCACATTCAACATATGGTTCCTATCTCATTCTCTAAGCATACATGCATGCATATGTGTATATGAAAAATTGTAGAGGTCTCAAATCCAATTAGTTGGACCATAAGTTACTGTCCATGTAGTGGATAATGTCCTATCTGTCATGTTCATGCGACATCCAACTTATCCAATAGGTTGTCCCCACCACAAGGATCACCTTGTGCAAAAGTCAGTCCCATCCACTTATTAGGTGGACCATACTTGTATTTTGTTCTTTATCCTTAGTTGGACAAAAAATCAGGGTGATCCAAGACTCAGGTGGCCACGCCAGCGAGAATAGTTGAGAGGGAGTGCTCACTCATTGATTTGTGTTGGCACTTGGGCCCCACCTGAGTTTTAAAATGGCCTGTTTAATTTCCAAAGATTACACAAACTTCAATTGATGCAAATAAATTTTTTGATGAAGTTCCTTTTCAAGAAAACTGTTAAGGTAGTAAAAGAATGTCAGTGGTGCTATGGTGGCATGCAATATATATTGATGTTTATTTTCTGATTTTTGATCTGCAAAACTTAGGTTGCTGCTTGGGATGCTAACAAACTTTTTTTCAGACTTTTCATCAATAATATCACTTTTATTTCTCGACAATGATATTTTCTCTTTTATTCAGTGTTTTCATTGACAACGAGAAATCGACAATATCGCCAATATTATCGGTGTTGCTGAACCAGCGATATTAAAACCCCGAATTTTCGTTTCTCTTCCAAAAGTTGATGAAATATTGGCGATATTTTCAATTTTATCGAAAAAATAGCTATCGTTCTTCCTATTATTGGAAAAAAATTGAAATAAATATAAAAAATATATAGAGAAAAAGCTCTCTTACTCTTTTTTTTTTTTTTTTCTCTCAAGATCTACTTGCAGAAGTGGCTTTCGGCTAAATTTGGTGGGCCAATTGTTGTTTACAGCTCCGAATTTTCCGAGATAAGAAAAGTCTTAAAAAAAACCTTTTGTTTTCTTCGAAGAAAGAGATTTGAAAGAGAACTCAATTTCGCTGAGATTTACGGGGATTTGGGTTCGGATTTGAAAAAGAAAAAGATAAATTTCTGGAGAGATTTTTTACTGAAAAAGTTCGAAATCTCATCGCAATTGCAGATTTTCCGGAGAAGAAGAGAGGATTTCGTAAAAATGAAAGCTCTCTCGCTCCTCTTAGAGTTTTAAGGGAATGGATTCTGTGCGACTTTGGCTTTGCGGCCCTCATTGTGGGGCCCACCTTGATGTATTTCAAATAAATCCATGCCATCCATACGTTTTTCCACGTCATTCTAGGATACAAGCCCAAAAATAAATTAGATCTAACTCTCAAGTGGACCATATTCTAAGAAAGAGTGGTTGTTAAAACTCCACCATTAAAAACTTCCTAGGGCTCATCGTAATGTTTTTCTAATGTTTATATGCCATCCAACCTATTGATAAAGTCACATAATCATGGATGAAGGGAAAAGTACAACTATCATGTTGATCCAAAACTTTTGTGACCCATGAAAGTGTTTTAACAGTCAATCACCACTCTTTCTTATGTGATGGTCTACCTATGATTTGAATCTGCTTTAGTTTGACTCATATCCTAAAATGATATATAAAAATGGAGAGATAGACGGCATGGATATACAATAAATACATCAAGTGGGCCCCACCATAAGTGTTGCACCATTCCATGGCCGCACCTAATCCCATTGGCACAAAGTGGTTTGGAGCCTACTGCAAGGGTGTTATTCCATAGGGCCCACCGGAATGTATGCATTGCATATCCACGCCATCCATCTGTTTTATAGATTATTTTAGGGAATGGCCCCAAAAATGAAGGAGATACAAATCACTAGTGGACCACACCAGAAGAAATGGTGGTCACTTAACGACCACCAATAAAAATTTCCTAGGGTGCATTGTAATGTTTATTGACCATCTAACCAGTTGATAAGTTCATATGGATGGATCACCATTTAACTTTACTTTTTAAGTTTATCTAAAATGTGAGTTTTCCAACATTTAAAAGCATGGGTCACCACAGTTTTGAATCAAAATAAAACCAATAATTTAGGTGACTTTTAAGTTACTTTTATAATGTGAGTTTCACGCCATGTAATAAAACTTGTTCTTCACCCAAAAAAATTACAAATAAAAAAAACTAAAAAAATAAATTGGATGGGATGGTTAGGGTAGCGGATTAGGTGCACCCAGGCCTCACCCAAGATGTGTGGCCCATACTGTGGAGCCCACCATGATCTATGTATTCTATATCCACATTGTCCATCTGTTTTAAAAAAGCATTTTAGGGCATGAGCCCAAAAATGAAGATCCAATTCTCAAGTGGACCATACAACAATGGTGATTGAATGCCATAACATTAAAAACTTCCTAGGGCCCACCTTTTCCATAATGTTTATTTGCCATCCAACCTGTTGCTAAGGTCACATAAACATGGATGAATGGAAAAAGGAAATATCAACTTGATCCAAAACTTTCGTGGCCCATTTATGGTCAGTCCATTATTTCCTCTAATAAGGTCCACTTGAGAATTGGATCCACTTCGTTTTTAGGCTCATGCCCTAAAAGGATCTTGTAAAACAGATGTATATAGAATATATAAATCAAGGTGGGGGCCATCGTCTTAGGTGAGGCCGAGGCCGCACCTAATCCACCCCCGATGGATAGATGGTTGGATGGATGTTTGGATTGATAGATGGGATGTTTGGATGGGATGGATGGGTTGGTTGGATGGATGTTTGGATGGATAAATGGATAGATGGGATGGGTGTATGGATGTTTGGATGATTGGATATGATGGATGGATGTTTGACGATTTGATGCGATGGATGAATGGATTTTTGGATGATTGGATGGGATAGTTGGATGGATAGATGGGATGGATGTATGAATATTTGGATGATTTGATGGCATGGATGGATGTGATGGGATGGTTGGATTATTGGATAGATGGGATGGATGGATGATGGATAGTTTCATGGATAGGGATGGATGGATGATTGGATGAGATAGATGTTTGGATGATTTGATGGGATGGATGGATGGATGGGATGGTTGGATGGATAGATGAATGTTTGGATTATTAGATGGGATGGGTGGATGGATGTTTGGATGATTGGATGAGATGGTTGGATTGTTGGATGAATAGATGGTATGGTTGGGTGGATGGATCATCATGCATATGTATTTTGTTTATAAATTATATACTTATTTATGCATGGCTGTAAAATGTATTAATGCATTATACTTGTTAATTGATTTAATGAGATTTGAGTGATTGTTGTGCTACTATTGGACTGATTTCTTACGATAGCACATGCTTTTAGGCGGCCCTAATTAAATGGAAACTTATTATGTATTTTATATATTTTTTTTGATTCTTAAATATGCAAGTATGTATTTAGGCATATCTTGAAATTTCATTGAAAAATTCCACCGTTTTCCCATGTTTTCCCCGCATTTCCAATTATCGGCGATATTATCGGCGATAACGACATATATCTTTATCTTCAGCCAGCGAAACTTGTAGTGATGCAGATAACTTGAACACTGCTTTTATCCACACACCCACTATGCCAAAGTGCAGGGCCGGAACATGGGTCCTTGGCACATAGGCTAGGGATGGGCATGGTTTGGCTCCAATCAGTTGCAACAGTAAAGAGCAGACGGTTGGGTTTAAGAATAGTGGAGACGGCTGAGATAGGAAAAACAATGATGTCATTAAGAAAGAGTTATCCATAATAACAGATCACAGATGATTATATTTGAGAAGCCACCAGTTTTGAATTCTTTTGTTTAAGTTTCTGAAATTACATGAAGAATGCTAATCTGAGTCATGCAGACGAGACTGAAATATGCACACTGATTGGGCGACCTAAAAAAGGGAGGGTTTTGTAGCTACCAACAGACCATCACCAGCCCTTACTTAAGTGGGCCAATCAGCAGATGCAATGATGCATGTATTGCATTTTTTTCATACGCGCATGACTCAGCTTAGCACCTCGCTAGTCCTAAAACATGAAACTGATGAAATTGTAAAGAAAATGGGAGGATTTTGTGGCTACCAACATTCCATCCCCAGCCCTTGCTTGAGTGGGCCAATCAGCAGATGCAATGATGTACGGATTGCATTTTTTCATTCGTGCATGACTCAGCTTAGCACCTCGCTAGTCCTAAAAAACTGATGAAATTGCAAAGAAATAAGCTATTATATGTTATCTAAGATCAAGATCATATAAAATGAAATCACCAGGCAACAACAAATCCAATCATAGAGACCTAGGAGGTTTCTCTAACAATGAAGAAAGATAAACTCTTTGTATGTCCTGTACCCGAATTGCAAGAACATGTACATGTAGTTATCCAGATCCTTTCTGCTCCAGAAGAACCTGTCAATCCAGAGCAACCCACCAGGCCTCACCTTTATTCGACCAAAAGTAATTAGACAATATTCTCGTAGCGAAATCGTCATTATGAATTTGAATATGTGAGATTTTCCTGTTTGGCAGGATAGCTTTTTGGAGTAGATAATTAACGACAAGCCGAAGTTGTGAACTTTTTAGAGCTGATCTTAGGAAGGTTCCTCTTTCAAAGAAGATTTGCGGGCTGGTTTTAGCCAAAGCAAAGCTAATGGACAGGCAGTTGAAGCAGTATGATAAAGAATCCATGTAGATGGCTATCCTAAAGCATGAAGAAACTTTCAAAGAGCAGGTAGCCTGATTTTCACTCTCACCTATTTTGTTTATCTTTTGTTTTCTTTTCATAGTAATGCTAGTATCACACCCAAATGTCACATTTGCTACATCCAGATTGCTCGTCGGGCATCATCATGGATGGGTTCGATTGGACGAGCGTCTGAGAGAATGTGTTAGAAAAATGTTGATTGATTTTAAGTGGGTTGCTTTCTTTCAGTGCAGATTCTGCTGCCTCTCTCGTTATTTTAAGTGCACCTTCATTGCGAGCCATACTTCAACTGATTCGAGGTCCATCATCTCAAGTACGAGTGTAGATAGTTGGATGTAGGCCTGTTTCGCTGCTCGTAAGCCTGTGCTCTATGCATGCTTGTTTTTTGGATTTCTGCGGGATCTGTTTTCGTCTCTGCAGTGAAGTCGAAAGCTACACTCATGTTGATGTGTATGTGTAGAAGTTCCACTCTTTATTGTGTAAATCAAGTTTATCTGCATACAAAATGCCAATCCGCTTCCCAGAATTTTTTTTTATTTGATTTTTGTTTTTTTTGGTTAAAATAAAGTGGCTATGAATCTAGTCTGTAGTTGGCTGTGAATCTAGCCTGTAGTTGGTGGTACTTCTGGGCTTATGGCTACGAATTTAGTTCGTAGCTGTTGCTTGTACACTAGTAGCAACAGCTACTTTTCGCTTCAGTTTTATTTTGTGGCCTTTGATCCCTATTTTGTTAGTTCGTGATAGATTGCGATAATTTCCCCAACCCTCATGAGACGTCTGGCTTAAGCTTTAACCAGGCAAGCATGTTGACAACAACACTCCAGTAAGGAATAGGTCAGATCGCGTCTGCATCTAATCCAGAGGTGAGGTGTTCACTTGCTTTAGCATTCGGTTACACAACTTCTGCCAAAGGGGGCATCTGTATTAACAGTTTTTGGAAAAATAAAAAAAATCCAGCATGGACCATTTTCGGATAAAACGGTCTTGCATGGACCATCTTGGAGATAACGGACCAACATCTATTGTTTCTAGGTGTGGCCCCAATGACTTCAGTATTAGTGTCAATCAAAAGCGTCCACACACTTGACACTTGTTGTTTGGATGTAAAAGTTAGACAAGGTATGATGTAGGGCAAGTTAGAGGTGGGCATCGGACGACTCGATCTGGCTAACTTGACTCATCCGACTCGTTTTGATCCAACTTGACCCGAACCGAATGGGTGAGTTGGTCCAAACCGAGTAGGCTTCGCCCAATCCAAACTCAAACCGAGTTGAGTTCGAGCTACCCAGTAACTTGACCTGACTCGACCTGAAACTCGATTCGGTTAGACTCGATCCGACTCTCTAACCCTACCCGTCGAACCCTACCTCGACCCGATCCCAAACTCTCTCCCTCCCTCATCCTCCTCATCCGAGCCTAGCAGCCACCAACACCATCACCCTCCTCCTCCTCTCTCCCCTCTTCACTCCCTCCCTCCCTCATCTTGAGTCTGGATAAGTCCAGGCCATACCGAACTCGGATCGAGTCAGGCATGCTGGACTCGGTATCAAGTTCGGGTCAAGCCTATTTCAAAACTGGATCAAGTTGAGTTAGCCCTAACTCGATTCGACTTGACTCGATGCCCAGCTCTAGGGTAAGCCTTGGAGATAGTCATCAGGTTAGATCGGCCGTCACTAGAGCACACATGGTAGAGAAAAAGGGGAGCACGGAAAGGTCTGTTTCTAGGTAGAACGGCTTGCTGAGATTTGTTTCTGGCAGGCATGGTCCAATCAAAGGCATTGCTGGCCCGGAAATGGCCCTGGAAGTCTATTTAAGGAGCTCCTTGGAACCTAATAGCCCAACTCTCTATTCTGCTACTCCTTTCATTTTGCTTTTGTTTATTTCACCCATCTGGGCCTAAAGCCCAATGTGGTTTGGCTTGATTGGGTAATATTGGAAGTTTCCTTGAATCCCCCTAAAAACCGTACAACACCATGAAGAAGAAAAAAAAAAAGGTGCCTAATTTTTTCCTTTTATGTAACTAATGCCCTTACCTAGAATCTACGGTACAGACCAACGCTGAATTCACTCGATTGATAAATCTTTTGATTTCTCGCCCTATGCAATTCTATGGGTCATAATCCACTGTAGATTCTGAAGCCACATTCTGGCCAATAACGATTCCAAGTCAAATATATTTTTACCTCTGACCAACCAAACCAGGATTGACAAATGGAGAGAAAGCCGAGAAGGTGAGGCCGTCTTTCACGCACATACAAAGACAGTCACAACCACACATATGAGAGGCGTCCGGGATGTCAACGGTGGTGAGGATCTCAGACATGGATCAAATTGTCAAAATATCAAAACGTATTGGCAACAAAAGTGGGTCCCACATGATCAAGATCTTCAACTTTAAATAGTTTAGAGATGTGGGCCATCTACCAAGGGACTCTTCCTGAAGGATCAATATTCTAGAGTACCGAACCATGGCCCACCTGATAGAATTGAGAATTCTGTAGTTTGTGGGAGGAGTCCGGTCGGGGTAGCACGTGACTTTCTTGTGACCGTTGCCTTCCGGGGGCCATAGGTGGAAGCTCTGTGGGGCCCACTTCGATGTCCATGTGACATCTACTTTGTCCATTAGTTCAACTAGCTTAGGTTACAACATTTTTTATTTATTTTTTTTCATTGGTTCAACTAGCTTAGGCTACAACATTTTTTTTTTTTTTTGTTAGCTTGTCAGTACACCCACTATCAGTTCACACAGGGAAGGGAATTGATACCAAGACCTCAGTAACGAAGTATCTTTCGCTCAGTCTACCACTTGAGCTATGAATCTGGGTGTAGCTTAGGCTACCACACGAGTTCAAAATTGAGGCTGATAGTGCACACCATTGAAACCTTCCTGGAAGCCACATAAATTTTGAAGTAGGATGATATATGTGTTCGCCGTTCATCAGTTTTGCAGCGCATATGGATATTAGGGTGGTCCCACACGGGGTGCATGTCACTATTTAGGGTAGAATGTGCATCAAATTCATCCCTTCCATCAGATGTGCATGTATCGACACTTTTTTTACCGTGCATCATAAATTCAATCCAATTCAAGATTTAGGTAGGCCACTTCATAGGGATCAATATAAATTCATGCCTAAAATCTATAAAATTCAGGTGGTGGGGCCCACCACGGTCACAGAAGTTTTCAATGGTCAATCACCACTATTTCGGGTCCTTGCTCTTGCTCCAGTGGTAGACTCTTAGGAGTTTCAACACCTGGTCAAGGGTTCGAGCTCCAGTGGTAGACTCTTAGGAGTTTCAACACCTGGTCAAGGGTTCGAGCGCCCATAGGTGGTGAAATCCCACTAATGCGTGAGTGTGTGGTGGTGCATGTGTGTGCATGTGTAAAAAAAAAAAAAAAACACAAAAAAATAAATAAATAAATCACCACTGTTTCGGTGTTGTAATTGGACGCGATTAGCTACTGAAGTGACGTCACCAAGTTTTGTGAGCCCCACCATGATGTATGTTTTATATCCACACCGTCCACCCCACCACAGAAAACAGCGGGGAGAGTGACTTCCACAGTTGAAACCTTCCTAAGGTCCAACATGATGTTTATTTAAGATCCAACCTGTTCATGTGTTAACTCAGACATTAAATAAGGGAGAAAACAAATACCAACTTGATCAAAAACTTTTGGGGCCCTTAGAAGTTTTTAATGGTGGGCATCACTCTCCTCACTGTTTTCTGTGGTGGGGTCCACTCGAGCTTTGGGTCTGACTCATAGTCTGTATCATGCCCTAACATGATCTTTTCAAATGGATGGATAGTGTGTATACAAAACATACATCATGGTGGAGCCCATAGAACTTGGTGACGTCACTTCAACAGCGAGTCTCGGTACTCAACCCGTCAGTAGCTAATCCACGTCCGTTGTAATCCACCTATGTGGAAACGGATTGGCTACTCCCCCTGCCACTAGCCCGGTGGCTGCTGGTTGGTGTTCTCTGGGCCCCACCATGATGTATGTGTTTCATCCATTCTGTTCATCCATTTTTACAGATAATTTTAGGGCTTGATTCCAGAAATGAGAGGGATATAAATCTCAGGTGGACCACACAACAGGAAAACAAAAGTGATTAGATATCTACAATTAAAATCCTCCTAAGGCTCACTGTACTGTTTATTTGACATCCAATCTGATTGATTAGGTCACACGGACAGATGAAGGGGAAAAACAAAGATCAGCTTCATCCAAAACTTTTATGCCCCCCAAAAATTTTTTAATGGTTGACGTTCATTCGACACCATTTCCTGTAATGTGGTCCACTTGAGATTTAGATACACCTTTTTTTTGGTCCAGTATTATAAAATGATTTGGAAAAATAGATGGATGGCATGGATGAAACACATACATCATGGTGGGGCCCACAGAGCACCGATCATCAGCCATTGGCTGGTGGCAGGGGGAGTAGCCAATTCGTCTCCTATTTATATATGCTCGTTTTGGAAGCGGATTGTGTTGTGAGTAACTCACTACGCTTAGCGTACTGAGTAAACTTTTTGAGGTCTATCATGATTTATGTATTTTATCCGTCTGTCCATCCATTTTCCCAGATAATTTTAGTGCTTGAGCCCAAAAGTGAAGTATATAAAATGTTCAAATGGACCACACCATAGGAAACAGTTGAGTTGAACTTCTACCGATTGAAAATTTCTTGGGTCACATGAGTTTTGGATCAAGTTTATATTTGTTCTTTACATTCTTCCATGTCTGTATGATCTTATGAACAGGTTTGATGACAAATAAACATCACTATGGGGCCTAGCAAGGTTTCAACGATGGAAATCATTATCCCCACTGTTTCTTGTGGTATGATCCACTTCATCTTTGGATATGCTTCAATTTTGGGCTCAACCACTGGAAAAACGGATGGATGGCATGGACAGACCACATACATTCAAGGTGGGCCCAACCGAGTTTACTCAGTAGGGTAAGAGCGTACTGTGTAACTCAGTACGCAATCCGATTTCGCTCATTTTTATGCTTAAATGAGCTGTAAAAACGGATGAACGGCGTGGATATACAACACATGTATCAAGGTAGCCCCACAGTCACGGCCTAAATCCCTCCCCTCGAACCCAAGCTAAGAAGTAACTAAAACTCTCTGTCTCTCTATCCACCTTCGTCATCCGAGGCCCACCAACCTGCCAAATCCGGAAGCAGATTGGCTGGTGTAGCACACACCACCGATGTAGCTGGTAGGTACGTGTCAGCGAAGACGAGCGCTTACGCTCATCGAGCTCCGAGTTGTACGAACGGTTCAAAAGAGATCAAAGTTTACATATGCTCCACAATAATGATGTATTTATCATATCTACACTGTTCATCCATTTAGCGAGATCATTCTAGAAATTTATCCCAAAAATGAGTAATTTCAAGGTTCAAGTGGACTACACCATAAATAAAAGTGGGTGCAATGATTCTCACAGTTAAAACATTTGTAGGGCCCACATAAATGTTTACTTTCCATCCAATCTGTTCATAAGGTTACATATACCTGGATGAAGAGAAAAAAGTTATATCATATTGATCCAAAATTTCTGTGACCCTCAAAAGGGTTTCAATGGTAGGCATTCAATCCCCCGCTGCTTTTTATGGTGTGGTCCACTTGATTTTTGGAGATGTCTTATTTCGGCTCAAGCCTTAGGACAAGCTCATCAAGTGGACGGACGGTTTGGATATAACTCATACCTCATGATGGGACCCACAGAACTTGGTGACGTCAACGCACCAGCCACATCGGTAGTGTGTGGTACACCAGCCAATCCTACTCGGTTGGGGGTATACACGAACCGAGCTAGCTCGGTTAACTCTCTCGACTGGACTCAAAGAAGCTCGATTTGACTTGGTTTGAAGCTGAGTTCGAGCCGAGTTGAGCTGATTTTTTTAGCTCGAAAATGAGTTCGAGCCGAGTTCAAGCTGGCCCCAGCTTGACTCAACTCGACTCGGATTGAATCTAGCTTGAATCAAACTCAGATCAAATTAGTTCGGTGACTCGGTTGATATTGATGTTGCTCACCAAGTGTTTGATGAAATGACTCAACGAAGTGTGGCTGGTGGCAAAGAAGGTATGTACATGAAATACCCCTTTTTACTTGGTTTTTATGTTGCTTAGAAGGTGCTTGAAAAAATACCTTGAAAACCGATGCTGCTATTTTCCATGCAGTGGGATTTTGAAGGTGCAGTCCAAGTGTTTGTGGAAATGCTACACGGGCAAACTCAGCTCAATCCTGGCTCAAATTGGTCCGAGTTGTTGACTGAACCGAGCTGAGCTGGCCAGTCAAACTCGAGGAGCGAGCCAAGCTGAGTTCGAGGTAAGGTCAGCTAGTGGCCGAGTGGAGTCAAGATGAGGCCAACTTGACTCAGTTCGACTCCATGTACACCCCTAGTCGAAACCCCGATGGGACCCTTTTGGTGAAGGACTCCCTTGGAAATTCGCGCCAGGCACGCTCCCACTACTAACGCAATGACTCCCTTAGAAATTCGTGCCAAGTACGCTCCCACTACTAACGAACTACTGAATCTTCTCCCGCCAAAATATGTTACCGAGAATTCTAGAAATATCCATTTCGCTACATAAACCCTAATTCCTGACGATATTTCTATTCTCTCTGTTTAACTCTATGTTTACTATCTCCATGGCTTCTCTTGTCCAAATTCTCAATCTCTTCCATCAACCCCATACATTCCACCCGTCCAATCCCCGCAGTCGACCTCCCACTCACTGTTCGCTCACCGTGACATGCACATCTCGTGTCTTCAAATCTACAAGAGTGTTCGCACCGGCAACCATTTCCAATCTGGGCCCCCACAATGGCATGACGGGATGCGTCATTCAAGGAGTTGGTGATGTGGTTACAGTTATGGTCGATCCCTCAGTCCCTCATATTGGCACAACTCAGCATCTCGGAGTGAATTGTGGTACTCAAAGGAGTGATAAGGTTGAAATCTCCCACAATTCATGCTACATTAATGGAGAGACGTTGAAGGATGAAGGGGTATCAACAGCAACAACTTCAATCCAAAATGGTAGCTTGACTAATTAAAGAAATCTCTACAAATTGATTGAGCACATCTTGGATCATATCTTGGAATGTTGACACTGCATATCTCAAAGACAAATCACTCCAGATTTTATGCTATCAGTTATATGATAATCAATGTAATTTTGCTATTCCAGTTTTTGAATGTAACTTTGTTATTCTAGTCTTTTGGTGTTTAAATAGAGGACGTATTCCTCAGAGAGTAGTTCAGAAAAAAAGGAGATCAAGAAATAAAATAATTTCATCTTCAGCTATGTTCATGATCTTTTCATCTCCAGTTTTAATTTCTCTTCTCCTCAAGGGTTGATCAAAATTTCCTCGATCAAGGAATTGGACCACCACAAGCTGAGTTTCAACTCAATTTTCAACTGTGCAGCTATTATTGTGGACTCATTTATGAGTATGATGAATGTAAATTCCGCGGTGGGTATATCGAAAAGCCTTCAGAAGGGCATTCCCATAGATATGGAACTGCGTTCGACAGCAACCACCACAGTTGCGACTTTCACAGCATTAAATGATCTATGTGGCTTAGAAATGTCGAATCTGGACATCATAAAGGCATGCATGTCATCAGATAGGATATCGAGCCTACAGGGCGACCATGTCGTTGTTGCTGCATTGGGTGAGTTTGTAATCATCGACAGTTATCATCCGCTTAATGTATGGAAGGTAGGATTGCCGGAGACTGCCCATCTGTTCTTTGTAATAGTAACTCCCGATCTCAATAAATGCTACGTAAGTAAGCGGGAATCAGGGAATCATATGCTGTAGCTAATATCCTCCGTGGTAAAAGGTGATTTAAAGACGTTAGGTTGAATGCTCTCGACGGAAGGTTCGGTGAGGTCGAACTGGATCCCTGGCTTCAAAGAAGTAAAAAGTGCCACAATTCATGTTGGATCTTTGGGGTTCGTAATGAGTGGGTCGGGTCCCACGTGGTTGGTGTCACCGATAACGAAAAAGATGCCTTTAATATTGCGGCCAAGATGGTTGTCACATTTGATGAAATATGGGAAATAAAGGCTTCTGCAATGGTTCAGACCATTGATCGATTGGGTTGCAGAGTCACAGCACGTGCTTGATTTTTTTGTAATCTGAGCTATTATTAGAAAAAATGTGATTCTTTACAACATGAGCAATGAATGATGCACATCTTGCGTCTTCAAATCTGCAATAGCTTTCGCACCAGTAACCATTGCTGATTTGAGCCCCCACAATGGCATGATAGGATGTGCCATTCAAGGAGTTCGATATATGGTTACAGTTATGGTCAATCCATCAGTCCCTCATGGGTTGATCAAAATTTCCTCGATCAGGGATTGGACCACCACAAGCTGAGTTTCAACCCAATTTTCAACTGCGTAGCTATTGCTGCGGACTCATTTTTGAGTATGATGATTGTAAATTCCGCAGTAGGTATATCAATAAGCCTTCAGAAGGGCATTCCCATAGATATGGGACTGGGTTCGACAGCAGCCACCACAATTGCGACTTTCGCAACATTAAATGATCTATTTGGTTTAGGCATGTCGAATCTGGATATCGTAAAGGCACAATATCGGGCTTAGAGGGAGACCATGTCGTTGCGGCTGCATTAGGTGAGTTTGTAATCATCAACAGTTACCATCCGTTTGATGTATGGAAGGTAGGATTGCTGGAGACTGCCCATCTGTTCTTTGTAATAGTAACTCCCGATCTTAATAAATGCTCCATAAGTAAGCGGGAATCAGAGAATCATACGCTCAAGCTTATATCCTCTGGAGCAAAAAGTGATTTGAGGACGCAGGTTGTATGCTCGCGATGGAAGTTTCGGTGAGGTCGAACTGGTTCCCTGGCTTCGAAGAAGTAAATAATGTTAGATATTTGGGGTTCACAATGAGTGGGTCGGGTCCCACCGTGGTTGGTGTCAACAATAACGAAGAAAAGGCCTTTAATATTGCGGCGAAGATGGTTGTCACATTCGATGTAATACGGGAAATAAAGGCTTCAGCAATGGTTTGGACCATTGATCGATTGGGTTGCAGAGTCACAGCACGTACTTGATTTATTATTATTATTATTATTTTTTGTAATTTGAGCTACTATAAGAAAAAATGTGATTCTTTACAACATGAGCAATCAATGATGCACATCTCACGTCTTCAAATCTGCAACAGCATTCACACCAGCAACCATTGCCGATCTGGGCCCCCACAATGACATGATAGGATGCGCCATTCAAGGAGTTGGAGATATGGTCATAGTTATGGTTGATCCATCAGTCCCTCAAGGGTTGATCAAAATTTCCTCGATCAAGGGATTGGATCTCCACAAGCTGAGTTTCAACCTAATTTTCAACTGCGTAGCTATTGCTGCGGACTCATTTATGAGTATAATGAATGTAAATTCCGTGGTGGGTATATCGATAAGCCTTTAGAAGGGCATTCCCATATATATGGGACTGGGTTCGATAGCAGCCACTACAGTTGCGACTTTCGTAGCATTAAACGATCTATTTGGCTTAGGCATGTTGAATCTGGACATCGTAAAGGCATGCATATCGTTAGATATGATATCGAGCCTGGAGGGCAACCATGTCGCTGTTGTTTTATTGGGTGAGTTTGTAATCATCGACAGTTATCATCCGCTTAATATATGGAAGGTAGGATTGCCGGAGACTGCCCATCTGTTCTTTGTAACAGTAACTCCCGATCTCAATAAATGCTCCATAAGTGGGAATCGGAGAATCATACGCTCAAGCTTATATTCTCTGTGACAAAAAGTGATTTGAAGACGTTGGATTGTATGCTTCCGACGAAGGTTCGGTGAGGTTGAACTGGATACCTGGCTTCGAAGAAGTAAAAAATGCCGCAATTCATGCTGGATGTTTGGGGTTCACAATGAGTAGGTCGGGTTCCACCGTGGTTGGTGTCACCAATAACGAAGAAGAGGCCTTTAATATTGCGACCAAGATGGCTGTTACATTCAATGAAATATGGGAAATAAAGGCTTCAGCAATGGTTCGGACAATTGATCGATTAGGTTGTAGAGTTACAGCCCATACTTGAATTTTTATTTTTATTTTTGTAATCTGAACTATTATAAGAAAAAATGTGATTCTTTACAACATGAGCAATCAATGATGCATATAATTCGCGTCTTCAAATTTTCAACAGCGTTCGCATTGCCAAACATTGCCGATCTATTTCGATTAGGCATGTTGAATCTAGACATCGTAAAGGCATGCATGTCGTCTGATAGGATATCGGGCCTAGAGGGCGACCATGTCACTGCTGCTGCATCGGGTGAGTTTGTAATCATCAACAGTTATCATCCGCTTGATGTATGGAAGGTAGTATTGTCGGAGACTGCCCATCTGTTCTTTGTTATAGTAACTCCCGATCTCAATAAATGGTCCGTAAGTAAGCGGGAATTAGAGAATCATACGCTCAAGCTTATATTATCTATGGCAAAAGGTGATTTGAAGACGCTGGGTTGTATGCTCTCGACGGAACGTTCGGTGATGTTGAACTGGATCCCTAGCTTCGAACAAGGAATGTCGCAATTCATGCTGGATCTTTGGGGTTCACAATGAGTGGGTCGGGTCCCACCATGGTTGGTGTCACCGATAACGAAGAAGAGGCCTTTAATATTCTGCCAAGATGGTTGTTACATATGATGAAATATGGGAACTAAAGGCTTTAGCAATGGTTCGGACCATTGATCGATTGGGTTGCAGAGTCATAGTACGTACTTGATTTATTTATTTATTAATTTATTGTAATCTGAGCTACTATAAGAAAAAATGTGATTCTTTACAACATAAGCAATCAATGATGCACATCTTGCGTCTTCAAATCTGTAACAACGTTCGCACTGATATGGGCCCCCACAATGGCATGATAGGATGCACCATTCAAGGAGTTGGAGATACGGTTATAGTTATGGTCGATCCATCAGTCCATCAAGGGTTGATCAAAATTTCTCCGATTAAGGGATTGGACCACCACAAGTTGAGTTTCAACCCAATTTTCAACTGCGCAGCTATTGCTGCGGACTTATTTATGAGTATGATGAATGTAAATTCCGTGGTGGGTATATCGATAAGCCTTCAGAGGGGCATTCCCGTAGATATGGGACTGGGTTCGACAGCAGCCACCACAGTTGCAACTTTCGTAGCATTAAATGATCTATTTGACTTCGGCATGTCGAATCTGGATATCATAAAGGCATGCATGTCGTCAGATAGGATATCGGGCCTAGAGGGCGACCATGTCGCTACTACTGCATTGGTTGAGTTTTTAATCATCGACAGTTATCATCCGCTTGATGTATGGAAGGTAGGATCAGTAACTCCCGATCTCCATAAATGCTTCATAAGTAAGCGAGAATCAGAGAATCATACGCTCAAGCTTATATCCTCTGTGGCAAAAGTTGATTTTTTGATACTTGATTTTTTTTTTTTTTTTTTTTTTGATAATCTGAGGTACTATAAGAAAAAAATGTAAATAAAAAATGTGATTATTTACAACACGAGTAATCAACGATGGACACCAACTAATAGATGTTTCAAACATTTGATTAGGCCTATTTTCTATAGATGATCTTAAGCATCCATTGTATAAGGTATTGAAAAGATGGTTATAATCGCTTATCAGTAGAGCTGTCAGTGGACCATGTCAGGCTTCACGTTGTCCAACACAGCCAAAAATCTTTTAGGCTGTCCCAAGCCTAGCTATATAAAAGGGGAGAAAAATAGGCTAGGGGAAAAATTTCCGAAGTGGGCTATTCCACACACACGCTGGATCCTAAGTGGGGTATGTCTCAGTGATCCAAACTGTTCTTACGATGGACCTTAGCATAGAGGGAATACAATGAATAAGAACCCACATATTGCAGTACTTCAAACCTTTGATCGATTATTATTTTTCCCCTGTGTACTGTCTCCTTAAACGTCTGTTCATTGGTCGTTGATAAGAAGTTTATTATCTTTCTATGTTGAAAATTTTGAAGCCAAACACCATCAGCTGTTAATCTGCGTTTGTTTAATGGTTTGGATCATCCAATCAATGTCTGACATGTAGGGATCATGTGCCTAAGACACCTTTTAAATTCATAGAAAGTGTATGTACGCCTCGGACTCGGATTGGTATTAGGGCTGTTAATGGGCAGGGTTGACCCGCCAAAGACTGGGCTTTTGGTATGGAGGACAGGCCCTAGGGCCGGGTTTGGGCTTAAGACTAAGGCCCGTTTCTTGAGTGGGCCGAACTAAAACCTACTTGTCTAAAAATTCAAAATTTTTATTAAAACTTTTCCCTCTTGAAACTCTTAAAGCATAATTCAAATTTTAAATTAAAAAATTTCCCTCTCAAAACACTTTAAAGCGTGTCCTTTTCCCATATATATATATATATATATATATATATATATATACACACACACACATATACACACACACACATGGAAACGCTTGCAAACTTTTTTGAGAACCCATCATACGTGATGGGGATCCAAAATCTGAACCGCTCATGTGAAGCAGCACGTCGTGAAACCCCGGAAAAAGGTACAATGCGCTCGAGCTGATTTTAAGGCCCCATAAGGGCGAATTGTGTGGGCCCCACCGTGATGCGTTTCGAACATCTACCCCATCAGTCAGATGCACCATTCCATCGTGGGCCTAGGTCTCAAAAATCAAGTCAATCCGTGACTTGTGTGGGCCACACCACATACAGAAGTGGGGAGGGGTCGTGCACCATTAAAACATTCATAACCATTTTTGAGGGCCCACCGAGATGTAGTTTGCAAATCCAGCCCATCCATTATGTGTGTCCCACTTGAATGAGGGTTCAGACCAAGTTTCAGGCACATGCAAAACTCAGGTGGGCCCCACCAAGTGCTTTTATATGTTTTAACGGTGTCTTCACATAATTTTAGATGGTATGGCCCACCTGAGTTCCGTATACGGCTGATTTTTGGGATATCCCATAATTTAAAGGGTACCCATCAAATGCACGGTGTTGATGGTCGAAACACATCACGGTAGTGCCCACACAGCTTGACCTCATGGGAGCTTATTGTCAGCTGTAGCGCATTGTGCCTTTTCCACACAGCTCGGCCCCATGCGAGCTTATCGTCAGCTCAAGCGCATTGCACCTTTTCCACACACACACACACATATATATATAAGTCCCAGCTCCTTACCTCTACCTTTTGTAGTGGGCGCTGTTAGCAGCCTTTTTCTCTTCGCATTCTTCCGGTATTGGAACCTTTACCTCTCACGTGTATCCCAAGTTGCCACATGTGCGTGATCTCAAAATAGAGCAGCAAGATAATCAACTCCCCTTGTTATAAACATTGAACATGAAGTGAAAAGGCATGAAAAATAGAGAGAGAAATGAAAAGGCATGAATATCCCAATGACCCAATCTCACCCTGATCAACTATCCCAGCCCTGACCCAGCCAGTTGACACCCCTAATTAGCAATGTAGAACATAGCACACGCGAGCTAAAAAATGAGGCAGATCCAAAACTCAAGTGGACCACACCACAAGAAATAATGAGGTAATAACACTCACCGTTGAAACCTTCCTAGGTCCCATCATTATATCTATTTGCCATCCAACTTCTTCATACAGTGGCATAAACTTGTATGAAGAGAAAACACAAATATCAGCTTGATACAAAACTTACATGGCCTCTCCCCATTGTTTCCTATGGTTTAGTCTACTTGAGCTTTAGATCCTCCTTTTTTTTTAGCTCATGCTATAAAATGATCTGGCAAAATGAATGCATGATGTAAGATAAAAACACATGCACCATGGTGGGGCCTACATAGCTTTTTCACGTGTACACATTACTGAAAACTTACATGGCCTCTACCCATTGTTTTTCTGACTCATTCTAAGACATGAGCCCGAAATTGAAGCATATCCAAATCTAAGTGGGCTGATAATGGGAATTGGATGTCTACCATTGAAAATTTTGTAGACTACACACAAGAAATAGTGGGAACTGAACACGTACCAAAGAAGTTTGGATCAAGCTGATATTTGTGTTTTTTCTTAATTCATGTCTACGAGACCTTATGAAATTGTCTACATCTTCTGATTGTGCCATTACCAACCGTGGGTAACCCCGAGGCAGCCACCCTAACTTAATAAGAACAATTCTCCTTATGACTAAACAAGGACCAGCCGAAACTCAAATAAATATCAAACCATGTAGTATATGGGTTTCACTTGTAAGTAAAATATATATATATATATATATATATATATATATATATATATATATATATATATATATATATATATATATATATATATATATATATAATAATAATAATAATAATAATAATAATAAATAGCGAACTAAACCGATTTTCTAAGTGTACACTAATATACACATGGTACGAGTATTATACAAATATTTGTTAACCGCAGTTACCTCTTTATTCCTTTTAACGTCTCTTTTTCCAAATTGAAGCTCAAAACACTCTGAGGCCCATCTTAATGTCCATTTGACATCTACTCCGTCGATCAATTTTGTAGCTTATGTTAAAATGCCATTAAAAAATGGGACGGATCTAAAATGCAGTTGAGCTACATCACAAGAAAAAGGTAGGGATTGAATGCCTGGGTCCATGAAAGTTTTGGATCAAGCTGATGTTTGTATTTTCCTTTCTTTGTTAGAATCACTTTATGAAAAGGTCAGATGGTACATTTCAATGGTGGGTTTCAATCCTCAGCTGTTTGTTGTAGTATGGCCAATCTGAATTTTTGAACAGCCAATTTTTTTCCAATCACATCTTAACATGATTCGTGAAACGAAGAATGGAGCGGGTTGCGTGCATGAGAGCATATTGCCTGTGACCCTTGGCACAAAGATTAGGGCTGAAAGTCGGATGGGTTGGGTCGGGTTGGTGCTCAACTCTAGCCCAACCCAAGGTTCCTATACCTCAACCTTAACCCAACCCAACTCGGGATTGGGAATTCTCAACTCAAGCCCCACCCAAGCAGCTCGGCTGGGTTGGTTGGGTGAATATATGCTAATATTTTCGTTATTACATCAGTATATTATATTTTCAATACATGTCTTATTTTTTATACCTATGATTTTATTAATTATATGTATAGTTATTTATTATTTTAAAAAAAAGGTTCATTTTTTCTATTAAAAAAAAAAAGAAGCTAAAATATAGGACAACTCCTCCTTTAAAAATTGTGTTGTGTAGCACACAATCTATTTGGGAGTGAGAAATCTAGCATATCTTGTTAGCTTGAGTCATTGGAAACGACATGGACCAATGAAACCAGATGGCATTGGAATTTTTTGTGCCTTCAACACAGACCCACACAAGTTCCTATACAACGACATGGACCAATGAAACCGGATGGCACTGATCATTTATAATTTATAAGGTGCTTATATATGGATCGGGCTCGGGTTGGGTCAGGCAATCTGAGACCCACACAAGTTTTATCAGGTTGGCGTTAAACCCGATACATCCTACCCAAGCCAACCCAATATCGGGTCAGTCACCGGTCAGTCAGCTTGAACCGCCCCCCTTTCAGCCCTAAAAGAGATATACCTGTGCCAGGGCTGTGTGGGGCCAATAGAGATGTCCTTCACAAATCTACTCCGTCCATCTGTTTTTAAAGACCACAGTAGGACATGATTACAAAAATCAGGAAGATCCAAAACTCAGATGGGCCACCCCAATGGAAACAGTGTGAATGGAAAGGTCCATCATTAAAACCTTCCTAAAACTGACCATGATGTTTCTATGCCATCCAAACCGTTCATAGGTTATTACCACTCAGATAAACTATAGGCAGAAATATCATTCTGATTCAAAACTTCAACCACCCCCAGTCATTGAATCCCACTGTTTCGTGTGATATGGCCCACATTACACTTGAATCTTCCTGATTTTTAGACTCCAGTCGTATTGTTGTCTTTAAAAACAGATGAACAGAGTAGATTTACTAAGGACATCTGAACAGGCCCCACACAGCCCCGGCCACAGGTATATCTATGTGCCCAGGGTCACAGGGAATCCGCTCTCCACATGCATATCGCGGTCGACCCGACAGAGATCTGTGTTACACCGCCACTCCCACACGGTGTGCAGCCAACGTCCGCATTGACCTCATCAGACCGATCAAGGTAAGGACGGGAGGGAAATTTCCAGGTGCGACGCGGCGTTGACCTATCACCGGCTCAATAAACAATATCTTATCGCTTCCTCCGGAAATTTCCATGATTAGTATTAATATTTCCAAGTGTATCAAACTCCATAAGCAGGCGGAGTATTTAAAAACTGGGCCCATTTCCAAGCATGGATTGTATATTCAGGCCATCCGGCTTATTTCATGACATAATCCTAAAAATTAAGTAGATAAAAATTTCATGCGGATTTAAACCGAAACCGTGGTCATTAAACACTCACCGTTAAAAAATTCCTACGACCACCGTAATGTTTATTGACCATCCAACCTGTTGATAATGTCATAAATACATGGATGAAAGGATAAAACAAATATTAGCTTGATCCAAAACTTTTGTGGCCGACAAAAGGTTTTCAATGGTCAGTAACCACTGTTTTGTTTCCTGTGGTGTGGTCCACATGAAAATTTTATGTGCTTACTTTTTGGGAACACGGCCTGAAATAATTTATAAAAACAGATGGACGGAGTGGATATATAATTTCATACATCATGGTCGGCCGTATGGTCAGGGTCACATACCTGCTTCGACGCTGCGACCGAACTCACTCGCCCGGCTCGAGACTCTCCGCGAATATTTATTAATCTGTGTCAATACATGCTTTTTCAACCTACAAAAAACATGCGCCTCACACGTGCTGAGTGGAGCGTGTGTGGGAAATCGGACCGTTCATCAGGTGGACCTCGGGTAAATGTTTATATTCTGAAAATCCTGGCCAGTCAAATCACTAGATAGACTGCATGCGCATGAAGAGATTGATTGTTTAAAATGAAAGCAAACGGTAACAATTTCACTTACACGCGTGCGTAAAATTATGAGGGATATTTATCATTTCTAAAACATTAACAAGAATCAACCAAGAGCCCCATCTCATTGACGTGTTGGATCTCACACACGTGTGACAAGCAGTACGCGCTTTTTTAAGCACATGGGCATTCGCAGTTGCATGATAGACCACGTGTGGCCGTATTGCGGCCCACCACGTGGCATAACTTGGAGGCAGATTCATGTGATATTACCACCTGGCACGCAAGTTGCATTCTATCACATCATTGCCACGTGGCACAAAGTTGCATCCATTACGCGAAGCTGAACTTTGCACGGCTCTTCGGTTATTTACTTCGAATATGCAAGGAAATTCCAACGGAAATGAACAATACGCGTCCGACTCTGGTCAGTTGCGTTGGACAGTGTTGTAAGAGCACTTCACCTTGGGGTCCCACAGGGATCAATGGACGGATGATCAGATCCATCCCTCCGATTGAAATTCATCAGATGAAAATCAATATAGATTTTACGTTTGTTGGAATTCTATCCGTACGAATAATGGCCCTAAGTCCAATGGCCATAAATAAATATGGCCAAGGCCAATTTCAGTTTGTAAAATCGTACATCTTGAATCAGGGAATTGCCATTCCTCGATCAAAACAATGGCCCACCACGTGGACGGTAATGATCGTCTATTCGTGAATCCGTTTGGGACCCAACATCTGTAAGGCCCTAGGTTGGGACGAAACCAAAACCTCCCCAGCTATCTATATAAACATGAGATGCTCCCATGTTTCCGTCATTCTCTTGCCAGAGGCTAAGTGATGGCCAACGCTCCCGCTCCATTAACCGTACATCATGAGGTAAAATCTAATCCACTCATCTTCTGCACTTCTTCTTGTTGATATTTCATCCAAACCAATAGTTGGAGGGTTTGATGTTGCAGCGTTCATTCGGACGGTTTGATTCAGACGAAATGGGCGATCATCATGATATCGAACTTGGAGTGGCCGATGTTCGGAGACCGTCCATTTTCAGCATAGAATCAGGCATTGGCAGTGAAGGTATACAAGCAACAAAGCAATCGATGCCCCCCGTGCATCTGAACGTTTCACAACCGTCGGTGGAAGCGATCATTGCAATCATCGCCTTGGGATCAACAACCATGGTGGGCCTCTTGGGTCTTAACTTTCCAATCAACGGTGATGATAGCAAGCATAGCCCGACGGCTTTATTCCGTCAGCATCCGATGTCCTTCTGCTTTTTAGCCGTGATTGGCGTGGCAACCTTCTACTTCACAGCGATTGGAACGATTCTTTGCCGATTCCAGCCCAACTTAGCCAGAACTCTCAAACTCATTGCCTTAGTTCTTGTAGTGCTGGCTGTCACAGTGATGTTGTGGGCCCTGCTGCCTAATAAGTTTGGGTGGGTCCCATGGATCTTCTTCGCAGCGACCATCTTGGCTGCATCAGTTGTGCAAGCATGGGAGTGGGCCACCCAAAAATCAACGGGCAAGATTCCTTGCTTTTATCGTGATCGTTTCTGGTGTCCCACCATTCACAGTCCTAGTGTAATTATACGAAATTCCTCCCATCAACTGCTGTTGAATTCATGGCGGAGCTCTCCCAGACTACGTCGGGTCCGGAGTTCTAGCTTATGATGGTTGATTTGTAGCGCTAGAAGTCAGTATCTTGCAGTGATCCTCATCATCCAATTCATCAACCACCATGAATGTCACAAGGGATTATTTGTTATACATGAAGATCAACGCCCACTGTTCCAAGATCAAGACTGTTAAGACTGTTGCATCTCGCGTAGATGGCCTGTGTCTTAGAAATCTCTTGTGCAAACGAAGATCCTTGCCACTAATCTTGGGACCTTCCTATCCTCACACGGATATGATAGAATCTTTGATTGATTGGTGATTGGTATGTATCACAGTACCTGTATATAAACTGAGGAAAAACTGTTTCTGCCAAAACAACATTCCATTGTTTTTGTAAATTTCTGAATAAAAAAAGCTCAGTCCCACATGATTTCCTGTCGTTTAACTCCATGTACATATTCTCTCATTCCTATCTAATCAAATTCAAAATTGAGTAAAAGGAGATACAGATTAGAGAAGATGGGATAATATCTTATCCCTATCCTAATTGACTCCTACAATATCCTCTCTATCTCTTCTCTATATAAAGAGAGGAATTCCCTCGGATGAAGCCAATAGAGAAAGTAGAGAGGAGAGAAGTTTAAATTCGCTTGTCCTCAAGCTTCAATCATACAATCAGAATCATATATTGGATCCGGTGGCTATCCCAACTATGGATCTTGGGGGTGGAATAATTCCATCTCACTCCTGTGCTGTCTTGGTGGGCCGCTAGGAGAAGGTCATACATCTTTGGCTTTGATAATGTCCACCTCATCTCAGATCATGTATATACCGTTGAATCCCACATTTGTGATCTGGCCTCCCATCCAGCCCTTTGCTCGTTTGGATCTAACTAGAATTTTGAAGTTATTATGTTTATAATCTATGATCTCATTGTATCTAAAAGTTCATAAGGAATTCAATTTTAAAAAGATCATAGGCAGTTTGATTATCCCTCTTAAGATTTGAATTTAAAAGTAATTTTATGTTCTTTTTGTATCTGGTTACTAGTTACTAGGGTATGGCACCTGAATGCATGTGGAAAGAGGAAGGAAGAGAGATATGGAGAGCATGGCCATCCAAGGCAAGCCGGATCATTTTGATTAAAGAGCAGGCCATCAGTGTAGCCGATCTATGTCACAAGCTAGCCAATGGACAACCCACATTTCTCCATCAGATCATCAGAATGGGGTGGTTAAAAGCCCAACAAATGACTACAGGCTGTCTGATGGTCCCGACCCAAAAAAAGGCGCACCAATGGAAGACAGATCACAAGTACTTGATCCAAGATTCTGCAAAACATCACCAGCACGACACCACATCAACAGGGGGAGCAGCCCCTGCTTGAATGACTTAGAGAAGAACTGCAACAAGCCATCTGGAGAAGATGTTACAGCAACATACAACACGGGAAACCAAAACACATCCACCACTAGCAATTCAACAAAATTCAGCAACGAGACTAAGGAGACTGGAAATGGCCATGGTTAGATTCCATCCAAATGAAACAAAGCAATCTGCAAGACACTGCCATCCACCACAAATCCCACTTCTCCTTTGAACATAGATGCACCACTTTAAGATACTGCAGAGAGTAGTACACAGACCACCAGCTGGGCCAGGAAACCAGGGTCATGCCTGTAAGACAACAATCCTACACCATAAATTTTTTTCCTAATCTAAAGGAGAATCGATGCTCATGCATCTGAGCAGAACACACAGAATTGGACTAAACAAAACAATCCAATATGCACACGGACTGGTCGCAATCTGAAAGTCAGCCCGAGTCTCTGCTAGAGCTGATAACAGAGGGAGAGCAGCTGGAGAGAGGGAGAGATCACACTAGGTTATTGGAAAATAGACTTGACGTACTACCTCTTCCTTACGTTACTGAGACCCACTTTGTCCCCCAACATACAGCCCCTAACTTCCTCAGGAAGATCCACTCTCAAGTTATATATGAGGAAGCTATCCCTGCTGCTCTCCAACTGCACCAGAACATCAACCACAGAATTGCTTTCTCCAAATACATGGTTGATCTTATGGGTAAGGCTTGAAGGATAGAGTCTTGAATCATAAAGGATATATCATAGTTACCAAGAGGAGTTGTGGAGGGAACCATCGAAGCTATCCACTATCACTTCCGAGTCTGAGACCATGTTTTACAAGCCAAGAATCTTGCATTTTTTCACACCATTCAAGACAGACCATGCCTCAACTACAGTATCTGTTACATGGCCATAAGATTTGTGAAAGGCAAATATGAGATTTCCATTTTGATTTCGGTACACGTCCTCCTCCAATGCTTGGATTTTCCCTCGCTGAACCATCCATTTCAGTTTAACCCAATCTTACCCTGGCCTTATCCATTTAATTATTTGAGTAGCCTTTTTTGGTTCCACCGGGCAATTGATTCCTATAGCATGCTGGCAAACGTCTTCCAGGAAGGAACATTTCGAGTTCTCAGGTAATCTCTAATCCAGTGGTTGACATTGTGAATTGCCACCTTAGCAGGGGGCATATTTATCTTTGAATCTTCTAGTATTCCTATTTAACCACAATTCCCAAATGATTAAGCAGGGGGCAATTGCTTTCAGCTGTTGAAATCTGGACGAGAGCCACACAAGGCTAAACCAGTGGAGAAGTTGTTGATGAATGGATAGCCTTGCAAGGGAACGGACAAACACATGTTCGAGAGAGCTACCACTGAAGAGATGATCGAGGTCTTCTACTGTACCCGCCCCTGAATGTCGTGTCTCACTCTCAATACCTGCAATTAGTTGGGTCCTATTGGATCTCCCCATCACCGATCGTTGAGGCCTTCCCATCTGGAAGGACGCCCCTTGGCTTCTAACCTATCACAGCACAACTTTTTTGTTTTAAGAGAAAGGTGGGAGCACACTACTTATAACTCCGTTGACATGATAATTGGATATACAGACATTCAGGTGGGCTCCACAAAAATGACAGACCTCACCCATCATATAAACCCTAATCCACAACAGCCTTGAGAACAAAAATAAAAACAGCAAAACTAAAGAGAATGACTCCAGACAGATAAAGCAATGCCCCTGCAACAGCAAAAAGGAAACAATGCAGAAAAAATGCCACAGCTTCCATGCCAACACAGCAGCCTCCAAAACAACTGAAAAGCTGCACGAGCGCAGCCGCCCAAGGTCACAAGATGCACACTCTATCAAAACAGCTCCTGCACATATACACACTCCTGCAAACCTCTGGCCTAAAAGCAGCTTCCCCAACAGCAAAACAACAGTTAAACAAATCAAACTCCTCACAGCACAACTTGCCTATGCAGATCCATCCCGAACTCCTCTCTACCTTCCCTAATCACTTCTAATCTGTTCCAAGCATCACGCAGCATGACGTTGGAGATTCTCTAAACAACCAGCCCCCCAAGAGCGCTACAGAGCTTCAATAGGTTCTTGATGCTGCACCAAGATCACCTAGACTAGATGGAGATCTAATGAGATAAGTAGCTGGCCTATACCAGGCCTAATGGATTGACGAATCGCCCCATACCTGTCCATGCAACATAGACATTTTGAAGCCAAATGAATTCCTAGTTTTTTGGACTGCCATGTCCACTGGAACTGCACAATTCAAAACTTTTCATATGAAAATAGAGATTTTCGCTGGCATGAATTTGTTCCCCCATTAAGGCCCAAGATTTGTTGCCCTCAGACGATCGGATTTGGTTCCAAACTTGCTTGGTTGAAAACAAGCTCGAGGATGACGCAGCCCAAACTAGGTAATCTTCTCTATTGCTCGTCTTAATCCCGCACTCACTGATCTGGCAGAGAAGATCACTCAGAACTGCATTTTCAAGGCTATTCAAGTTCCATTCCCCTTGACACGACACGAATTGAGCCATGGTTGCCATTCTGCACTCAGATGAAATCTACACTCCCTCTTTTTCAGAGATCTTTGCACCCAGTCAATTCTAGCTCTAGAAGTTCACCCTTCTCCTTACGATCATCCACCTCGAATGGCGGATCACAAAAGGCAGTTATTAGACTATGTTCCACCACAGTTTCAAACCATTCATTTTGTGATTGGATGGGTTAGAAAGGACATTAGTGAGATATCTCACACCCATGTACTTGGCCCAAATTTAGTTACACTGGAGAAGAGAGAAGCACATCTTCATTCTAAGACATTTCATCCCTCATCTGCCTTAATTTGAGACCACCTTCCAAAATGGGCAAGAAAGCTTTTGGTGATCTCACCCAATGCCTCTTCGCCTTACCGTCCTTCCCATAAAAAATTAGCGACTACCAATTTCAACTTTCTACACGTCAAGACTGTGGGAGCCCAAGAGTTGCCATGATATGAACAGGGAAGCAAGCTAGGACATGCTTGATCAACGTTAACCTTTTACTTGGAGAGAGGATTTTAGCTTTCCACCCTGCAATTTTGTGCACAGGCTTCTGTAACAAGTAATGGAAATGGATGGCCCCTAAATGACCCTTCGTGATCAGCACTCCCAACTAGATCATTAGAAGATTGGCATATTTGAATCCTATCACTTGCTCCAATCTATAAACTCGAGCTAGGACTGCTTTTGTTGGGGTAAGGAAACAACATTTGGCCCAATTTACATGCTGACCCAACACCTTCTAGTAGTCCTGAAGAAAGGTCATTAGATTCTTGATCGATGAGGTGCTACCGTTTGTAAATAGAAACCATGGGAGAAAAGGAGATGGTAAATGGTTAGGCAAGCACGAAGAAGGTGGAAAGGCTGGCAGATACCTCTTTCAAATAGCCGAGATAAACCCTGCTTATAGCATAGGCCCCTGGATGGCTTGAAGAAACTGGAAATCTTACCATTCACCAATGTGGAGAACTAGCAACTATTCTGGCAGCCTTCCATCAATTTGACCCATTAGGATGCAAAGCTGATGCAAAGCTGAAGCTCGCCGAGACCTGAGAGATGAATCCCCGTTCCAATCTTTCATACGCCATGTCCATATCTATCTTGATGACCACATCTTACCTCCTCTCACCTTTCGGTCGATCTCCCCAAATAATTGCTTGGGCAAGCACAATGTTTTCTGAGATACTTTTACCCTGCACAAACAGCCCTTGTCCTTCAGAAATTAGCTTTGGTAGAATCTTGGATACACACAAGGCCAAGAGCTTCAAGAAAATCATGTAAATGCAATTGCAGAGGCTTATCGGCCAAAAATCTGACAAATGTCAAGCTTCGCAATCTTAGGAAACATGCAGATCAGAGAGCTACCAAAGGCTTATGGAATCTCTCCCCCTTCCATGAACTTGCATGCTACATTAAGAATATCTTCCCCTATAACATCCTAGCAGAACATGCAAAAACTGCTCAAGTAGCCATCCGGTCCTGGCGTGCTATCCTGAGCTGTGTTTTAAATAGTGAATAGCGTGCAGCATAGCATTCACCCCTCTGAAACGTGAGGCATAAGCTACATAGCATGCAGAGTAAGCAACACACTACTTCTAGATTTTTTTTAATCAAGCTGGCTTGGTTGCGCTAATTTCGAGATATTCTGTACAAAATTAGATTGATTAATAAAGAAATTTAACAAAATTTCATGATATTTGGTGCAACCAAATGCAACCTAAAGTAATAGGAAAGGGTAATGATTTTAAGTATAAAGGTAAAGAAAGAACAATGAAACTTATTTAATACTAAAAACTAAAAGCATTGAAATGATTAACTAATTTTTATTTTTAAAAATGTTAACTAATCATTGAAAACATTAATTGATTTTAATGTTGCAGTGAAAAACAACTTATAATGTGAGCTACATAGCATGTGGTGTAGTCTATGTAGCATGTAGTGTATGTAAATTAATCATGCACTATAGGCTACATGCAACTTTAGCTATTTTCATGAACTACGTGGCATCATGGCTAAGCCACACTACGTAGCAAAAGCTACACGCTACATAGCATAGCTATTTGAAACACTGATCCTGAGTAGTAGAAAATGTTGTCACCTTCACTTTATCCGGAGCATGTAAACGATCTTCATTATCTTGGTCTAAAAGTAAGCTGGGGATGCTGCTATGGATATCATATGTTGGCCCATCACCTTCCAATGTATAAAGGGGAGCTGTAGAACCTGACCACTTCAGTCTCTATTTCTGACTGAGATTCCCCAAAAAAATCCCAATTCCATCTTTATCCTGTTTGCAAGAGTCATAAAAGAATCTTGTGTTGTGTTCTCCTTCCACCAGCTACTAGTTCCTAGACTTCTGCTCCATGAAGATTTCCTCATGAAGGAGAGCCATAACTAGCTTGGATTTCGCACCCTCAAGGGATGTGCCACCTTCCTCCGATCTGGACAACGTAAGATCACGTTCAGCCTTCAAAACTGCATCCTCCGCGACTCAGACATTTTGGAAAATGTCCCAAATTCCTTGTTCTATTCCCTAAGCTTCAACTTCTCCATTTTCAAAAAGACTTGAACCATCAGCGATGCAAACAACTCCTATATTTCCTTCACCACGTCTTTAAATCTGATGTGGGTTGTCCACATTCTCTGAAAGCTAAATGGCTTTGGGAAGTTATCCACTAGTTCTTTCACTGGAACCAAAATAGGAGAGTGATCAAAGAAGAGACGAGAGGTGGGAGATTTTAAAGGTAGAGAATTCCCTTACCTACTCCATGTAACTAGTATCCTTTCCACTCTCACCCATGCTCTCTTATGACCTGGTCCATTATTACACCAAGTAAACCTTCAAACTTGTTTGGAAAGAGGTTGTAGGCTAGCTTGTACATTGTACAAAGCACCTGTAATGCTCTCTAAGGTATTACTCAAGAATGATGATCCGGCTTCCAAGGGCGTCGGATTTGGAGGACCAAGAGTTGAGGCTTAACATCTGCAGGAATTTCTTCCTATGAATGAGGCATCTCCTAATCTTTTGGAGATTAGGAGATACCTCATTCAGACATTTTGGAAACGTGAGATCACGTTCAGCCTCAAAAATGCATCCTTTGTGACTCAGACATTTTGGAAAATGTCCCGAATTCCTTGTTCTATTCCCTAAGCTTCAACTTCTTCATTTTCAAAAAGACTTGAACCATCAGCGATGCAAACAACTCCTATATTTCCTTCATCACCTCTTTAAATCTGATGTGGGTTGTCCACATTCTCTGAAAGCTAAATGGCTTTGGGTAGTTATCCACTAGTTCTTTCACTGGCACCAAAATAGGAGAGTGATCAGAGAAGAGACGAGAGGTGGGAGATTTAAAAGGTAGAGAATTCCCTTACCTACTCCATGTAACTGGTATCCTTTCCACTCTCACCCATGCTCTCTTATGACCTGGTCTATTATTACACCAAGTAAACCTTCAAATTTGTTTGGAAAGAGGTTGTAGGCTAGCTTGTACATTGTACAAAGCACCTGTAATGCTCTCGAAGGTATTACTCAAAAATGATGATCCGGCTTCCAAGGGCGCCGGATTTGGAGGACCAAGAGTTGAGGCTTAACCCCTACAGGAATTTCTTCCTATGAATGAGGCATCTCCTAATCTTCTGGATTAGCAAAAAGTCTGGCAAACCCTTCCACTCATCGCGTTGTAGAATCGAATTAAGCATCGCACACAGTCCCATTGGGCATGCCAAAGAAGGTGTTTGGCTTAAAATTCGGTTGTTGGTATGTGTGTATATGTTAGGCGTGCTAAAGCCTTGACTCAATCCAAACCGAACACCTTTGACCCTAAGCATCGAGATAGAAAAAAAACCGTGAGCGGTCGTCTATGACCGAGAACTAAGTAGTCCGGCTGTCTATTCAACCATCTGTAAAAAAGACCAAGCGATTTGCGAATGAGAAAGTTCGCCCTTCTAATGAGTTCATTTTGCCTTTCTTTCAACCGAAAGGACTTTTCCTCACCGTGTTAGTAGAGATTTATCGATTATTACAATGTGAGAGTAGAATAAACTAAATCACTTTAATAAAAGATAATAAAAACTTACAAAAGATTATCCTTGGTGATCCAACGACTACGGAGTAGATGGTGAGGTCATAAAGCTAAGGTCTTCCTTAGTCCAGCGACTTGGGCATAAACGGAGGGAATTAGACCACTAAAAGAAAAAGAAAAATGTCTTCCTTGGCCCAATGACTTGTGCGAAGCAACGTAGATGAAGAAAATTACACTACTCTAAAACTAAGTCCGTCTAACGAAGCAATGCAGATGGCTAAGCTAGACTAAGATAAACTAATATAAGATAAACAGTGTTATATTGTAGAGTTATATTGTGTTGGGCTAGTGGGGGCCTAGAGCTCCTTGATATTCTTCATATTTATAGAACTTTGAGGCAGTAGCTGGAAAGAAATCTTTGTGGCCACTTATCACGTCTGTTGATATGAAAATAGCGGTCCAGGCCCGTAGACAGTTGTGGCTTGTTATGCAACGTTATGTGTGTTAATCGTTTGTCATAGGTTGGCCATTGGTTGCACACGCATCCTACACCCATGATGCAAAGAGTTCTTCTTACAATGCCACATATTGGTGATCGTTATCCATTTTTTCTACTGAACGTGCTATGCGCTATGAAACTTGACTAACTTCGTGTTGTTTTTATATCGCTTTATAACTCATTAAACGGTTTCGGCTTGAAGGTTTCTTTCATTTAATGTCATGGTGCATCGACCGAATCCATCACTAGTCGCGACCGCATTTCGGTTGATACCCATTGTCAATCACATGGCCACTACAATGAGTGGTCAACTCTACCATGTGAGCAAAATACGTAACACACGTCCCATGGCAGTAACCAGCTGGACTTACCCCTTTTGGGCTACTCATGACTTTTCGAATTCTGATCAAATTGAGCTATTAGAGTAGCTGAAGAGATCTTCATTTTGTCTCTGATTGAGATCTCGTTGTCATATGGCATTATTTGAATCGCTAGATCTGACGTGGTCAAATCGAGCGTAAACACCTTAACCATGAAATCATTAGAGGGATGGACGATTAGAAGTGTGGCCAGGGCTCCTAGACTAGAGGATCTTACCAATATATGAGTGTGATTTTACTATAATTAATTGTAGTAATTTCCATATGCATAACCCGGGTAGCTTTTAAAGTTTTACCCACATTATTACACAAAGGATAGTCATGAACTTTAAAATGTAAAGCGCTATCCAAAAGGATTCAAAAAAGACATGTGGAAAACTACAAAGCTAAAGAGGTCATTCAAGACGACGATCCTATTGAAAAAACCAAGAGCAAACTTGTTCTCCTCGTTACAGTGGAGCCAGGTAAAGAGTCTTAAAAGCAAAACAAACCTATAAAATGACTCAACATCTAAAGTCCTTATACATCTAGGCACACTTTAACGAATGCCTTGTGACCAAATAATTGGTTGACAACAATGCAACTATCAGCATACTGCCAGTTTCTATTTTAAAGAAATTGGGCAAAACTGAAAAAGATCTAATTATGACCGAAATCATTATCAACAACTTTGCTAGTGGTGTCATTGATACTCGAGGGGTTTTACCCCGTCAAATTATTAGCCAACAGCAATAAAGGTTTGTCAATCTTTTTCGTGATTGAATCCTCTTCAAGCTATAATGTTTTGCTTGGGGAAGATTTTATACACTCCAATGGTCGCATCCCTTCCTCGTTTCATCACTTCTTGATTTTCTAGAATATATATTTTTTTTAAGGTCAAGGGTCATGGGCCAATAGCCGCCCTTTTGTGGCCAATTCAAATTCGCCCTAGGGCTATCTATATGGTGATGAAATAGGGCCTTTTTATTTTATAGTAAGGACAAAAATGGCGGACTCACAACATTATTGCCTCCATTGACCATTTGATGCTTGCAACAAATATCACGGAGGCGCCTAAACCGGATTGGTTAACTACAATTATTCCTTTTTGGCCGATGTCAAACAGATGCATCATTAAGGAGATTCCATAATGAGAAGAGCGTCATCAGTCGGAGCATCGGCCAAAATCACGGCCATTTTAGATAAAATAAAAAGGCATCTTCAGCATATAGGATTGTTGAACGGTTATTTCGTCAACATAGCTGAATGTGTCTTGGAAAGAGATGAAGTCTATAACGATGGAATAGACCCTCAAGATCTCGAGGCAGCCTCTAAACTAGATGATTCTCTAACTGACGTTCAAGACCCTTTAATAGAAACTTAAGGATTGAACATGACCCTTAACCAACGTATGTCAACGAAATATTAGAGCCACAAGTCCAAGCTAAGATTATGCTCTATCGAAGGAGCATTCTGATTGTTTCGCTTAGGACTACCGTGAGATGTCAGGGCTCGATAAAAGGTTGGTCAAGCATCGTCTCCCAATCAAGGAAGGTTACCCAGCCATTCAAGCAACTCGCACATCTAATGATGGCTGAAGTGACCTTAAAGATCAAAGAAGAGGTCAAACGGGTATTGAAAGCCAATTTCATTCGACCGATCAGATATGCAGTATGGATCTCAAATGTAGTTCCAGAGGGGATGAGGCATCTGTCGCCATTGCTAGGGAAAGCACTTGCACCAAAATAGTCTATGAACGAGTAGGGCGAATGAAGGAACGAGGGTAAGAGGATCTTAAACAGAAAAAAGATCGTTGTGAGATTGTGCTCGCATTCAATGCAGAATCATGACAATAAGTGACCTACGAAGCAAAGATGGTGAAGGCGATCAACGAATCAATGGGGTTACGCCACATGAAAACATTGATTCGTCTTCCTGTGGGAGAGATTTGCCGCTTCATCACCCTTGTAGATTGCAGATCAACTGAACACTGTCACATGGGAGACGTTGGTGCGACTCTCCATGAAATGCGGCTACGTCTCTTCACATTTTAGTTGAAAGCGAAGAGAAGTGGGAGCATTGTTTACACCTGATCTGACCGTGTCAAATCTAACGACTCAAATGATTCAACATATCAGCGAGATGTCAATAAGAGACAAATGGAAGATCTTTTTGGCTGCTCTAATGGCCAAATTTGATTAGAATCCGAAAACTCATGAGTAGCCTAAAAGATGTAAGTCTAACTAGCTACTGACATGGGACACGTATCGTGTATTTTGCTCACCTGGTAAAGTTACTACTCACTATAGTGCCCACATGACCGACAATGGGTATCGACCGAAATACGGTCATGGCTAGCGATGGATTCGATCAATGCACCATGACATTGCATAAAAGAAACCTTCACGGCCAAAATCGTTTAAAGAACTATAAAGCAACATAACAACAATACCATGTTAGTCAAGTTTCACGGTGCATAACACGCTTAAGCAAAGAAATGATAACGATCATCAACACGTGGCATCACGAGAACTCTCCCCTCGTGTCATGAGTGCAGGACATGCACGCAACCAATGACCAACCCATGACAAATGACTAACACATGCGACATTACATAACAAGTCATAATTGTTTATAGGACTAGATAGTTACTTTCACATCAACAGACGTGAGAAGTGGCCATGAAGATCTCTCTCCAGCTACTAACCCAAAGTCCTATAAATAGGAGAAATATCGAAAAATTTCAGGCCCTCATCAACCCAACACAACACAACTCTATAGTGAATGCTGCTTATCTTGTCTTAATTTATCTTAGCTTAGCTAGGTGTAATCTAACCTAACTACGTTGTTGCGCCAGATTAGTTTTAGCCTAGGAGTAGTGTAATCCAGTCAGTCTATGTTGCAGTGCTAGACCGACTTAGTTTATAAGTAATATGATTTCCTTCGTCTATGCCCAAGTCACTGGACTGGACCAAGGAAAACCTTTTTCTTTTTTTTTTCTAGTAGTATAATTTCCTTCGTCTACACCCAATTCGCTACATCAAGGAAGACATTAACTTTATGACTTCATCATCTAGTTGCAATCGTTGGATCGTCGAGGATTATCTTTTGTAAGTTTTTATTATCTTTTCTTAATATGATTTAGTTCCTACTTTCATTTTTTCTAATTAATTAATCACCACTATCATGGTAAGAAAAAATCATTTCGGCTGAAAGGTGAAAAGAACTCATTAGAATGACGAACCCTCCACTTCGCAAATTGCCTATTCTCTTTTACAGGTGCCTAAATAGACAGTCGAACTTCTTAGTTCTCAGTCATAAATGATCACTCACGGTCTCTCTCTATCCATCTCGACGCTTGGGGTCAAAGGCGTTCGGTTCGAATGGAGTCGTATTAGGCTCTAGCATGCTTGACACCATAGACACATACCAACAACCAAATTTCGAGCCAAACACCTTGCCTTGGAGACCTATATGATACATGTACAACCTTTTCCAATGATGATCGCCCTTCTCAATTATGCCCACCAGCATGGTTGACAGTCGTTGAGGAATGACTCCTACCACCCGAAAGGGCAAGACAAGAAATGGCGAGCTCATTCTTTGCTCTTTTCTACAAAGAACACATCTATTAGGAAGGAAGAAATCTCTCTTTTGCAATTGACCTTGTGTTAGCATTTTTCTCCTACCAATTAGGAGTGACTTACTTCAAGTTGAGGGCTCTGAAAGGGTAAGGGAAAGGTCCAAAAGGACATGGGTAGATGTAGTAAGATAAGACTTGACCTATGGTTTAATGGACGTCCTTCATATAGTGAAATGGAAAAACAAGACCCGTGGTAACCTATCGTCAATCTGACCTGATCGTGGGGACATGAGCAACGTCCCCAAACCTTTCAAATGGCACACCAGGTGACCTATTGTCAATCTAAACTATTCACTCATTCATACAACTAGGAGCAAGCCATGGTATAAGAATCACGCTGATAGGATCCCATTGAATGGGCCCAGTTTGATTTTTTGAAATATGATAATTTTATTAAGACAAACTGGCAACAACAAAAACAAGGAGCAACACAACAAGAAAGAAAAGAAACTGAAACTAAAGAGAACATACCCAAAGAAAAGAAGCCTAAAAGGAGCAGAAATAAAGCCCCAACTGCTAGAAAGCAAACCCAAGAGGAATACACAGAAACAAACATACTAGGGAGCCCATTCCCTGACAGAGAGAGCTACCCTATCCAGTACCCTAACACCCAACTCAGCAAAGTCACAAAAGTAGTGATTATTTCGTTCCAGTCATATAGACCAAAAAGAAGCCAACAACGCCACTCTCCACTTTCTTCTTCCGAGGGAGCCTCCTTCAGAGTGCCACATAAGAAGCAAATCAGGGACCCCAAGAGGCATCACCAAGAAGATTGAAGCAAGTCTCAAAATGGCAGACCAAACTATCCGAGAGAAAGAGCAGTGGATGAAAAGGTGGTCCACTGATTTTTATTATTATTATTATTATATATATATATATATATATATATATATATATATATATATATATTGCACTTAATCAAAATGCGCAACAGTTTTAAAATGCTGCCACCTATGGAGGCACACCACAAGACCACGAATAAAAAGCATGGCCAAGAGTGTTGACCACCGACGCACGAGACAGCAACAAATACAACGACCTAACTGAGAACTCCCCTTTGTTGGAATGGCTCCATTCCAGCGAGTCAGACTCCCCTGCAGTGGGCTCCTTACCTTGCAATGGGCTGCCCCGCAATGAGGCCAATTTGTTACAACTGTCCATTGTTTACGAGCCATAAATCACATGGTTACAATCGTCAAATTAATATGTTTCTCCAATCAATATTGATTGTCTGTTTCATGCTATTGATTGGACGCTTGGGATCACCCGATTGGCATGAGTTTTGCATCATGGCTTGCTCCTAGGTGTATGAATGAATGGTTCAATCAACAATAGATCACCTTATGTGCCATTTAAAAGGTTTTAGGATGTTGGAGACATGGCTAACATCCCCATGAAGGTGGGGACTTTAGCAAAACCCTATATTTGTGTATGTATGTATGAGGCCTAAGGTCCAAACAGTTGGATCATGCTTTACAATCCACCTAGCGAATAACTTCCAACCTACCATGTGCATGCAATATTCAATCCTTCCAATATGTTGGCTGCACCATGAGGATCATCTTGTGCAAAATCAGCCGCATCCACTCATCAGGTGGGCCACACTATAGAAAACAATGTTTGTCCATTGGTAAATAACAAAATACAAGTGTGTTACACTCAAGTAGATGTGGTTGATTTTTGCACAAGGTACTCCTCATGATGCGGACAACCTACTAGATGGTTGCACAGGGGCCAACACATCTAATGGATGGGGTGGATGTCCATTTCACATCATAGTGTTGCCCACAAAGCTCAACCTTAACCTTAACAGTAAGGTCGACCAACCCCAACACGCATGCTAGCTCGCAATCTAGTGACCTCTGTTGGTTTGTGATATAAGACAAAGATGAGAGGCAAGAGAAGAGAGTGGAGAGAAAAGGAACAGAAAAGAGAAGAGTGGTTAGGGTTGGACCTTGAGACTAAGAGCTTCCATGAACACATCTGCAAGTTGATCTTAAGACTTGAAATAGTGTAGAAATTTTACCGTTGTTAACTTTCTCCCCGATAAAGTGACAGTCCGCTTCGATTTGTTTGGCTGACCCTAAGCATGAGAACGAGCATCATCGACAAACATGATCATGGCTAGTGCCTCAAGAAGAGTAAAAAGAAGGGGGTTTCGTTTTTTCTTTCACCTACACATCCCATCAAACTAGTTATAGGCAAAGATCCCTGACAAAGGTAATCAGACATTGCATGGCAGATACTCAAGGATAATGATCGGATTTCCGTTTGGACATTTCATCACCCACATTAAGGACGATGAATTGATGATATAAAGAGGGCATAATAGGGCCTCAATCATGGTTAATAACAGAGGATCCTAGTGGAAAACAAATAAGTATTCAAAACAAGAAAAGCTAAAAGAAAAATAACCAAGAAACTCGTACAAGCATTTTATCAAACACATTACAGGCAACAATAGGAAATGACCAATTGACACAAACCAGATCAGGAAATCTCTGCACGGGACTCATTTAAGCATTGAGTTGAGATATTAAAGAGAAAGAGAAACAAGTAATGAGAAAGAAAGGCCCTAAAAATTCAGGCCGGAGTGTCGGTGATGAAAACCCTAAAGTGCCTGTTGGATTTCTATATTATAATGTAAAAGCATTGGAAATAATTATCACTAGCACGGACGCGGATTACCTGCTGAAAGGTTTTGAGTATCGAGAGTCGGTACTGAATTGACGTCATCAAGTTCTGTAGGCCCCGCAATGATATATGTGTTGTATCCACACCGTCCATCCATTTGTAAATATCATTTTAGGCATAACCCAAAGAATGAAGCAGATCCAAAACTTAAGTAGATCCACCACAGAAAAAAGCGGAGAGAGTGACGCCCACCGTTGAAACCTCTCTAAGGTCACCATGATATTTATTTGAGATCCAACCTTCATAAGCCAACACGGACATAGAATAAGGGAAAACTAAAATACCAGTTTGATTTAAAACTTCTGTGGCCTTGGAAGTTTGTAACGGTGTGTGTCACTCTTCCTGCTTTATGTGGTGGGTGTGTACTCCAGCTTTGGATCCATGCTCATTATTTGGCTCCTGCCCTAAAATAATCTCTTTAAATAGATGGGTGGTGCAGATATAAAACATACATGATGGTAGGGATTGTAGGACTGGCTAAGGTCACTTCAGTAGAGTCTCGCTAGTCAAACTGTCGGTAGCCAACCCGCGCCGTACTTGAATTTCCTCTTATTCCGGAGTTGTTGTCTACACGTTAAAAATTATTGGGGTGCAAAATCCACACGGTCCACAATGCTGTATCGATCAAGTGTGAAGTATTTATAATGTATAAAGTATATTTACAACACATAAAGCTTTAGATAGTAAACCCTACCAGAATTGTTAAATCATATGAAAAGGACTTGAGGACAACTAGATGAATTGGATGTCCTCTACCCATCACGATGGGCCCGAAATGCACTCTAAATTTTTTAATGGGGACGTATCATCCTTCTCTTTCATGTGGTCAATTTGATAATCAATTAAGTAGTTTTATTTTATTTTATTTTATTTTATTTTTACTTTTTAGGCCATAGGAAAGCATAAGGGAAGCAGATGATGGACTGATTGGATGTACCGTACACATTACAGTGGGCCCAACGCATCATGAGTGTACCAATCATTGTGTTCTTTTATGTATAATAATAATAATTATTATTATTATTTTTTTTTGGTAAAGACTTTCCCTATAACTTGAAACATAGCTTTTTGTCTGGTTTCAATTTATAACTAAAAGTTATAATGTGTTTATAGCCTACAAAGCGTTTACACGCAAATGTAGGTATCCCAACAATCCCTACAGTTTGATTAACTGTAATCCCCTTATAACTTAAAGATTTTACAAGCATATATATGACCTCAGGAAATTGTCACCCTCCCTTTTTTTTCTCACGAGTGTTCAATTAAATGCATTGTCCTGTCACACTTTGAAATTCAAAATATGAGTATGGTGACCATGATCCGTAGTTTTAGGGTGTGAACTAATATTCATGCAGTAATCCATCATATTAACATTATTATTTATCCAAACCAAACCATAATTACATTCTCTAAACTATAATAATTTAAACTTAAATTTCTAAATAAGCTTTATAATTTCTAAATCAAAATCATTTATTCTTACTAAATCTCTTTCATTACATTCTTCTTTAAGTTTGATATAAATTTTTCATTAAATAAAATTAATATAAAGGACTATGATCTAATGGAAGTATTCATTAAGGTATTCTTCCTTTACTACTCCACTCTCATCTTGCTAACTTATGAGAGTAATTAATTTGGGTGAACTAGAAGCCCAATAAAATCATATCCACTATAATTGAATTCTAAAAAAGGCACTAAATAAAACGGTTCAAACAAAAGTAAATAAGATATCTACAAAATAACATCAACAATGTAATTTACGTCAAGATATCATGAATGATGTCATAATACCATAAATGTTGTAGTGTATACAATTGTATATCACATCCAAATTCAATTAACAGTTTTCCATGAACTCACATAGCTCTAGACTTTAAGAAACTTTCACAAATCAACCATACTTATCTAACCGCGGTCCAGCAAGGCATGTACTTAAATTCACCGGTTCATGATCTTGCAGCTAGGAACCTTTGTAAATCAACCATGTTCACTGAACCGTTCCAGCAAGACTTATACAATAATTAGAATCTTGTACAACTCTAGATGTTAAGAACCTTTCATAAATCAACCATGCTTACATAATCGATCCGACAAAACAGTAAATTAACCATCCATGTTGGTGAGCAAATCAACCATACTCAACAGTCCAATGGAGAGACAAGATCTTACATGAATCTAAATGTTAGGAACTTTTCGCAACAAAACTATGCTCATATAACCGGTCCATTGAAGTGGCAAATAAATTGTGGATCCAACTGAGCAAATCAACCATGCTCAACAATCTAATTGAGCGACAAGATCTCACACAACTCTAAACGTCGAGAACCTTTCAAAAATTAACCATGCTTACCTAACTAGTCCAGCGAGGCGGCAAATCAATCATGCACGTAGGTGAGCAAATCAACCATACATCACCGATTTGTCATCTAACTAAAATTCAAATTCAAATATTCACCGTTCTAAATTTTAAATATTCAAATTAAATAGCATGTATTTCATGGTGACACAATGTAAATCAATTCTCAAGCACTCACAGCGTAATCCAAAATCTAGTTTAAGCACACTATAATAATGATGCATGTAATTTCCATGAATGAACAACTTAACAAAAAATCTATACTCTACAATAATTCAAGAGAGATTAGCAATGCAACAATTGTAACAATACAAGATTATAACATAGTACAAAGGAGTAAATAAGAGTCAAAATTCGAAAAGGAATTAATATTTAAGTTATTTAACGAAAAGGTGCTCTAAGGAATCAAATCATGTAAGGAACAAATCTAAAACTCCGATAATCAAGTAAAGACATTAAAGGAAAGCTGCCCATGAATCAAAAGGAAAAGAAAAAGGCATTTCTCTAAGTGAAAAGGGCTAATCCCTAAGAAAAATGGCTAAACCCGAGGCAAAGAATGCTAGACATGAGACAAAAGGATGAACTTAAAAGGAAGCAATTTCAAATACCTGATTAACTAAATTTAAGAAGAAACGATCGTATGAGGCCCCTTACTTAGGACCCAAGAAAGAAAATTACAATTCAAGGTAAACGAACAAGAGGAGAAAGCTAAAGGTGAGGATCACTTGCCAATCTTATGTTGCCCGTACAGAACCTATACTTGGCTTACAAACTCAGCATGAACAATACAAACACGCTATACTTCACATATTGCTATGAACTTGAACACTATGCACACAATGGCACTACCCACAATAGTCCTTTCGCGTACAAAGTAGGTGTTGTTCTCAACTCTTTGTTATAGTACGATACATGTCCCATACAATGAATGGGTTGGATATGCTGGAGACCTCTAAGTTTCTTTAGGGCCTGTTTGGTCGGGCGAATCCCATGGGATTAGGAGGGATGGGATGGATTTTAAGGTAATGATGGTGGTGTCAGTGGATTGGTTTAAGATCCATGGGAATCCCGTATCCCAGGACAAGTTCACTGGGTCTGTTTGGCACGCATATCCCCGGATTTTACCTTCCAATCGGTCTAACCAAGGGATGGGATCAATTTTAAGGTAATGATGGTGATGACAGTGGATTGTCTTAAGATCCATGGAATTGCTTATATCCCGGGACAAGTTCATTGGGTCTGTTTGGCTCGTCATACATATCCCGGGATATCGCGATCCCATCCCTCCTAATACCGTGGGATCCGTCTGGCCAAACAGGCCCTTAGTTTCAATGCTTTTGACACATAAATCCCTAGACTTGGAAAACTGTCCATCTGAGACAAATCTAATCTTGATTGTGGCTTCTTACTCAACAAACTCGATATCGCTAATGATATCTCGACGGTCGCGAAGGCGCATTTTAACAGCTTACATCACTTCATGATGTCTAGCGACATGTGTGTGTCCCCCATATGGAAACTAACTGATAGATTGGAAGTATACTCCATGAGCTTCATATCAGATAGTTCACCTTGGTATTTTAGTGGCCCAATTGACATATCTTAATATGATAAATAGTTAGATGATGAGTTATAATCAAAGTAATCAGATGGTTAGGACCATAATCATGTATATAAGGTGATGTACGGTCAGTTTGATGTATCACATAAGTAAAAAAAGATGGGTTTTAGATTAATCCATGGGTAAGGCTTATGCACTATTAGAATTCAGTAATTTGTACACCAAACAAGTTCCTTATATCGATATTTCAATGTAGTTCAAACATATACATAGGTGACAAACAAGATGAACAAATCATGTTCTTAAATGGATATATGTATAAGTAATTAAGAAGATCTTGTAGTCAATTTTACTGTGATCATGTGGACTAAAAACGAAGTGTACAATCGGATATCTTAATCTAGTAACAAGTAGGCTTTTCAACATTTGGTTTAATGAATGATCGAGTATACGATGATATATGAGGGTCTGAAGTTTATTATAAGTTGTATCTGAATACACATGTGTACATATGTGTGTATCTAAGTTTGTCTAAAAATTATATTAGCTAAAATACACGTGGAAGAGCACTTGTGTACCTGTACCTATGTGAAAAAAATAATAATTCAAGTTATATATTAAATGTCCTTAGGGTTGGTGTTGTTTTAGAAGTGGATTGTGAGATACGCACCTTTTCTTATTGTGTGAATGGTAAGAGTTTGTAAAAAGGAGGAGAGTGTGGGTCTTTTTTCTTCTTTTTTTTTTTGTTATATAAATGGTTGGGCAGCATGGATTGTGAATATTAACTGCGGACTAATGATATTTCTTGTGGACCGTAGATATTAATTGTGAATTATTGATATTTACTATGGACTGCAAATAATATCAGCGGACCATTATTAATATCCATGGTACACGGTGTATATAAGTGGAATTCACTATGGATCGCTGATATTAACGGAAGAATTGTGGATACTCTATAATGTATTTTGTCAAGTACTTTTAATGAGCTAATTACTGAGGGTTGCTACCTCAAGTGGGCCCCACCATTTTGTTTTTATTTAATCCACTCCGACCACAAGGTGTGTCACCTCATTTTAAACCTAAGGCCCAAACATCACCCGCTTGTGTTTCAAGTGTACACCTTATTATTGAAAAACAATATATAGGGCAACATTCACCCTCTAAATATTTTCCTTTGTATGGTCCACCCGAATAATGCATGGGGCTGATGTTTGGACCCTTGGCCTAAGTTTCGGTTTGTTATCGATTGGTTGCAGTGAATTTTACATAATAATAATAACATTAGGTCATGTAAACATAAAGAGTAGACAAACATATCTCTCCAACCTCTTTCCCTTCTTGCAGTCGACCTAAATCACTAGTCACCCTCATATTTTATTTTTTTCCCACATGCATAGTGAAGTAGCGTACATCTAATGGTTGAAGTGGATATAAAATAAAGATATCAAGGTGGGCTCCACAGTAAGGGCCCCATCATCTTGGGTAAGGTAGGGACCGCACCTAATCTATCCCCTTGGGAGACTACAGACGTGATAAGTGTACAACATAACTTTTCTTGGGAACCCACCCTTTATTTTATAAGGGATCCACCATGATGTTTATGTGAGATCCACTCCGGCCATTATATATGTAATCCTATCTTATGTCAATGGCCAAAATCTTGGGATGATCCGTGATTTATGTGGCCACGCTGGGAAAACAATCACGAGAGACATGTACCCTTGATATATATATATATATATATATATATATATATATATATATATATATATATATATATATATATATAGATAGGGCACACCATGATGATTAATTAAAATCCACTCCAATCATTATATACCAAACCAAAATTTAAGCCGAGGGCTGAAATATTAGGCCCATCCATTATTTATATGGTCCACACAAAGGGAAACAATTTGGATGGTAAGCATTACCCTATACACCTTTTCCATTTGTGTGATCCACCTGAAACACGAATATGACTGACTTCTGAGACCTAGGCCTAACATGGGGTGACATAGCTTGTGGTCCGGTGGATTTTGTATAAACACCATAGTAGGACCCACCCCAATTGGCAACTCCTTTTAGGCAATGGTGAAATAGCTCTCTCTCTACCTTCTGCTAAAAGTTTAATTAGTAATGTTGTTTTAACTCTAGCGGGTCAGGGCAGGTTATTGGTTTTTCGGATGTCTTAGTCTAAGATTGGCCTGATTTGAAAATGAGCTTGAAACTTAAGTCTAATCCTAACCCTAGGTTTGATATTCCATCCCAAGTCCAAAATCTTGAAGGGGCTAGTGATGGGGTTTTCCTACTCAGTTCAGAGGAGAGATTGAGCAGCTTGGTATAAATCGGATGTGTTTTATCATGCCGCTCGACTAGTCGAGTGGTACTCGACTCAAAATGCAGTAAGTAAATGATTGTTTGCCTCAAAGTGCAGAGGTTTGTAAGTAATATCTTGTGAATACAGGATTGATCCCACATGGAGATGAATTGCGAGAAGGATAAAATCAAATGCGAAACAAACTAAGTAATAAAAACTAATCTGATGATTTGATTTTGAAATTTTTGAATGGATGTAATTCAACTGAATTAAAATAACACCTAAGCTTCAAAGTTCCACACATAGGTTAATGTTCCAAAATCATGATGACTTGGATAACACTACTGGGATCTGACCACTATGGTCAGCCTAATCGGAAAATAAAACAGTTTAAATATTTTAAATAAATGATATAAAAAATTAGAAAATCATGGATTTGCACCATTGATATATATTCTCAAGCGCTAGTGATTTTAAGAATTCAACATCAAGGAGATAATGAAAATTAAAGAAATATAACAGGTTAAGAACATATCCTATGTAGGAAATCTAATTGATCTAGGGTAAGCCTATCCATCAATGTGGATCTCATATGATGGAAACATATGGATCTCACAAGAGGATAAAAAATAAAACCTAAATAATAGATAACATGCATACACCATTTTTCTCATCATTAAAACAATCGATCATCATAACTTAAAGAATTATTAAACCCATGTACTTCCCTTCTAGCTTGGGCTAGAGGGAACTTAGAAAAACATAACTAGAATAGAAAAAGAAAGCAACAAGAAAGAAATAAATGCAAATAGAAAAGATCTAAAAGTTTTTTTAAAAAAAAAAAAACTTACAAAATTGAAAACCCTTTAAAAACCCTAAATATTGCTCTTGAATGCTTCTAATAATACTTAGGAATGCCCTAAGAAGCCCTATTTATAAGTAGGGAACTCCAATTTTCGTACAAAGTTGAAAAACCCTAGAAACGCTTCAAATATACGCAATTTCTTAAAATAGACTTCTCGCGTACAATTTATTTAAAATAGATTTCCTGTTGCACAGTTTTCCAAAATAGACCTCAGAGCTTCCGAATACACTTTTTCAGGATGATTTCAGGATTCTTCACTTCAAATCTTCGATTTTCTTCATTCTTCACTTGGTTTTCTTGGATATTTGGCATGTGAATTCTTCAATCTTGGTCTCCTAAGATTCATCCCTTGACTTGGTGATTTTTTAGTATTAAATTCATGCTTTTAACAGCCTTTTTCAATCCAAACACTTAAATTCACCTTGCAACATATACATGAGTAAAATAGAATATTAAGCGGATTCATGTTCATAAAACCAAGATATAAATGGGGAAAATTACACAATATTTGAGTCCCAACATACCCCTCAACCAGCATTTTGTTAGTCCCGAGCAAAATAAGCGAAGAAAAATAAAAATAAAAATAAAAACTAATTCTAGAAACAAAATTAAAACAAAAAAAATAAAAATCTAACTACACCACTTTCACAGTAATCTCGATTGCATTTAGCATATGCAACAAGCCTTTAAACCTCTAAGTTTCTCCTGGTGGACGAGTTATAGTCTCGTGAGGGTTTCTAGAAATGTTACCCACAAACATTGAAAACATGAAAAATAGTTCAACACTCAGAAATTTATACAATTATGCCTCCATTCATCATATGAATTTTAAAACAAAACAATACTCACCCTAAGCTTGAAGGAAGTTAGAATTTCAATTTCTTAATCCATTACATCCTTGAGTTCAGAGACCTAATTAAAATTTAGAATAGTTATGATCCAATATACTTAGGTGCTCGTGACACTAGTCTAACTTTGATAAATATACATGATCCCTATCCTAACTCCTTTCAATCATTCCAAGAATATGACATCTTTAGTTATTTTATTTTCTTCATGATATTTCTTTTTTTATCATCATATCCTCATTACTATAAACCACCCTTAGATGAAGATTCCCACCAGGTTTGCTTCATAACATAAGGTATCGTACTTGTAATGGTAACAGTAATGGATACTTAGGTATCCTTACTCCGGATTACTGACACGATTGTTATGGTCATTGCATTCATTCTCTACAATATAATTTTCTTTTTCCATCATTTTTTTCCTTCAATATTCTCTCTTTTAAGCATATATCAATGGTACTAGTTTATTCAACCTTGTTTGAATCAAAATTTGTTATTCTAGTTCACATATCATATTTCTCACTTAGTTAGCTAGGGTGTATTGTGAATTTAGTACATCAAATTACAACTTACTTTAAACTAGTGATTAGATAATTGAACTCAAGTCTATAATTTTCAGTTATTAGATTTCTGACTACTATCAACCTAGACTGAATATTAACTTTGCCTTTGGAATTTGCAAAATATCATGTTCACATTCTTGTATATATAAAAATATTATTTTGAAAATGTTGAAAAAAATTTCCCCATAAACCTTTAAAAAAAAAAAAAAAAAAAAACTTAAAACCTAACTGAAACCTAAAAATAATAATAATAATAAAAATAAAATAAACTAAAACCTTAAAAAAAAAAAAAAAAAAAACCTCACATGGATGACTATCTACACCCCCAACCTAAAATCTACATTGTCCTCAATGTAATGATAATATAATGTAGAGAACAATAAAAATAAAAGAAAGGGTAGATAGTACCTGCCATGAAAAACTCATCTGCTAGGTGACACTAAAAAAATTGAATATGATACAAATCCTATATAAATGCTCAATCAGACTAGAAGCATCAATCTAAATATTCTGGCTCATGAAGAGGGACAAACTCCTCTCTCAAATGAAAGTTTTCCACATAAGGCTTCAATCTCTGACCATTAACCTTGTACACAATGTCATTACGTGGATTCTTAATTTCAATAGCCCCATGAGTATAAACATTCTTCATAATGAAGGGGTTTATCCATCTTGATCTTAACTTTTCCGGAAAGAATTGGAGACGAGAATTGTACAATAGGACCTTTTGCTGATGTTCAAAATTCTTCCTCTGGATGTTTTTATCATGAAAAGCTTTGGTCCTCTCTTTGTAAATTTTAGAATTTTCATAGGAGTCTCTCTTCAGCTCATCTAATTCATTTAACTCTAATTTCCTTTGTCCATTTGCTTGGTCCATATCAAAGTTTAATTTCTTTATTGCCCAATAGGCTCTATATTCCAATTCCACACGCAAGTGGTAAGCCTTCCCATACACCAATCTGTATGGAGACATTCCAATCGAGATCTTATAAGCAGTCCTATAAGCCCATAAAGCATCGGATAGTCTAAGGGACCAATCATTCTTATCTGGCCTTATAGTTTTTTCTAAAATGTATTTGATTTCCCGATTAGAAATCTCAGCTTGCCCACCCGCTTGTGGGTGGTATGAGGTGCTAACTTTATGCTTAATGCCATATTTCTTTATCAAAACTTCAAATGTCCTATTGCAAAAGTGAGACCCGCCATCACTAATGATAGCCTTTGGAGTTCCAAATCTAGAAAAAATATTTTCCTTGAGGAATCGTATAACCACTTTGTTGTCATTGGTCTTACTTGAAACTGCTTCAATCCACTTTGAAACATAGTCCACACTAACCAATGTATAAAAAAATTCAAAAGAAGATGGAAATGGCCCCATAAAATCAATACCCCAAACAATCAAATATCTCCAATGGTAAAATTGGGGATAAAGGCATTATGTTGCGCCGGGACACTCTTTCCAACCTTTGACATCTATCACAAGTAACATAGAAAGCATGTGTGTCTTTAAACATGGTGGGCCAGTAAAAACCACACTGCAGGATTTTTGAAGTTGTTTTCTTAGCAGAAAAATGGTCACCACATACTTCCATATGACAAAAAGAAATAACACTCTAAACTTCATTCTCTGGGACACAACATCTAAAAATTTGATCAGTCTCATATTTATATAAATACGGGTCATCCCAGAAGAAGTTCCTAACTTCTGTTTCAAAACGCTTCCTATCTTGTGACTTCCAATAATATTGCATTTTTTCCGTTACAAGATAGTTCACTATATCCGCATACCAAGGCAATTTGGATATTGTAAGTAATTGTTCATCAGGAAAAGTGTCCTGGATATGCATCTCCTCAGCGGAATCATCTAACACCAATCTAGAAAGGTGATCAGCCACTACGTTTTCTACTCCTTTCTTATCTTTTATCTCTAAGTTAAATTCTTGGAGTAGGAGGATCCATCTCAAAAGTCTCGGCTTTGTATCCTTCTTAGATAACAAATATTTCAAATCCAAGTGGTCCGTGAAAATGACCACTTTAGATCCCAGCAAGTAGGACCTAAACTTATCCAAAGCAAAAACTACTGTAAGTAACTCTTTTTCAGTTGTTGAGTAGTTCACTTGGGCCAAATTTAGAGTTTTACTCGCGTAGTGAATAACGTAGGGTCGTTTATCTTTCCTTTGGCCCAAAACAGCCCCTATGACATAATTACTTGCATCGCACATTAGTTCAAAAGGAAGTGTCCAATCTAGTGGATGCATGATAGGTGTAGTGGTAAGGGATGATTTAATTTTATTAAAGGCACTTGCACATTCATCTGTCCACTTAAATGGAACATCCTTTTGAAGAAGATTAGTCAAGGGTCTAGTAATGGCACTAAAATCCTTGATGAATCTTCTATAAAAACCAACATGCCCTAAAAGTTATCTAATATCTCTAACAGTTCAGGGGATAGGTAGATTAGCAATAATGTCGAGTTTTGAGTGATCTACCTCGATTACATTTTTGGAGTTTGGAGATAACATGGCCCAAAACAATTCCTTTTTGAACCATAAAATGACATTTCTTCCAATTTAAGACAAGGTGTTTCTCTTCACACCTAGACAAGATAAGAGATAAATTGTTGAGACATTCCTTAAAACTACTTCCAAATACAGAAAAGTCGTCTATGAAAACCTCAAGAAACTTCCCAACCATATTTGAAAAAAATACTTAACATACACCGTTGGAAAGTTGCTGGGGCGTTACACAATCCAAATGGCATCCGTTTGAAAGCAAATGTGTCAAATGGCCAAGTGAACGTGGTTTTCTCTTGGTCTTCCAAGGCTATCTCTATTTAGTTATATCCAGAATATCTATCAAGAAAACTATAGGAGTGACCTGCTACCCTTTCTAAAACTTAATCAATGAATGGTAGAAGGAAATTGTTTTTCTTTGTGACCTAGTTCAATTTTCTATAGTCAATGCAAACACGCTAACCAGTGGTGACACGTGTTGGTATGAGTTCATTATTAAAATTTTGCACAATAGTTATTCCGAATTTCTTTGGAACTACTTGAGTTGGACTCACCCAAACACTATCGAATATTGGGTAGATGATTTCCACATCCAATAATTTGATCACCTCATTTTTTACAACTTTCATCATGTTTGGATTGAGATGCCTTTGAGGTTGTCTAATTGGTTTGGCATCCTCATCGAGGTGGATCCGATGGGTGTATATGGAAGGACTTATACCCTTGATGTCAGAAATGGTTCAGCCCAAGGCTCCTTTATGGTCCCTTAGAACATTCAACAATTTAATTTCTTCATCCTTATTTAAACATGAAGAGATCACCATAGGATAAGTTTTATTTTCACCTAAGTATACATACTTAAGCTTATTTGGTAGTGGTTTTAAATCAAGCTTTGGAATATTGGTTAGTGATGGCAGAGGTTGCGAGTCCTTGATAGATAAGATTTGAGTGTGCAGTCTCCATTAGTACATACCAATGTCCTGGGTGGAAGTGATCTCATTATCATCACAAATTTCAGCAAGCACTTTTTCTAAATCAGAATTTTTCAAGTCTCCAAAGACTTGAATCAATTCCTTAGTCAGACTAAGTTCTGATTCCTCTTCTTCTATCAAGCAGTCCATGAAATTCAGCTCATGGATTTCATTATTATCAATTGGCTGCTTATATAAATTGAAAATATTTAGCTCTAGAGTCATGTTACCAAAAGATAAGTTCATCATTCCATCCCTACAATTTATGATTGCATTTGAAGTTGCTAGGAATGGGCGGCCTAAAATGATGGGAACTTAAGCGTTAGTATTTACACATGGTTCAGTGTCTAGTACAATAAAATCTATAGGGAAGTAAATTTTCTCTACTTGGAGTAGCACGTCCTCTAAAATTTCCCTTGGTACCTTAATGGAGCGGTCAGTGAGTTGGAGTGTAATTGTGGTTGGTTTAAGCCCGTCTAACCCCATTTGTTTGTAAACCGAATAAGGTACTAAGTTGACACTTGCACCTAAATCTAGCAAAGTATGCTCAATTTGGAAATTCTCAATAATATAAGGAATAGTGGGACTTCCCGGGTCTTTATATTTGGGTACGGCCCTTTGTTGAATGATAACGCTCACTTTCTTAGTAAGGAAGGCCTTTTTGTGCACATTTAATTTCCTCTTTACAGTGCACAAATCCTTGAGATATTTAGCATATGATGGAATTTGTCTAATGACATCAAGCAGAGGAAAATTAACAGTAACATTTTGGAGCACATCCAACACTTCTTGATATTTCATGGGGACAGTCAGATTCCGTAGTCTAGATGGGAACAGAACTGGAGGCTCATATGACTTAGTCTCTTTATCCTTTTATTGTTGCAGCTCTTAAACCATAGCCAGTTCATCATTCTCTTGAGACAGTGACTCATCCTCCGGTATTTCTACCGGTTGTGTTATCTTGTTATCGACCTCTTTTCCACTTCTCAAGGTAATGATGGCCTTAGCTTGTTCATGATGTAGCTCACTTGGATTTAAGTCTCTAATGAAATGTGTGTTTCTAGGGTTTGGCACAGGTTGAGAAGGAAGTGTGCCTTTTTCCCTAGCATTTAATTGAGTCTCAATCCTAGCCACGACCGTCTTTAATTCCTGATTTGATTGGATTAGATACTGATTCATTTGAGCTTGAGAGTTCATGAATGCTGTTAATGTATCATCCACAGATGATCGCTTTGGCGGGGCCACATATGGTGCATTGTTAGGTGCCCCAAAGAAGTTGTTTTGTGGAGGCATTTGAGGTGTATTAGGTGCATTAATTTGTGGTCCATTCCTCCAACTAAGATTAGGATGATTACGCCAATTTGGATTATATGTGTTTCCCATTGATTTCATAACTGACCTTTGGTAGTTATTTATAGCATTTGCTTGATCATGCTCATGCGTGATATTTTGTACAATTGAGATTATTGGACAATCCTTTGTATCATGGTCTGTACCACCACAAATGCTACAAAAATTACCTAAAGAAGTGTTTGCTTTAACCATATCAACCTTTCTAATTTCCAAGGCTTCGACCTTTCTAGCCAATGCAGCGAATTTTGCATTAAGGTCGTCTTCCTCTCTTAGGACATACATCCACGCTTTCTTTCTAGGAATGGGTCTAGTTTGGTCTGATTTAGTAGAGACATCCCATATTTGCGTATTCTCTGCTAATATATCTAGAAATCCCAAGCCTCATTATGATCTTTGTCAAGAAAAGTTTTCCCACACATCATCTCTATGAACTGACAAGTATCCATGGTGAGCCCCTTTCGAAACACATCAATCACGTGCCATGGTTCATAACTATGATGTGGACAAGTAATTAGAAGGTCTTTGAAGCGCTCCCAAGCTTAAAAAAATAGTTCATTCCCCTTTTGAGAGAATGACATGATTTCTTGTTTTAGTGCATTTGTTTGTGATCGGGAAAGAACTTTTTCAAAAACTCTCTACTTAAGGCTTACCATGTAATGATAGTATTAAGTCTTAGAGAGTTGAGTCATGCTTTGGCCTGATCCTTTAGAGAAAATGAGAATAACCTAAGCTTAAGTACATCCCTATTGTCATTATTTACTTGTAATGTTGCAATTACTTCCTCAAAGTCCTTGAGGTGCAAGTAGGGGCTTTCAGAATCCAAGCCATGAAATTTAGGAATCAATTGAATCACACCTGGTTTAAAATCAATGTTTCCTGTGTGAGTAGGGAACACTATGCAAGATGGTAAAGTTGATCTCTGAGGGTGTAGATGTTCACGTAAAGTCCGTGGTTGGTTTAACACATTCCTATGAACTTTATTTTCATCCTCAAAAGGAGGATCGGGTTGATTTTCTCTGTTTTGATTTATAGTTGGATCTGGCAGATTTGGATTTAGATTATCAACTGGGTTTGCCATGGAATCCAAGTGATGTTGAGTGTCTCTTCTAAGTGAATGATCAAGGCCTGAAACTAGTCCGCTTTTGGAGGAGAGTCGATTGTTTTGATCCCTACTCCAACGGGACATAAATCATCCACACCACATAACAAATACCACTAATTCAAATAGCAATTATGATACTTAAAATAAAAGCAAAAACTTAACCAACAACCCAAGCGACAGGGCCGACCATAAGAGTTCAATCCACAAAGCAAAATAAATCAACAACCCATGCGGCAGGGCCGACCATGAGGGTTCAGTCCATAAAGCAAAAATAAATCAACAACCCAGGCGGCAGGGCCAACCATGAAGGTTCAGTCCACAAAGCAAAAATAAATCAACAACCCAGGCGGCAGGGCTAACCATAAGGGTTCAGTCTACAAAGCAAAAATAAATCAACAACCTAAGCGGCAAGGCTGATCATGAGGGTTCAATTCACAAAGTAAAAATAAATCAACAACCCAGGTGATAGGGCTAACCATGAGGGTTCAATCCACAAAGTAAAAATAAAAAAAAATAAATCAATAAAAGTAAAACTAATGTAGAAAGTAAACTATGCTAATCTGGAAAATAGATTCAGAGGGTGATCTTTGTGATCAAACAGCAACTGTAGGACGACCATAGCACTTAGGTGATAAAATCCCAAGTAGGGCAACCTTATGTCATAGTTAGTGCTTGAAAGACCCAACTGAATTTACTTTCAAAGAAAAAAAATAAAATCTACAGAAAATTTGGAAGGTTTAGAAGAGAACTTACCTTAGCTATCTTGCACAGATCTAATCTATCTTAGTCTTTCCCCGGCAACGGTGCCAAAAACTTGATTACTTGCCTCCAAGTGCAGAGGGTCGTAAGTAATATCCTGTGAATACAAGGTCAATCCCACATGAAGATGAATTGCGAGAAGGAGAAAATCAAATGCGAAACAAACTAAGTAATAAAAACTAATCTGATAATTTGATTTTGAAATTTTTGAATAGATGTAATTCAACTGAATTAAAAAAACACCCAAGCTTCAAAGTTCCACACATAGGTTAATGTTTCAAAATCATGATGGCTTGGATAACACAACTAGGATATGAGCAATATGGTCAGCCTAATCGAAAAATAAAACAGTTTAAATATTTTAAATAAATGATATAAAAAATTAGAAAATCATGTATTTGCACCATTGATATATATTCTCAAGCGCCAGTGATTTTTAAAATTCAACTTCAATGAGATGATGAAAATCAAAGAAATATAACAGGTTGAGAACCTCTCCTATCTAAGAAATCTGATTGATCTAGGGTAAGCCTATCCATCAATGTGGATCTCATATGATGAAAACATATGGATCTCACAAGAGGATAAAAAATAAAACCTAAATAATAGATGACATGCATACACCATTCTTCTCATCATTAAAACAATCAATCATCATAACTTAAAGAATTATTAAACCCATGTGCTTCCCTTCTAGCTTGGGCCAGAGGGAACTTAGAAAAACATAACTAGAATAGAAAAAGAAAGCAACAAGAAAGAAATAAATGCAAATAGAAAATATTTAAAAGGAAAAAATAACTTAAAAAATTGAAAACCATCTAAAAACCCTAAATATTGCTCTCGAATACTTCTAATGATGCTTAGGAATGCCCTATGAAGCCCTATTTATAAGTAGTCAATTTTCGTACAAAGTTGAAAAATTCTAGAAATCGCCTCAAATATATGCAGTTTTTCAAAATAGACTTCTCGCTGCATAGTTTGTTTAAAATAGATTTCCTGCTGTGCAGTTTTTCAAAATAGACCTTAAAGCTTCAGAATACACTTTTTCAAGACGATTTCAGGATTCTTCACTTCAAATCTTCGATTTTCTTCATTCTTCACTTGGTTTTCTTGGATCTTTGGCATGTGAATTCTTCAATCTTGGTCTCCTAAGATCCATCCCTTGACTTGGTGATTTTTTAGCATCAAATTCATGCTTTTGACACCCCTTTTTCAATCTAAGCATTTAAATTCACCTTACAACACATACATAAGTAAAATAGAATATTAAGTGGATTCATGTTCATAAAATCAAGATATAAATGGGAGAAATTATGTAATATTTGAGTCCCAACAGTAAATTGGTTTGCGACTCTGTGGTGCTCGACCAGTCGAGGGAGGTTCTCGATCGATCGAGTGTGCCGCTCGACCAGTCGAGGACTATGCTCGACCAGTTGAGGTTACGTAGATTCATGTCCGGATTTTATGCGGATTGCGTAAATTTGAGGCGGTGTCGTAAGATGTGCGGAAGCAAGTTGCCTAAACTATAAATAGTGGTCCCTAAGGGCTTTTCTAGGGCATTGAGAAGGCTTTCTAAAGCTATTGTGCTAAGGGTTTTTTACGGCCAAGGTGAGAGAGAGAGAGAGAGAGAGAGAGAGAGAAGAAGTTTGTGGAAGGGAGGGTTATGCTCGTAGAGGTGATCTATTGTGCAATCGACGTCTTAGCGCTTCTACGTCCTCGTGATCAGTAAGATCTCTCCATTTTCTTTTATTCTCTTATTATTTATTTACTCCTACGTGAGTGATGAAGGTTTGATCCAAGTGGTGTGTGCTTGTGATTGGTTGTAATGTTATACTTTATAGTGGATTGTTGCTATGGACTAGGTCCCGTGGTTTTTACCTCTTTGAGGGTTTTCTACGTAAAAATTTCTTGTGTCATGTGGTTTTTTCTTTGATTTATTTCATTGCTTTATTAACCCATAATTCTGGTGTTTTTGGGAGGCTAGATCCTAAGGTTTTGTGCAAGGCCCCCAACAAAGTGGTATCAGAGACAGGTTTATTGAATGGAGTGGGATCAGTTTTGAATTATGAAAGGTGGCTCATCAAGGATGATCAGGCTCAATGGTTCTAACTAGACCATATGGAAGACTAAGATGAAGGACTTGCTTTATTGTAAGGACTTGTATGCTCCAATCCTTGGCATATCAGCAATGACAGATGATGATTGGAAGAAATTTGACTGGAAGGCGGTGGGGTTTATCAGACAATGGTTGGACAATTCCGTATTCCACCATGTGTCTACGGAGACCTCAACCGCTAGCCTATGGCTGAAACTGCAAGGGCAGTATGAGAGGAAGAAAGTCGGCAATAAGATATTTCTGATAAGACGACTTGTGAATCTCAAGTTTAAAGATGGTGGTTCTGTGGCTGAGCACATGAATGAAGTCAGCAATATATTGAACTAGCTCTCCGCTATGAAGATGGTCCTGAACGATGAATTACAGGCTTTACAATTGCTTAGTTCATTGCCTGATAGTTAGGAGACATTGGTGGTGTCTCTGAGTAACTTCGAGTCAGACGGAAAGGTGTCTATGGAACAGGTAACTAGCCGTCTCTTCAATGAGGATACAAGGAGGAAGTCTCAGGGGTCTACTTAGCAAGAGGCCCTTGTGACACAAGAACGGGGGAGAGGAAAGAATAGAAAGGGCGAAAAGGTCCGAGATAAATCAAGAGGTAAGTCAAGTACCAGGAAGGATGTTGAATGCTGGAATTGTGGCAAGAAAGGTCACTATAAGTATGAATGTCGTAAGAAGAACGACAAGAAGGGAAAAGGAAAGGAGAATGAAGATGAATCAGATTCTACTGCAGTCACTTCAGATGGCGACGTTGTAGTTATTCTTTCAGTAAATCACAATGTATGTCTCACAGCTACGAGTCAGGACACCGACTGAGTGATAGACTCGGGAGCCTCATTTCATGCGACTTTACGTAGGGACTTCTTCACAAGCTACAAGTCAGGTGACTATGGGACCGTGAAGATGAAAAATTCTAGCATATCGAAGATCGTAGGGGTCGGTGATATTTGTGTGAAGACCGATGTGGGTTGCACATTAGTTCTCAGGGATGTGAGGCATATCTCAGACCTTCGCCTCAACTTGATGTCGATGAGAAGGTTGGATGATGATGGCTATGAAAGCTGGTTTGCTGGTGGGTGCTGGAAGCTCATCAAGGGTTCGTTGATCGCAGCCAGACGAAATAAGTATTGCACCCTTTACAAGGTAAGTGTCAGTGTATGCAAGGGTGGGTTGAACGCAGCGGAAGATTCAGTTATTAACATGTGGCACAGGCGTCTAGGCCACATGAGTGAAAAGGGACTTCAACTATTAGTGAGGAAGCGACTCCTTCCAGACGTGATAGGTATACCTCTCAAAACCTGTATTGATTGTTTATCAGGGAAACAACATAAAGTTTCATTTGTCAAATCTGCTTCCCATGTTAATAAAGTGTATGCATTAGATTTGGTTTATTCTGATGTTTGTGGTCCTATGAGGACAAAAACCTTGGGTGGAGCATTGTATTTTGTCACTTTTATAGATGATGCATCTAAGAGGGTTTGGGTTTATGCTTTGAAATCAAAGGATGAGGTCTTTGGTGTGTTTATATTGTTTCATGTTATGGTCCAGAGAGAGATAGGTAGATCATTGAAGACAATGGTGGTGAATACATCGGTGACTTTCATGAGTATTGCAAGTCTCTGGGTATACGGCATGAACGACGGTTCTCAAGACCCCCCAGCATAATGGTATGGCTGAGCGAATGAATTGCACCATTGTTAAGAGAATCAGATGTATGTTATCCCATGCGAAGTTGTCCAAGACGTTCTGGGAAGAAGTAATGTACACGGCAATGTATTTGATAAAAAAGTCTCCATCAATCCCATTGAATGGAGAAGTACCCGAAAAGGCGTGGACTGGACAAGATCCATTGTACAGTTATCTCAGGGTGTTTGGATGCAGGGCATCCGTTCACGTACCAATGGACGAGAGGTTCAAGCTCGATATGAAGATCAGGCAATCTGTGTTCTTGGGGTACGGTGATGAGAAGTTCGGCTACAGATTGTAGGATTCGACTGAGAAGAAGCTCGTCAGGAGCAGAGATGTGGTTTTCTTTAAAGACCAATGCATTGAAGACATTTGTAAGATAGAAAAGACGCAACTTAGTTCAGGAGAGCTAGAAGATATGGATCCGGTTATTCCTCCGGTGGTGCCTGATGACGGGGAAATACAACAAGGTGCAGAGGATGAGGGAATTCCTACAGAAGATGGACCGGGGGAGCAACCCCGACTTAATCCACCTGTTGAGCCACAGGTGAGGAGGTCATCTATGGACAAATAGTCGTCCAAGAGGTACTCGCCACATGAGTACATTATGCTCATTGATGGGAGAGAACCAGAAGATTATTCTGAGGCCCTAGCCGACGAGCATAAGGGGGAGTGGTTGAAAGCTATGCAAGAATAGATGAAATCCTTGCATAAGAACCATACCTATGACATGGTGAAATTTTCTAAGGGTAAGAAAGCTCTGAGTAACAAGTGGGTGTTCAGAAAGAAGATTGAACAGAAGAATTCACAAATGAGGTTCAAGGCCAGACTTGTGCTAAAAGGGTTCGGTCAGAGGAAAGGTATAGACTTTGAGAAGATATTCTCACCAGTGGTGAAGATAACATCCATACGGGTGTTGCTTGAGTTGGCGGCTAGCAAGGATTTGGAGATAAAGCAGTTAGATGTTAAAACTGCCTTCCTCCATGGTGACCTGGAAGAAGAGATCTAATGCACCAACTAGAGGGTTTCGAAGTCAAGGGCAAAGATCATATGGTGTGTAGGCTGAGGAAGATCTTGTATGGGCTGAAACAAGCTCCACGGCAATGGTACAAGAAGTTTAACTCGTTCATGTTAAAGCATGGATATGACAGAACGAAGTCGAACCACTGTGTGTTCACGCGCATGTTCTTAGATAGTGATTTCTTAGTTCTGTTGCTATATGTTGATGACATGCTCATCATGGAAAAAGACATCAAGGAGATTGACAAGTTGAAACAGGAGTTAGGTAAGTCGTTCGTGATGAAAGACTTGGTCCCAGCCAAGAAGATCCTAGGAATGAAGATAACCTGTGACAGAAACAGTAGGAAGCTTTGATTGTCACAAGAGTGGTATATTGAAAAAGTCCTAGAGCGGTTCAATATGAATGCAGCAAAGTCGGTCAGTACTCCACTGGATGGTCATTTCAGATTGAGAGACATGCAGTGTCCCAAGATGAAGGAAGAGGTGGATGAGATGCAGAAGACACCCTACGCGTCAGCGGTAGGAAGTTTGATGTATGTTATGGTGTGTACACTCCTAGACATAGCATATGCGGTTGGTGTTGTCAGCTGGTATCTTGTCAATCCTAACAAAGAACATTGGACAACTGTGAAATGGATACTGCGGTATCTAAGAGGCTCATTCATATTGAGCCTATGCTATGGTGACGAAAAACCTATGTTAGAGGGCTACACAGATGCAAATATGGCAGGTGACATAGACTTCAAGAAGTCTATATCGGGGTTCATGTTCACATTTACAGGAGCAGTAGTCTCTTGGCAGAACAAACTATAGAAGGTCGTAGCATTGTCAACGACATAGGCCGGTACATTGCGGTCACAGAGGTATGTAAAGAGATGTTTCGGATGAAGAGGTTCCTATAGGAACTTAACTTGAAGCAGGAGTAGCACGTAGTCTATTGCGATAGTCAAAGTGCTATATACTTGAGCAAGAATCCAAGTCAGCACTCCAAGTCGAAGCATATAGAGATTCAGTATCACTTGATCAGGGATACTTTGGAACAAAAGGTATTATAGCTTGAGAAGGTCCACACGGACAATGACATGATGACCAAGGCTTTGCTCAAGGGCAAGTTTGAGGTTTATAGAAATCGGATTGGCTTCAAGAAGGTAAATCCCTCCTGAGTTGGAAAAGGGAAGATTTGATGGGGTTTTCCTCCACAGTTTAGAGGAGATATTGGGCAGCATGGTATAAATCGGATGTGTTTTACTGTGCTGCTCGACCGATTGAGTGGGCTGCTCGACCGGTTGAGGATGGTGCTCGACCAGTTGAGTGGTGCTCGACTCAAAGTCCAGTGAGCAAATTGGTTTGTGACTCCGTGGTGCTCGACCAGTCAAGGGAGGTTCTCAATCGGTCGAGGACTCTACTCGACCAGTCAAGGTTACGTAGATTCATGTTCGAATTTTATGCGGACCGTGTAAATTTGAGGCGGTGTCGCAAGAGGTGCAAAAGCAAGTTGCCTAAACTATAAATAGGGGTCCTTAGGGCTTTTTTAGGGCATTGAGAAGGCTTTCTAAAGCTATTATGTTAAAGGTTTTTTACGGCTAAGGTGAGAGAGAGAGAGAGAGAGAGAGAGAGAGAAAAGAAAAAAAGAGAGAGGAAGCTTGTGGAAGGGAGGGTTATTCTCGTAGAAGTGATCTATTGTGCAATCAACGTCTCAACGCTTCTATGTTCTCATGATCGGTGAGATCTCTCTGTTTTCTTTTATTCTCTTATTGTTTATCCACTCCCGCGTGAGTGAAGAAGGTTTGATCCAAGCGGTGGGTGCTTGTGATCGATTATAACGTTCTACTTTATAGTGGATTATTGCTCTGGACTAAGTCCCATGATTTTTACCTCTTTGAGAGTTTTCCACATAAAAATTCCTTGTGTCGTGTGGTTTGTGTTTTGATTTATTTCATTGCTTCATTAGCCCATAATTCTGGTGTTTTTGGGAGGCTAGATCCTAAGTTTTGTGCAAGGCCCCCAACAGCTAGCTCGGCCCATTGGCACCCTTAAAAACATGACTGGAAATTTCATATTTTGATTTCGATTCTACATTGACTACTTGGCAGTTTTATATTTGGATTTTGATTTAGAATTAATACTTCAACACCAAGATCTCGCAATCAAATGATGTTGGAAAAGCTACATGGGCCCACCATATTTTATCTATGTTGTCCATTCTTTTTTTTTTTTTCGTCATTATTTTAAGGCATGAACCCTAAAATGAGGTAGATCCAAATCTTTGGTGGACTAAAGTGATGATTGAACACCCATCGTTAAAATGTGCCTAGGACCCACTGTAATTTTTATTTGCCATCCAACCTATTGATTATGTAACACACATTTGAATGAAGGAAAAACAAAAATATCAGCTTGATCCAAAACTTCTATGGCGCCCATGAAGATTTTAATGGTGTGCATTCAATCACCACGGTTTCCTCTGGTGCAGCCCACTTGGGATTTGGGTCTGCCTCTTTTTTGTTTTGTTTTTGTTTCAATGTATTACTTCGTGGGGTGGCTAGCAGTGAGGTCTTGGTATTGATCCCGGGGGGGACTAACAGTGGGGTGTACTATGTATTACTTGTATTTTTCATGAATTTAATATTTATTAACTATTATAGTAAATAGTCAATGTTAATAGAAATTAATGTAGGATCTTGACATGTATTACTTGTATTTTTCATGAATTTAATATTTATTAACTACTATAGTAAATAGTCAATATTAATAGAAATTAATGTAGGATCTTGACTTGAAAATGAAGCATACCATGTAAGCCCCCATGATGTGTGCATTATATCCACACCGTCCATCTATTTTTTTTATTTTTTTTTCCAGATCATTTTAAGGCATGACTCTAAAAAAAAAGGCAGATCCAATGCTTAAGTGGACCACATCATAAGTAGTGGGAATAATAACGCCACCATTGAACCTACTATTTTATTTGGTGTGGTCCACTTGAGCCACTTGAGCTATAGATTTGCCCATTTTTAAGATCATATGCTAAAATGATATTTAGAAAATGAATAAACAATGTGGACATAACTCACACATCATGGTGGGGCTCATAGAGTTCTAACAATGAAATAAGGTTGAGTTTTATTTGAATAATTTATCTCTTCATGTAAAAATAAAATAAAATAAAAATAGATGTAATTATGATGCTTTAGCATGCAATTACATGTACTTTTTTTCTTTTTTTTTCTCACATGCACACACACCCATGCAGACACACCCATGCAATGGTAGGATTTCACCACATAAAGGTACTCCAACCCTTGACTTCGTGTTGATACTCTCGTGAGTCTACCGCTGGTGCAAAAGTGTTACAACCAGGCAAGAGTTTCAACATAAACTAGCATTAAAATGAGCTGGAAAGTGGATGAATAATACGGATAAAATTTGTAATTATTTTGTGCCCATGGCGTCTCACGGACCTATACTGGACAACTCACTAAGAGGGTTGTCAATAGGTTGGGTAGTCCTGACGGGCTTTCGGGCTTCGCCCATATTGGGTCAGGTTCAGGGTGGTGTATTAGGCCCGACGGTTGGGCTCAGGCTTAAATTAGGAGCTCAATTGTAAATCAGGCCAGACTCGAGCGTAGCATGCCAAATGCCCATAAACCCAGCCCAACCCAACCCAATAAGTCTTGTCTAATCCTAATTTCCCCATTTTCTTTCATTCTCTGCCTCTCTCTCACACATGAGGCACACCAAAATATCATTTATCCACAGGAATATTCAGGGCTCGGGCTCGGGCAGACTCAGGTTGAGCTTTGTTTAAATGTCCAAGGCCAAACTTAGGCAAGATTATTTGAGCCGATCATGGGCCCGAGCTGGATTTGGTCTTAGGTTCAGAATTGCAGGCCAAGCTTGGACAGAGCTTGGCCCGACCTTAACCCGGCCCATTAACAGCCCTAGTCGCTAATGAATCCATGTATGGAAATTTCGTCATTACATTGTACCATGGAAGGCCAAAGTGAATTAGATGCAGCACCGCTGAAAGCCAACCTTAAGGTATGTATTTTACATCCATGATGTCCATCTGTTTTTCCATATCGTTTTAAGAGCACGAAGCTGAAAAATGAAACGAATTCAAATCTCAGGTGGACCATGCTATAGGTAAGTGTCCCATTGTCTTTGGTGAGGTCAGGCCGCACTTAATACATTACCATATGGAAAGCAGGAGTGGATTGTGTACTACCCTGCTAGGACCTAGCCAGAGATGGACAGTCCGATAAGGGGCTTTTATGGGGCCCACCATGATATATTTGTTTTATCAAAGCCATCATCCATTTTGAGAGACCATTTTAGGGGGATGAGACAAAAGAGAGGCATATCAAAAGCTCGAGTGGACCACATCACAAGGAGTGGTGATGATGACCACATCGTTGAAACCTTTTTAAGGCCCACCGTGATGTTTATTTGCCATCCAACTTGTTCAGAAGGTTACATAGACATAGACTTAGATGAAGGGAAAACATAAATATCAGCTTGATCCAAACCTTTCGTCACTCCTAAGTGGTTTTTTAGCCGTTGGCATTTAATCCTTATTGTTTTCACTTGAGCATTCAATTTGTTTCATCTTTAAGGCCATCTCCTAAAATCATATTTCAAAAATGTTGACAGCATTCCTACCTAATAGGGGTGTACACAAACCGAGCTAGCTCGGTTAGCTCGCTCGACTCAACTCGAAAAAGCTCGATTTGACTCGGTTTGAAGTTGAGTTCGAGCCGAGTCGAGCTGCTCGAAAATGAGTTTGAGTCGAATTCAAGTTGGCCCAGTTCGACTCGACTCGAATCAAACCCAATTCGAATCGAACTCGGATCGAACCAGTTCGGTGACTCGGTTACTTTGATATGGATGTTGCTCACTAAGTGTTTGATGAAATGACTCAAAGAAGTGTGGTTGGTGGCAAGGAAGGTATGTATACTAAACCAACTCCCTTTTTTTCTTGATTTTTTATGTTGCTTAGAAGGTGTTTGATAAAATACCTGTAAAACCAAATACAGCGAGATTTTGAAGGTGTAGTCCAGGTGTTGTGAAAATGCTACAATGGTGAACTTGGCTCGATCTTGGCTCGAATTTGAACTAGCCTGAGCTGCTCACCGAACTGAGCTGAGCCGAGCTGGCCGGTCAGGCTCGAGGGCCAAGCCAAGCCGAGTTCGAGCTAATGTCAGCTAGTGGCCGAGGCCAGCTCGACTCAGTTCGACTGGATGTACACCCCTACTACCCACTAATTTATGCACGTGCGTGGTAATTTGGTTTGCTGACACCTCCCACATGGCCCCTAATAGCACCCTCTTTCTCTATCTAGGTAGGGCTCTTTGAGGCTCATCATGATAAGTGTTTTATCCAAGCCGTCCATCCATTTTGAGAGAATATTTTAGTGCATGAACCTGAAAAAAAGGCAGATTGAAAGCTTAAGTGGACCACACCACAGGAAGCAGTGGTGACAAGGACCCTACCATTAAAACCTTCCAAGAGCCCACAGTGATGTTTATTTGTCATCCAAAACTATTCATAAAATCATATAGACATAGATGAAGGGAAAAAATAAATATCAGCTTCCTCCAAAACTTCCATATCTCACAACAAGTTTTTAGTCATAGTCGTGGGCATTCAAATGGCCACCGTTTCTTTACGGTATAGTTCATTTGAGCATTAAATCTGCCTCATTTTATTTTATTTTTTAAAAATCTCATCATTTAAAGTTTTTTTCTTTTTCAAAATGGATCGACGGCCTGAATAAAACACATACATTATTGTGTGCCCATGGAGCTCATAACAGGACCGTCCATCTCTAGCCAGGTCCTGCACCCGAATCACACCCATGAAAGGCGAGAGAGCGGATTATGTATCTACTCCGTCCCATCCGTTTTTTCCTGATTCTTTTAGAGTATTATCCAAAAAAAAAAATCATGAAGTAAGATCCAATTTTCAGGTGGGCCATAACATAAGAAACAAACAGGGATGATTGACCGTCGTACCATTACAAACTTCCTAGAGCGCACCTTAATGTTTCTGTAATGTTTATTAACCATCCAATCAATTGATAAGGTCACATAAGCCTAGATGAAGGGAACAAACAAATATCAATTTGATCTAAACCTTTTGTGGCCCATTAATGATTAATCACCACTGTTTCTTATGATACGGTTCACCTGATAATTGGATCTGCTTAATTTTTGAGATAATGCCCTAAAATGATATGTAAAAATTGATGGACAGCATGCACGTATCAAGGTGAGCTCCACGGCCAGGGCCGCACCGTCTTGAGTGAGGCCAGGCCCTGATCCGCTCCCAGGACGCGGATTTCCTGGGAAAGCCTTTTCCATGGAGTTCTTGGGAAAGGATACTGTGTGAGGCCCATCTAGATGTTTTTATGAAATCTAGATGTTTTTATGAAATCCACACTGTCCATCTGCTTTGAGAGATCATTTTAGGAAATGAGACTAAACATGAGGTGGAAACAAAACTCAAGTGGGTCACACGAGAGGGAAAATTGGGAAAAGAAATTTCTACCGTTGAAACTTTCCTGGGCTCCAGTTGATGTTTATATGCCATCTAAACAGTTTATAAGGTCATTACCACCGGGATGAAGTGAAAATACTGAAAAAAAATTTCCTGACACAAAAATTTTATGGCCCAAAGAATGTTTCAACCATTCACACTGAAAACCCACTGTTTCCTCGCGTGTGACCCGTTTTAGTTTTTGATACACATAACTTGTCCCAGATCCTAAAATGAGCTCTCGAAGTGGATGAACAGGGTGAATTTCTCAAAAACATCTAGGTGGGCCCTACCCTGCATCCTTGTGCAGGAACTCCCTGAGAAAGACTTTAGCAGTAAAACCGCGTCCCGCTCTCAGAGAGCAAGGATTGCCAGCTGACACGAACTAAAAAAAAAATGAGTCTGGATCCTCTGTTATTAGGTCAACAGAGAATTCCTGATACCCTAATCCTCATTGATCCACGTCACCACTTACTAAAAATATTAAAAAAATAAAAAACAGCTTCGGACGCCAAACCTTAGGCAACAGGAATTCTCTGTTGACCTGATAACGGAGGATCCCAACTCAAAAAATATAGGGATATCTAAAATTTCCATGGTCCAGGAATATTTTCAATGGCAGACGTTCAATCCTCACTATTTCCTGTTGCTTAGGCTCACTTATTCAAAACTTTGGTGGGCCATGGTAAAAGAGAGAGAAATTAAAGGACTAAACCGTTTCCTTTTGTCATGGCCACCAAAGTTTTGGATCAAAGTGAAAGTCAGCCCTCAAGTTTTATGGGGTGCTGTAACACATGAACGGTTCAGATTTTAGACCTACATTGTGTGTGATGAGTTTTGAAAAAATTCTCACGAGTTCATGTGAGAATTGGTGCGCACGTCAGCACATATATATATATATATATATATATATATATATATAGGAAAACGCTCACCTATATATATATATATATATAGGAAAACGCTCACCTGCAAACCAGTTCGTATGTAGTTACGAACTTTTTTGATGACCCATCATAAGTGATGAATATCGCAAATCTGAACGGTTCACATGAAGCAGAACCTCATGAAACCGCATAGTATGAATTTTTACTTTGATCCGAAACTTTGGTGGACCGTGAAAAATGTAAACAGTTTCTTTTCTTGATTTGAATTTCTCTTTGCTATGGACGGTATGGATAAAAGTTTTAGATAAAAGTAAAACTTGGTCCTAGGGGTTTTCACTAGGTGCTGCTTCACATGAACGGTTCAGATTTTGGATCAACATCATGTATGATGGGTTCTCAAAAAAGTTTGCAGGTGAGCGGTTCTTTTATATATATATATATATATATATATATATATATATATATATATATATCATGAGAACTTTCCATGAGGTAGAGTTGTGTGGGCCCCACCATGTTGCATGTCGAACATCTGCATTTGATGGGTCCCCTTTAAATGGTGGGGTATTCCAAAAAAATCATCTGTATAAGAAACTCAGGTGGGCCATACCATTAAAATAATGTGAAAACATGCGTAAAACATATAAAAGCACTTGGTGGGGCCCACCTAAAATTTGGATGCGTCTGAAACTTGGTCTGACCCCTCATAAAAGTGGGAGACACATAATGGATGGGCTGGATTTATGAACCACACCTCGGTGGGCCCAAAAAATGATTATGAATGTTTTAATGGGAGGATAACCCCTCTCAACTTTTGTATGTGGTGTGGCCCACACAAGTCATGGATTGACTTGATTTTTAAGCACGAAGCCCACCATGGAATGTTGTATTTGACTGATGGGGTACATGTTCAGCACGCAACATGTTGGGGCCCACACAGCTCGACCTCATGGGAAGTTCCCATGAGCTCGACCGCATAGAAGCATTTTCCTATGCAAAATATCTTAACAAATAATCTAAAATTTATTGGATGTTGTACAACTGGATACGCATCAATACCTTGGCCCAAAGCCTCCCCAATGAGACAATCCGAACCGTTCAATCAGTACAAACAGGCCCATAGTCTATGTCCGAATGTTGATCTGATGGGCATACATGAATATGAGAATATCCCTGATGCGACAATCCCAGGCCTAGTCAGGCGAGTACAAGTAGACGGATCAGGAAAATAAAAATAAAAATTACAACAACCGTCCCATTTCACATGAAAATCTCAAGAGATTGGACGGCTAGGATATTCCCATATGAGAGATTTTTTTGGTTCCTTTGTGGGGCCTATCAGATCAATGGTGCTGATCACCCGACCATGGACCCACTCATACAAACAAACCATCCATCCAATTCCTCATCTATAAACATAGTGGGCCCATCTTATGTAGTGGGCCTTATTGTAGTCCCTTTCTCTTTAACCTTCTTTACATAAACAAACCACTCATAAACTACCACTCCAAAAGCAATCAAGATCGTAACCGCAAAAAAAATCCAAGGGATCCAGCTGATGCTTTTAGGAAGCATGGCCCACAACAGGACCGTGACCCCTAAAACCACACAAACAAAGGCCAAGATGTTAAGGACTTTGGCTATCAATGGCAAGACTGGCCGAATGATCATTGCTATGATAGAGATATAGAATGTGACCATGACTACTAAGAGAAAGAATCCGAACGATACAGGCCGTCCATTAAAGAGGGTGGCTGGGGTAAGGTTGCCATTACCGTTGATTGTGTAACTGACACTGAGAAGGCCCACTACGCTTGTGAAGGCCATCACGACTATCACTTTAGCCCATGGTTGTGGGACATTTTGCTTCTCGGATGCCGTTGGTTCGGCAGTGGGGCCCACTTCCTGATCATGACCGAAGTCCAGGACGAAGTCAGTGACCGAAGGACTGCTTATCTCTCGTATGAAATCGGTGACTGATGGACTGGAGAAGCTCATTGGAAGGCCCAGATGGATTTCTCGAGCATCTTGATGGTAAATCTCATCCGTTGATCCGAATGACCGGAAAGATTGTCTAGAACCCTGAAAACAAAAAAGGAATTCAATATTATACACGTGGCACAGATATACAAGATCTAGACATTCATCTATTGGGCCCTTACCTTGGGTGGGACATCCCCAAAGAAACTTTTCATTGGTGGATTTTTGTATAACTCAATAGTTCTAGAAACTCTGAATCGACTTGCCCGAGTTGACTCGACTCAACTCAACGAGCTTTTTCAGAGACTCGTAAAAACTCAGTTTGATCACGACTCAGTCAAAACTCAAGAGATAAACTCAATTTGGTCACAAGTCAGTCGAAACTCGAGAAACTGAACTTGACTCGGGAAACTCGGTAAAACTCGATAGAACTTCGTAAAACCCAGCTTGACTCGGCAAAACTCGAACAATTTATACATCATTTATATTTGGGTATTTTACAAAAAGATACGTAATTAATATACATTTTTCAGAAAGCTACCTCATTAATCGATATGATTATCATTCTATTGCCTTCCCTTACATTTCTTTTAGCAGCAAGTTGGGTTGGCGCATGCAAAAAAGGTCAGCTACATGGGTGGGCCCCACTGTGATGTCAATGTAAAATCTACCATTACCATTAGGTGCTTCACTTCATGTTAGGACAAGGGCTTAAAAATTAACCCCTATCTATGATTCAGGTGGACTACATTATTGGTAACACAATGCAAGACAAGGATAACCCTCCAAACTGTTTCACTTGGTATAGCCCACTTGAATCAGAATGGCCTAATTTTTAGCCCAAATTTTAATTTAGCATCTAATGGTTGAGTGAATTTCATATTAATATCATGGTGGGTCATGTAAAAGTCAATGGTGGATGTCTCTCTCACAACTATTTTCCTCACCCCATTTCTAGATAGAGATTATTCATAAAGAGAAAAAGGGAACCCATGGGACACTAGTCTCAGCTTAAACGGAACCCACAAGTGATGTTTATGTAAGATCCATTCCAACCATTAGTTATTTACTCCCATATTAGGCCCAAAGAGAAAATTTTAGGCTGATATGTGATTATGTCTAGTCACACCAAAGGAACACAATTAGGAGAGGGACATAAGTTATATATAGGACCCACAATGATTATTATATGAAATACACTCTAACCATTAGATTTCATAAAATAAAAAAAAGGCTTGTGGCCTAAAATCCATACACATCCATGATTCACATAGGCACACTAATTAAAATATTTTGAAAGGGTGAGCATTGCATTGTATAATGTTTCCAATCATATAGTCCATTTAAATCATGAATTCAATTGATTTTTAGGCCCTTGGCGTAACATGGGTTAAGGAAAGGGTTGATTTTACGTAAACATTACATCCACAAACCCGTTTGCTTTCGAATGGAAAGCAGTGGAATGATAATCATATCACCAAAGGAGGTAGCTTTTGATAATATTTTTGAAAAAGGCATGAGAAGGAAAATCCATAAGGTAATTTAAAAAAAAAAAAAAAAAAATTTTATTTTCATTTTCTTTTACAAAATTCCCTTACTATTTTCAAGAGGTCTCAATTGCATTGGGATGGACCTAAATTACTATCCAACCTCAGGATAATTTCCCACCTTTCATCTGCATCCAACATTCAAACCGTAGAGTAGGCTTGCCACATCATGATGATCATGTTTTAGAAAAATCAACCACATTCACTCTTAGAGGTCAGTGCCACGCTTGTATTTTGTGACTTATGGACGACTAGACACTGTTTTCCATTATGTGGTCCACTTGAGAGGTATGCACTGTTGTAAAAGGATGTCTTAAATCTTGTATTCACCGCGTTGCTTGACCAGTCGAGGGAGTTGCTCGACTGGTCGAGACCCGTTGGACTCGAAGTCTAGTGAGCACTGTTTTTTGGAGATCCGGGCCGCTCAATCGATTGAAGGGGTCCTTCAACTAGTTGAGGCCCTAGCTCGACTAGTCGAGGGTTACGCAACCCATGTGCGGACTGCATAAATTTGAGGTGGTTTCCGGACTTTTCAAAAGAGGTGCGTAAGTAGAGTTTCCTAAACTATAAATAGGGGTCCGTAGGACTATTCTAAGGTATACTAAGGCTTTGTAATAGTTTTCCAATGGGTTCTTAAAAAGGTTTTTAGGTTTTCTAAAGGGTGTAGTAAGGGTGAGATTCAAGGTTGTTCGAATCGGGTAAGTCCTTTCTCTTTGTAATTTCTATTTCATAATGGATTTCTATCGCTTTGTGCTGTGGTTTTTTTTTTTCTGAAATGGTTTTCCACATTAAATCTTTGTGTTCCCTTGTGATTGCTTGTTGCTCTTGGATTGTTATCCTAGATCTAGATCTGTGTGATTCCGCAGCTCAAATCCCCAACAAGTGGTATCAGAGCAATCGTTGGGGCACAGATCTGAATCTGAGGTATTAGCATCAATGGGAAGCACTAAGTATGCGATTGAGAAGTACTCAGGGAAAAATAATTTTGAGTTATGGAAGATCAAGATGATTAGTTCCTTAATCAAGCAAGGCAAAGATGGTGCTCTTAAGGAGCGAAAGTTTACTATGTCTGATGATGATTAGAATACTCTTGATAAGAAGGCCTTATCATTGATCTGTTTGTCTCACGGATAAGGTTCTCTACAATTTTATGATGGAGAAAACTGCAGCTAAGTTATGGGCAAAGTTAGAGGATGTCTATGTGAAAAAATCATCTGAAAATCGCCTACACTTGAAGCGGCAATGTTATAACTTCACGATGGCAGATGGTGGAGATCTGAAGGCTCAAATTAGCAACTTTAATAAATTAGTTTGCAAATTGCTGGATATGGAGGAAGAAATAAAAGATGAGGAACAAGCATGTATGTTGCTGACTTCTCTTCCGACGTCTTATGAGTCATTTAAGGACACAATGTGTACCACGAATAAAACCCTGTGTCGACACCGTTATCTCGGCCCTTCAAGGGAAGGCCATGAAAAAGCTTAACAGCGACATGGGGACATCTTTTGATGCACTGCTTACAAGGGGTAAAAATTCTGAACAAGGTACATGTTTTAGATCCAAATCCAAGGGTAGAGGCAAAGGAAAGGTAAAGTGCTAGAACTGTGGAATAGAAGGACATGTGAAGAAGGATTGTAAAAATCCTAAATCTAAGATAGAAGAATCTGAGGCTTCATACAGGGAGGCCAATACTGCCACGTTAGATGGATTGAGTGGATGTGATGGTGATGTTTTGTCTGTGTCTATGATCAAACAGTCATACGATGATCGTAAGGACGAGTGAATTCTAGACACAGGGGCATCTTTTCACATGACTCTCCATCGGAGTTGGTTCATCAGTTACAGGGAGTGCGATGGTGGACAGGTATTATGGCCATTGACATTACCTGTAATATTGTAGCTATTGGTACGGTGCACATCAAGATGTTTGATGGGACAGAGCGTATCCTAACTGATGTAAGGCACGTTCCTGACATGAAGAAGAATATGATTTCTGTTGGTGTACTTGAGGCAATGAGCTGCAAGTTCAGAGGTATTGATAGTGCTCTTAAGGTATCAAGGGGGCATGAGTAATCATGAAAGTGCAACGACTCGGTAATATGTACAGGTTGATCGGGAGCACTTCAAAAGGTGGAGCTACAGTAGATGTAGTAGATTCCACCTCTACACATGTGTGGCATGTTGGGCATGGCCACATGAGCTGACAGGGGCAGGAAGGCTAAGACACGCGGGCAAGGATACAGAGAGCAGCCACATGTGAGAAGAATCACACAGCATAATTGTATAATATCGGCGAAGTACATGGACAACTCCAATATCGCAGGGAATTCATCTTCTATTCAGATGGCTTTAGGTGAGCTTAGTGCTGAAAAATAGAAGGTGACTATGGGCGATGTGATGTACTTGTTATACCAGATCGACACATGGGAGCTGGTGAAGCTTCCAGTGGGCCGGAAAGCGGTTGGATGTAGGTGGATCTTCAAGAGGATACAACATAGATGCAGAGCGAGGTTGGTAGCGAAGGGCTACACGCAGAGAGAAGGGATCGACTTCTCAGAGATATTGGCGTCGACGGTATAGCAATTGTTTATTAGATCCGTGATTGGCGCTGGTTGGCCAACATGATCTCGAGCTAGAAGGATGGATGTGGAATTTGCACTTCTGCAAGGGAAATTGGAAGAGCAGATCTACATGAAGCAACCAGAGCGGTTCGAAGTTAAAGGGGCTGAGAAAAAGAGTTTGCTGGAGGTCGTGGTACAACCTGTCGCCTAGTCTGTGGTTTGATTCCTTCATGGTGAGTTAGAAATTGTATACTGATGATACGTAGATCGTCAATTATGACATGTCTGAAATCAATATACTGAAGACTTGGTTAAGTGAGACATTCAGGATGAAAGATCGGGGGGCTGCAAAGATGGTTCTCGGCATTAAGACTGAAAGAGGAGTAGGCTTTGGTTATCTCAGGAAAAATACCTTGTGTAGGTATTGATCAAGGATGTGATGGACTAGGCAAAGTCGAAGAGCGTTCCCTACGCGTCTCTCCTCAAGTTTTCCCCAGGATATATCCTAAAACAGATGAGAAAAAGCAGGATATATCTCATAAGCCTTAATGGAATGCGGTTGACAATGCATACCATGGTCTGTATTAGACTGGTTATTTCACAGGCTATCAATGTTGTGAGTAAATACCCTGGCAAACATATTAGGTAGCGGTGAGATTGTAAGAAGACTACGTCTTTCCTTTTGAGAAGACAAGAACAAAGGTGGTTGGGCACGTGGATTTTGATCCGGCAGACATGCTCACCTAGAACATTCCCGCAGAGAAGTTCAAGTTTTGTGCAACTTCTCTAGGCTTGGCAATGGCGGAAAAGAATGACGAAGTTTACATGAGAAGCTATGATGAGATACAAAGATAAGAGAATAGGTCAAAAAGCTACACGGTTAAAGATTAAGACATGGTGGAGATTGTTGCAAAAGAATGTCTTAAATCTTGTATTCACCGCGCTGTTCGACTGATTGAGGGGGTTGCTCAACCGGTTGAGGCCTACTCGACTCGAAGTCCAGCGAGCGCTGTTTTTTGGAGATCCGGGCCGCTCGACCAATCGAGGGTCAAGTTCGACCGGTCGAAAGGGTCCTTCGACTAGTTGAGGCCCTGGCTCGACTATCCCATACGCGGACTGCGTAAATTTGAGGCGGTTTTCGGACTTTTCCAAAGAGGTGCGTAAGTGGAGTTTCCTAAACTATAAATAGGGGTCCCTAAAGCTATTCTAAGGTATGCTAAGGCTTTCTAAAAGTTTTCTAATGGTTTCTAAAAAGGTTTTTAAGGTTTCTAAAGGGTGTAACAAGGGTGAGATTTGAGGTTGTTCGAATCGGGTAAGTCCTCTCTTTTTGTAATTTCTATTTCATAGTAGATTTTTGTCGCTTTGTGACGTGGTTTTTTCCTGCAAGGGTTTTCCACGTTAAATCTTTGTGTTCCCTTATGATTGCTTATTGCTCTTGGATTGTTATCCTAGATCTAGATTTATGTGATTCCGCAGCTCAAATCCCCAACACACACCTTATTTTCTCTTAACATAATCCTCATGGTTGGCCAACCCATTGAAAGGGTCGAATGTCGCATGCATTTAATTGCATGGAAGTTATCTCCTCGGTAGACCATGACTTGGGGTTTAGCCTGGAAGGGGATTGCCTACTAAGTAACTCAGTAGGCTTTGTAGGATCCACCGTAATTTATATATTTTATCTCCTTCGTTCATCCACTTTATTTGATAATTTTAAGGCTTGAGCTTAAAAATAAACTATATATAAAGCTTGAGTAGACCACACCATAGGAAATAGTGTGAATTGAATTTCTACAGTTGAGAATTTCTTGGGGGCACGAAAGTTTTTTATCAAGCTAATATTTGTGTTTTCCCTCCATCCATGTCTTTGTAATATTATGAATAAGTTAGATGACAAATAAACATCATTGCGGCATAACAAGGTTTCATCGATGGAAATCATTATTTCCACTGTTTCCGTGGTGTGGTTCACTTGAGCTTTGGGTATGCTTCAAATTTTGGCTAAACTCCTAAAATGAGATAGAAAAACGGATGAACTATGTGAATAAACTGCATACATTCACGGTGAGCCCAACTGAGTTTACTTAGTACGATAAAAGCATAATGAGTTTACTCATGAGCCCACAAAGTAACTTAGTAGGCATTTCAATTTCCAGCTAGTTGGACTCGAGAACACCTCTGTTTCAAACATGAATAGAGGTAGGCATTGAGTCGAGTCGGACCAGATTAAGTCCAACTCAACTCGATCTGGTTTTTACAAGTACCTAACTCAAACTCGAACTGGATCCAAGTCGGGACCGAGTCCAGTAGGGCTGGCTCGATCCGAAACGATTACTTACTGCCCTGACCCGAACCGAGTCTAACTCGGTCAGGGAAATCGAGTCGAATCGAGTTGAGTCTGTCCGGTCGATTTGGACTGAGCTGAGTCAACCTGAGCTGGAGACTCTGGTGCACGCTAGGAAGGAAACAAGAGGGAAATCGGGAGAGAAAGGAGGACAGAAAGAAAGAGAGGAGGGAAATCAAGAGAGAAAAAGGGAGAGAAAGGATGGAAGGAGAGGAAGTCGGCTCGGGCTACGGTGCCGCACCACGCCAGGCTTGGGTAGAGTTGGGGTTCGGGTAGAAGATGGGTAAAGGCAAGAAAGAAGAAGTAAAATCTGACTTTATACTACGGATTGGATCGGACTGGATTGGATCGAATCGAGTTGCTACATGATCCGAACTCGACTCGGTTTAACGTTGGGTCCAAGTGTGTCTACTCGATCCGACCCAACCGTGGCTTTCGGTTAGGTTCGGATCCGACGAGTCACGTACCTCTAAACATGAGTGATGCTTATATCTATCCAACCGGTTGCACGGTAAGTTCCTGACTTACTGCCCACCTAGCAGATACTTCGTGAGTAGGAAATCCACCTCATCCGATAGGTTGGCCCCACCTAAGGGTCACCAAATGCAGAAAATCAGCTCCATCTACTCATCAGGTGGGCCATACCTAAAAAGAACTTACAGCTGCCGATAATTAACGAAGTACTAAGTTTTTTTTTTTTTTTTTTTTCCACCTGATGTGTCGATTGTGCTAACTGTTACAAAAGAGAATTCTCATGATGGGCCAACTTCTCGGACGGATGGGATTCCACTTGCAAATGACATGCTAAAAGTTATCCGCTGATGAACTGGAACTGATCATCCAACCAATTGAATGTAATCATTTATCTTTAAATATTAAATACAACTACAAAATAAAACAACTCGTACGAGTTTTGAGTCGTTTGGAGTCGAGTCGAGTTTTCGTGTTTTCTAAATTACGACAAATGAGCAGAAATCCAACAATCGGTGGCTACGATTATATGAAGGGTATATTTTTTTTGGTGAGTGACCTGAGAAAAATTTTTGAATGACGTTTGTGAGAAATCCACCCCGTTCATCCGTTTTGCCAGCTGATGTTAGGACATGAACCGAAAAAAGAGACAGATCCAAAGCTCAAGAGAGCCACGCGACACGTAAAAGTGATGAGACCATTGAAACCTTCTTTCCACCTTGATGTTTTTATGCCATCTAAACAGTTCATAAGGTTGTTCTACTGGGATGAACTGAAAACACCAAAATATTAGCCTGATCCAGAACTTTTGTAGCCCCATGAATGTTTCAACAGTAGGTGTTCAATCCCCACTGTTTTCAATGGTGTGGCCCACTTGATTTTTGGATCTGATTCATTTTTAGATTCACATACTAGCATGAGCTGGAAAAACGGATGGACGGGGTGGATTTCTCACAAACATCATGGTGGCCCCACCGAACGGTTCTCAGTCAATCCGCACCCATCAGTTTCACAGCTGAAATTGATCAGAAACGAACAAATGAGAGTATTTATATCATGACCAAAGAAATCAGCAAACTTATTGTGATAGCTTATGCATCCAAACGCACCCTCAAAACTCAAATGAACAAATGAGATATTCATATCACGACCAAATAAATCAGCAAAATTATTGCAATAGATTGTGCATCCAAACGCAACCTCAAAACTCAAATCACTTGGAAGTTGAAATTGGAAGTCGAAATTCTTACCTTAGGTGAGAGCGACGGAGGACGAGAGTCACCCATCTCTTTGGCAGAGCGAAGAAAATTGAGAATAACAGAGGTACGACCGCGTCTTTATAGAGATAAAGGGCCACAGTCCACACTTCCAGTGCGTTTTCTGACCAATCTTAAACGGTGGTGACTCATCCGTACATGGATCCCAGAACATAGATAATGGAACTGCCTGAGCCATCTGACCGATAGATTGAAGTCTATTTTATCACAACTGATTCGATGGTTAGGATCATCTTATAAGACCAATTTGCAGGTTCTGGCCCATGCACGGCCAGGATCACGGTTTGAACGATCTAAGTAGATGTTGATGTATGCCCCATCGTAGAAGGGAGTGGATTAGGTATGGCCCCGCCTCACCCAACACGGTGCGGCCCTGACTGTGGGGCCCACCTTGATGTATATTTAGAATATCTACACCGTCCATCAGTTTTTTCAGCTCATTTAAGTTTGTGATACTAACAATGAAGTAGATACAATTCTCAGTTGGACTACACTGCGGAATAAGTGGACATTAAACGTCCACCATTAAAAGAAAACTTCTAGTTCGTACTGTAAGTTTTATTTGAAATCCAACCTTCTGATAAGATCTCTCGGACCTGGATGAAGAAAAAAAATTATATCAGATGCATCAAAAACTTTAATGGGCCACAAGAAATTTTTTTTATGATCAATTACTACTGTTTTCTGTACTGTGGAAGTTGGACATTCTTATTTTTTGGTACATTACCCTGGAATTATCTGTAAAAACAGATGGACTGCGTGGATATACTACGAATACATTAATGTGGGCCTCACTGTCAGGGCGGCACCATGTTGGGCGAAGCTGGGGCGCATCTAGTCCACGTCCCATCAGAGAAGGACGGTAATACTCCGCTTTAAAAAAAATAAAAAATAATAAATTGTGGGTTCCACTGTTGCCTTTGATATGGCCCACTTAAGCTGTGGATGGCCCTTATTTTTTAGCTCATGCTCTAATTTTGAAGGGCAAAACTAATGAACGGTGTGGATTTATCACGTGATTCCTGTGGGGCCCATTCTAAAAAAACCAAAGCAAAGTGACGTGCTAATGCTCGACACCCCATGTGCATTCATATCCTCCACGACTCTCTTTCTCTTTCCCACTTCTCTAAGGTACGGTTGTGGATGGGAATCCATTACCCATTATTGTCATCATCATGGTGGGACCCACTTCTCAATCTAAACCTTCTTTAAACTCAAAACCCACCAACTCACCTAACATTATTTTTATACCCTATTTCTCATGCTATTGAGAGAAAATTATAGAGAAAATTTGTGAGAAGAAAAAGAAAGCTCAGGAGAAGGGAGAGTATCCGTGAAGGTTCAACATCGAGTTTAGAGTTGATCAATCCAAACTAGTACACGTAGAAATAAGCATAGCTTCATATTATTTTCCTGCCATCACACAATTTTTTTGTAATAGGTAAGTGATTAGTCCACATTAAAAGATTCATAAGAAATTGCCTTATATAATCTGGACATTGAAAGATTCATAAGTAATTACTTATTAAAGGATATTCTTTATTTGACTATTGAACCAATGCAAATATCATTATTATTATTATTATTATTATTATTATTATTATTATTATTATTTGAATTTGATATTATCTAGTGGTGATGATAAATATTTATTATTTGAACAATATATATATATTTTTTTATGCAATGATTCTTACTGGTGCTCTGCCCTAAAAGGATCACCATATTATTTGTTATGGGTGCTCTGATATTATTTGTTACAATGTTTCCTTGTAAGTTAGATGTATTGTATATGAACTATTATTCTTTTATGCAATGATTCTTATAGGTGCTCTGCCCAAGGTCATTTTCAAAATGATCAGCACGACACAGGTGATCTGCCCAGGATCATTCTCAAAAGGATCGGCACGAGTGCTCTGCCCTGAGTGATTCCCTAAAAGAATCAGTATACATGGGTGCATTGTTATGGGCTTTTCTCACTAAAAAGTTATACCAAGGATCATACCCTGAAAGGATCAACACCAGTGCTTTGCCGTGGGTCATTCCCTAAAAGAATCAGCACATATGAGTGTTTTGTCCACTCTAAATCTTTGTATTTTTAGAAAAATTATGTTAAATAATTTATTTATTCAATATTCATGAATGTCAAATTATTTACTATGATTTTACCTTCAATGTTCGTCTTATTTTGATTAATATGTTGAAATTAAATTTAGTAATATTTGTGAGATTTTCAACTCGAGATTGATATGATCCTATTGAGTTATCAACTTATTATGTTTTAACCGTTTCAAGTTATAAATATTTTAAAAATCTAAAATACTATTATTAATATAAAAATAGTGTTTTTTCAGCTCATTTAAGTTCGTGATACTAACAATAAAGTAGATGCAACTCTCGGTTGGACTACATTACGGGAATAAGGGGACATTAAACGTACACCATTAAAAAAACTCCTAGTTCGTACTGTAAGTTTTATTTGAAATCTAACCTGCTGATAAGTTCTCTCGACCTGGATGAAGAAAAAAAACAAATATCAGATGCATCAAAAGCTTCAATGGCCCACAAGAAATTTTTTATGATCAATTACCACTGTTTCCTGTAGTGTGGTCCACTTAAGAGTTGGATATTCTTATTGTTTGGTAACTTATCCTCGAATTATCTTTAAAAACAGATGGACGGCGTGGATATACTGCAAATACATTAATATGGGCTCCACGGTCAGGGCCGCACCGTGTTGGGTGAGGTCGGCGCTGCATCTAACCCACGTCTCATCGGAGATTGACTCACATCAACTTGCAAATTGATATTGCACGTGTCAGTTTTTTGGCTGGGGAGTATCTCGTTGCGAAATTTCTTCGACTGTGCAGATAAGACATGTCAGATCCGGTGACAGTTGTTTCACGCGGAAGTGTACGAAAAGTTTCCATGCGCCTGTTGCATTTGGGCATGTTAGCATCACATCATCTATCTGGACCGTCCATTAGGCCCAGTCGACCTTTTTTTTAAAAGACTAATATGCAAATATCGTTGCAATTGAATGGTCTTAAATATACTTGAATTGAGGTATCTTTTATGAATTATCTGCATCATTTTTGCATGGTGTTGAATGGATGGTTTGGATCATCTGCACCATTTATTGTTCATGTAGCTTATAAAGAGTTGCTGGACACATTGGACAGTCCAGATAACGTATCCGGATGTAAATACAGGCCTACAGGCAGTGTGTGTACTGACATGGGTGTATACTAACAAGCTTACTGTAAAAAAAAAAGGCCACACGGCTTATGAAAAGTAGCCAAATACCTTCTTTTTTTTTTAATTATTTTATTTTATTTTATTTATTTAATGGTTTTCATAGCGGTACGCAGGTCCAGACGGAAACGGATTGGCTACTCCCCATGACGACAGCCTCGTTGCTGATGGTTGGTACTCTATGGGTTCCACCATGATGTATGTGTTTCATCCATTCCGTTCATCTATTTTTACTGATCATTTTAGTGCTTGATCCCAAAAGTGATAGAGATTTAAATCTCAAGACCACACCACAGGAAAACAATATTAATTGAATATTCACCATTAAAATGATCTTAAGGCCCACTTTACTTTTTATTTCACATCCAATCTGTTGATTAGGTCATACAGGCCCATATAAAGGGAAAATACAATATCAGCTTGATCCAAACTTTTATGGCCCCAAAAAGGTTTCTAATGGTCTACACTCATTCAATACTTTTTCCCGTAATGTTGTCCAGTTGAGATTGGTATATAGTTCATTTTTGGTTTCATAATATAAAATGATCTGAAAACGTAGATGAACAACATGGATGAAACACAAACATCATGGTGGGGCCCACGGATCACCGACCATCAGCCATTGGCTGGTGGTAGGGGGAGTAGCCAATCTGTTTCTCGGTCCACCCGGTCCTGGAGTCCTCGTACGGAAGCAGATTGCTTACTGAGCAGCGTAACAAACTCTGTGGGGCCCAGTCTATACATTTTATGAGATAATTTTATATTTATAATAAAAAAAAATGAAGCATATGCAAAACTTAAGTGGACCACACCGTAACAGTGATTTGAACGTCTACTGTTGAAAAGTTGCTGGGGACATAGAAGTTTTGGATCAAGATTGTATTTTTGTTTTCCCTTAGTCCATGTCTGTGTAATCTTATGAGCAGGTTGGTTGACAAATAAACATTACTTTGGGCCCTGGTAAGGTTTTAACGGTGGAAATCAATACTTCCACTGTTACCTTTGGTATGGTCCACTTAAGGTTTGAATATGCTTTAATTTTGGGTTCAAGTCATTAAGGGCCCGTTTGGCCGGTTGGATTGGAAGGGATTAGATGGTAGTGGAAGGGATTGGATGGTAAATCCTTGGAATAGCCGGGCGTGCCAAACAGGGCAGGTGATCTGATCCAAATCCGATGGATCTTCCGACAATCCACTGACAACACCATCATTACCTTAAATCCCATCCAATCCATCCCAATCCGTCCAAATTAGCCTGCGACATGTTTGGTTCGTGGGATTGGAAAGGATCCGAAGCTTTAATCTTCGGATTGGCCGGGCGTGCCAAACGGACTGGACGTATCAATCCAGGGATATAGCAATCCCATGGATCTCAAGACAATCCGCCGACAACAACATCATTACCTAGAAATCCACGCCATCCACCCTAAGACCGTTCACTCCCTTCCAATCCACCCGGCCAAACGGGCCCTAAATGAAATGAAAAAACGGATGGACAGTATGGATAAACAACCTGCATTTACAGTGGGCCAAACATAGTCTACTCGTAGCGATAAGATCGTACTTTGTAACTCGGTAAGCAATCGGATTTCTCCTCGGAGACGGGGATTTTTCTGCGAAAGCCTTGCGAAAGAAGTTAATGTAGTGGTAACTAAATATGATGTTGAGGATAAATCCACCCAGTCCATTCGTTTTTGTGAACTCATTTTAGGATATAATGCAAAAAATGAGCCAAATACAATACTCAAGTGAGATGAAAAAGGGAGGATTGAACGTCCACGGTTGAAATATTCGTGGGCCAAAAAAAAAAATTGCAAAGGATAATATTTGTATTTTCAGTCCATCTCAGTATGAATGATTTTATTAACGATATGGATGGCATAAAAATATCACTTTTTACTCTGAGAGGTTGCAACGGCAAGAATTTTCCTACCTACCTTTTCCTTTGGTGTGACGTGCGGCCCACCTTGAGTATTGGACTCTGTTCAATTTTTTTCTCAGATCCTAAAATGATCTAACGAAACCGATGGACAGGGTGGATTTCTCAAAAACAACACTTTTGGACCCCACCTAGGTTTACAGTGCAGCAACTTCTTGCGTAAGGCTAATCGCGAAATCCGCGTGACCGTCGAGTAAGCCAAGACCGTCAGCCATACTTCATTCCGGGTATCTTTGACAGTGGCAAGTCGCGTACTCATTTTTTCCCCGTCGAAACTTGCCTTCCAAGACTACTTCCATGCTATACGGACGACTTTTCACCGGATTAGAATACCCCTGCTACCCTTTCGGAAGCAGAACGGCCGGTGTACGAATACAGCGCTGGCGCTCCTTGACCTCCAAGTTATAGTGACGGTTCAAAAGAGATCAAAGATCAACTGGACCACACCACAAATAACAACAAGAAAATTGATTTCACTGATAAAAATTTCATAGGGCCCATTATAACATTTATTTTCCATCCAATCTATTCATAAGGTCACAAAGACCTGGATGAAGAGGAAAAACAAATTTCATATTGATCTAGAACTTCTATGACCCCTAAAAGGGTTTCAATGGTTGATGTTCAATCCCCCACTGTTTTTTACAGTGTGATCCACTTGATCGGTAGATCTGTCTTATTTTTTGTCCCAAGCCTTAATATGAGCTTGCTAAATAGATGGATGGTTGGTTTGGATATAACACATACCTCATGATACGACCCACAAAAACAGTAGAGGATTGCACCAGCCAAAAAAGAAAAAAAAAAAGAAAACTGCACAGCCTACGGCGGTGGTGTCGTCGCACGCTGTACATCTTTATTATTATTATTTTTTTACAAGGAAAACTTTTTTTCCCTACATTTTTCTCTAGAACATATTTATGTAAAGATGTATATATAAGTTGTAGACACCCCACCCAGGCTAATATCTTGATTTTGTTAAGACAAATCCAAGAACCATGATCATATCCTAAACCTACCCCTAATCCTAACCTGAGCTATCATGAATCATCATTCAATCCAAACCATGTCCAAAACCGACCTATTTCTCGAATCATTTTCGGATAACCATCGAGCCAACTTCAAGCCATTTAGAGCCAAATATCCAAAAGGAACTTTGTTTCACTCTAAGGACCCCAAAAAAGGACTCACCAGATGAATTTCAAGGAAAATCGTACCGAGGTGGTAATCGGATTACCGCGGCGGTAGTCAAATTACCACTTCCTCTCATAAAATGCGCACGCGGCGAGTCACACGAGTTTCGGACTCGGCCAGTCCGGGCGGCGGTCGGATTACACGGCGGTAATCCGATTACACGCCGGCGGTGATCGAATTCCGCCGCGTGCTATCTCGAGCAAGGGGGACAAATGTCTCAAAGATCCAAAGTCAACTCTTCCTGGAATTTACCCCTCCCATCTCTATTATTTACTGTTTTACCAGTCCCTTTAGCTAATGAGAGCATGCCATGTGGCATCTCTCTCCTCTCCACCAATCACCATGTGCCACATCACCTTTACCCTCCTCTTGTCCTCTATTTACCAAAAAACCATTGGAAAGGGCTATAAATAGCCCTCTCCCCTTTCATTTTCACACATATGGATGAGAGCCACCAAGAGAGGGAGAGAGTGAGAGAGAAAGAGTGAGAGGAAAAGAAAAGAAAAGAGAGAAAGAGAGAGAGTGAGGAAGAGAGTGAAGGAAGGGAAGGAGTTCCCAAGCCTTCAAGCTCACATTTTCCAGCCACCTCCTAGCCTTCATCTCAAACCTTCCCACCCACAAGCCTAGTCCAAAATGATCATGGTTCAATCTACATCTTAGCCTTTTCAAGAATCAAGTCAAAGATCCATTTGCATACAAGCATTCATCATGACATCTACTCCCTTCTCAACCCCCTTGCTTCTCTAGATCTCTACGGACGTATGCTCTGTGACTTGCCGTACATCGGATCCTGTCACATCAGAAATTCCTAGTGATCTAGTCCACTTTTCTTGTATTTTTTGTATAAGCATCATCACATCCGCCCTCTAGACACATTGTCGGATGTATGCTCTGTGGCTTGCCGAAATCTCGGATCTTGCTACATCAGAAATCCACATGTGACTAGTCCCATCATGACCGAAGCATCATCATCATCCCTTGAGATTATTTTACCACACTAAGTCGAGACCGTACATTTGTACGGGTAGAGAGGGTGCCTAACACCTTCCCTCTTTGTAACCGAGGTCCCTTACCCGGAATCCCGAATCGTAGACCAGGAGTCAATCTAAGGTCGGAGGATTTTCGGATTTCTCCAACCTTACGTATTCCGTGGTTCTAGCCGACCGCGGGATTCTGAGATTATTCGGCTAGTGGCGACTCCAACAATCACAAATCAGCTTAACCACCCCCAGGACCACCACAACAAGACATTTTTCACAACAAAGTGGACGCCCGATTTTTCAGTGTCTACAGAATGGCGACTCCACTGGGGACGGAGTCTAGAACGCACTAGCTGAGACCCGACTCGACAATGTGTGGTATACTAATCTCAAGGGACATTCATCAGCGCCTTCATACAAAAAAAAATCATCTTTGGCTCATACTTGCTTAGGTAAAGATCTGAACCATGACCACCCGATCCCGTGCAGCCATGACTTCTCAAGCAACCCATGAAGAAGAGCCGGCACCCCAACCAGCTCCTGAAATATCCGCACCTGCACCCGCACCCGCACCCACACCCATATCTACACCCGTACCCTCACCAATAGCTCCGACAGAGTTGCTAGCCAATGTCACCACACAAGAGCTACTACTTCGAACAATGCAAGAGCTACTGCTTCGCCTAGTGCCGAGTGCCACACTGAATACACAGATAACCCAGCCTAGTGTGCAAAACAGCTCACTCCCTCAAACTCCTTTTGCCTTCTCTCTCATTCCTCCAGCAAATCCTGTGCTCCCTCCCCCAGAAGAATCAGCACAAGATCAACAACAGCAAGCAATCGGGAGCAACCCTCCCCCACATCTCTACTCAACACATCACAACAATCCGGTCACAGCACATGCAAATCACAGACAAGAACTGGCGGATGCCCATGAAGGGGGCCAGTTTCGAGTCCAGCCCACTCCCCCTAACGGGAGTAACATCCCGGAATTGGCAGATACCTCAGGCGGGAGCCATTTCCGAACATCCCACCCTCCTCCGAAAGGGAGTGGTGTTCAATTCCAGCTACCTCCCGCCACCGGAAGTCCACCTTCTTTCCATAAAACCCTCATTCTGGACCCATATGAAGAAGAAGCAGCACAAGCCCTACAGCAAGGGGGGAGATATCCGCAACAAAGTAAGTCAGAGATCGAGGAGTTACGAGAGCAACTACAAATGATGCAAAGCCAGCTTCAAAGACAACAAGGAGTGGATCACCCATCCACTAAGTTCAGGGACCTCTGTCCCTTCCCAGACGCCCGGGTACCTCCAAATTTTGAGGTACCAAAGTTCAAAAGGTATGACGGTAGCGGGTGCCCCACAGCACATCTAAAAGCCTTTTGTGGGGAGCTCAATGCGATAGCAGGGAATGATGGGGCTTTAATAAGACTTTTCCAGAAATCCCTAAAGGGTGACGCTCTGGATTGGTACACCTCACTAGATAGCCACCAAATCGAACACAGGGAAAACTTTCCCAAGCATTCATTGACAGGTTCTCATACAACCTGAACATGGCTCCAAGGAGAGCCGACTTGGCTGCCCTGAGACAAAAAAGCGATGAATCTTTATCAGCATACGTAGGACGATGGCGAGCTATGGCAGCTCGAATGAGAAACCCCATCGATGACGAAGAGCAGATATCCATGATTGTGCATTCAAGACATCCCAAAGATTTCGGATATCGATCTCGTGATCCGTACGTAAACTTCTCCCAACTCATCCGAGCCGGAGAACAAGTAGAAGCCGGGATCGAGCCGAAACTATTTCCCCATGGCCACATCGGACCCCTCAATTAAAAAAAAATAAAGTCGAGGAAAACCATGTTGGGCACGGGAATGGAAACGAACTGCTCCCATGCAAATAAGTGCTCTTGAAGTTAACAACATCATCGCTAACACTCAAGGCAACCAGTATGCTCCACCACTAGAGCCACGGCAGGACAGGCAGTACCAGCCACAACAAAATAGGCAGTACCAACCCCAGCAAACCCAACAAGGATATCAGGCACAGTCATCTCAACAGTCATCACAACAGCCTAGGGGGAATACGCAAGGACCATACAAGCAAGGAATGTTAGGGAGGAAGTTCACTCCGTTGGCGCAATCATACAGTCAAGTGCTAACAATGCTCATGCAAAAGCAACTGCTAACACCCCTCCAGCCCCGACTTCCACCAAATCCCTTGCCTCCTGGTTACAATGAAAATCAGTACTGTGCATATCATCAGGCTCCTGGTCATCTAACGGACCACTGCTTCGCTTTGAAACATGCGGTCCAAGATTTGATCGAAAGCCAGAAGATTGCGGTCACCCCACAGGCCAGCAATACAGTTCAAGCCAATATTCTCCAAAATCCCCTGCCCTCGTATCAGGCAGGACCTAGCACATCCAGCACCTCTACCGTCAATCACATTGAAGGGGGTCAACCCACACATGCTTATCCACATCATTCCATCCAAGCAATCATGCCCGACACAGCCAATCGGACATGGGGACACCAACAAGCACCATCGCATGGGCCACGGTGTCCCTTGAAGCAGACTACTATTCAACCTCTCATATTTCTTGAAGCGGACCGGACTTCAGGTCTCTCGAGACTTTGGAAACAACACCCAACAGGTCATACCCTCAGAACCCCGCCCTCCAAGGGGCACATTCAACCCCATCCTCGGCATATCCAAAAAGGTTGAATTCTGAACCTGTCATCCTCCCGATAGGTCTCCCTGACCTAACCCTGCTAACCTTGCAAGGGGCACCCTCAGTTCATACCCCGCAATTCCTGATGCCTCACCAACTGGCACATACCCAAAGAATCCCTCCCACACATCAAAGGAAAGAGGAAAGATCCATGGCCACAACTAATCAGAACTTGGCGGCACCTCAAGAGATATCACTGAGTCTACCACAAACTCGCTCCAGGAATGACCCCTCAGCTTCAAGAACCATTGGCATACTTGGAAGGAAGAGCGGTTCCTTCCTATAACCCGAAAGCAGTCCCATGGCATTATCCAGAATGTGATGAGGTGGGTAACAATGGGAGATACCTCAGGAGAGATAATCAGAACCCAAAAGAAACTCGGGGAATTTTATCAGGAACCACCAGCAAAACTGACACTGCTTATGATATAGCAGCCCAACTCAAAACCATTCCTGCACAAATATCCATCTGGGAACTCCTATGTACGTCAAGGTCGCATCGAGAGATCTTTGCGAAGACCTTAAATGATGCTCATATCTCTCCTGATGTACCTCCTGAAATGGTGGCAAGCATGATTGGCCAACTTCTCGCACCACAAGCCATCACCTTCTCTGATGATGAGCTACCACCTGAAGGTCGCGAACATAGGCGATCACTAAACATAGTGGCCCACCACAAGAATTTCAAGATCCCACTAGTGCTCATTGATAATGGATCAAGTCTCAACGTTTGCCCTTCAAGGACTGTTGAACGGTTAGGGATAGAACCATCCTCCTTCAGACCCAAAGACCATGAGTGTCAGAGCCTTCGATAATTCCCGAAGGCAAGTAGAAGCGAAATTGACCTAGAATTACAAATTGGACCAGACATGACCCTTGTCACATTCCAGGTCATCGATATTCCTGCCTCATTTAACCTTCTCTTGGGACGGCCATGGCTCCATGCTGTTGGAGCCATCCCATCTACCCTCCACCAAAGGGTTAAATTCCCTTCGGGAAATCGGATCATTTCAATACTGGCTGAGCCAGAAACCATCCTCCCAGGTGACGGTCAGTATTCCGAAACTGACATTCCAGTGATTGACATTCAACATACAGAGGGCGATATTCCATATCACAGTTTTGAATTCGAAAAAGTAAACGCTATCGCTAATCCTCGCCCTCTAGCTGCTGAATACGTCATTCCCCCTGCCGAGCGATTGATCCTAAGTTACCGTACCGAGTTCCATGAAAAAGGTATGGTAGTAAGACCAGCACCTGCCAATGTACAGAGACAGGGACTGGGATATCAACCAACACCGGAAGATCAGGCTGAAAAGCCAAAAAGGGGTCAACTGTTTAAATGCACACCCATTGAGTTTGTTAAAGCTGGGACAGTTCATGAGGGCAAAATGGTATCTCTTGAGGACCAATTTCAAGCACTTAGACTCACAAAACAGACTAGACAAGAGTCTATCTGGCCACCAATAAGGTGGGATCGGATCCTTAGGATGCCAGAGGAGCACACGAGGCCAGGGGTAGAACCCCCAGATCCATCGCATGAAACTAGGGGCATGGAAACGAGTCCATCAGCAAATGACTCAAAACCGAGAATGTCCTTTGCAGGCAATGTAGACCAGAACAGGGGGACACCCATTCAGGGGAATACGGGGCAGAAGCAACCCATCCACTGGGTTGACAAAGGAGAGTGGCTTGCTCTAGATTGGACGAATGTTCAAATCCCGTCCCAGAAATCCGTGGAACAAGAAGAACTTCAACTCCTAGGCACAGAGGTCGAAACAGATTCGGACTCTGAGCCCAGTCCAGCAGACATCATGGTCATCGAGACAGGTGACCCACAGAAACAAATGGGGCAGATCAGCAAGATCGATAGGGGAAAAGAGCCAGGATGGTCAGCCATCCCCCAAACAATTGAATCAGCTAGCAAACCACTCGCTAGCATTAGCTTCAAAAAAAAAACGCCAATGTAGATAACAATTGGTATCCCGAACCAGGATAAGACCAATCATGGTTTGCGACACCGTCCTGTTCAGGATATCTTGGCGACACAAAAAAATCAAAAAATTTTTTAAACACAAAAACATCAAAAAATCTTTCAAATACAAAAACAGCACATATTTCTCAAAATCACAAAACATCAAAAAACTTCCAAAATACAAAAACAATAGAAAATTGTTCAAAAATCACTGTGCCAAACACTTCTCATGACAAGCATAAGTTTGAAGTCGACTCATATGATTTCGATCTAGAGTTGGACTTCGAACTCATGGGTTTGGATGAAGCTCCGGATGAGGGAAATGATGATACCGCTCTCGAATTCGAGGATTCCCTCGAAAAATTCGAAACAAAGGCCAATGTTGTAGCAGATGACTTCGAAATTGTGAACTTAGGGTCAATGGAATCCCCCAGGGAAGTACGTATCGGGAAATCGCTTCCCCCAGAATACAAGCAGAAGATGATGGAATTTCTGAAGCCGAGGTTGTCCAACTTTGCCTTCTCCTACGAAGACATGCCAGGGCTCGATGAAAAGTTGGTAGTACATCATCTGCCGACCAAGCCAGAAATGAAACCAGTCAAGCAAAAGCTGCGAAGGATGAAGCCAGAATGGGCCCTGAAAATCCGTGATGAAATCATCAAGCAATACAATGCGGGATTTCTGGTAGTCTCCAACTATCCGGAATGGCTCGCAAATATCGTACCAGTTCCCAAAAAAGATGGGAAAGTCAGAATGTGCATCGACTTTAGGGACCTCAACAGAGCAAGCCCTAAAGATGACTTCCCTTTGCCTCATATCGACACACTGGTAGATAATACTGCTGGACACAAGATCTTCTCCTTCATGGACGGTTTCTCCGGTTATAATCAGATCAAGATGGCCGTCGAAGACCGTGAGAAGACCTCCTTCATCACGCCATGGGGAACTTTCTGTTATCGGGTCATGCCCTTCGGATTGAAGAATGCGGAGCTACATATCAGCCGAGCCATGACTGCCTTGTTTCATGACATGATAAACAAGGAAATGGAAGTTTATGTGGACGACATGATTGTCAAATCTCGCACGATCGAAGGACACTTTGAAGATCTCAAAAAGCTCTTCGACAGGCTGGAAAAGTTCAAGCTCCGCCTCAATCCACAAAAATGTGTCTTCGGTGCAACCGGAGGCAAGCTTTTAGGCTTCATTGTCAGCGAAGACTAGTATCATGGGTGGATGAAAACAAAACCAAAGCTATCATCAAGATGCCACCACCCAAGACTGAGAAAGAAATTCGGGGCTTCCTCGGGCGAATCCAATATATCAGCCGATTCATCGCACAACTCACTCCGGTCTGCGAACCCATATTCAAGCTGTTACGAAAGAACTCTCCAAAAGAATGGAATGACGACTGCCAAGCGGCCTTCGATAAAATCAAAAGATATTTGCTAAATCCTCCAGTGCTCGTGCCGCCTACTCCAGGTAGGCCACTTCTGTTATATATCTCTGTCGCAGCGGAAGCAATCGGATGCGTCCTCGGCCAACACGACGATACGAGAAGAAAGGAGCAAGCGATCTACTATCTAAGCCGACGGTTTACAAGCTACGAAGCCAAATATTCCAGCTTAGAAAAAACATGCCTCGCCCTAGTTTGGGCAACACAACGGCTAAGGCAATACATGATCGCTCACCCGATACTACTGCTCGCCCGTATGGATCCGTTGAAGTACTTGTTCGAAAAACCAAGACCGACAGTGCAGATCGCAAAATGGCGACTCGCTTTCTTTCGAGTTTGACATCACATATGTCACTCAGAAGGCAATCAAGGGGCAAGCACGGCCGATCATTTAGCGACACTCCCTGCCCAACTACCAACCTCTGAAGACCTTCTTCCCCGACGAGGACATCCTCCAGATCGAGGGAGAAGAGGAAAGAAAGGCAGGAGAATGGACACTCTTCTTCGACGGAGCTGCAAACGCAAAGGGGAGTGGAATAGGCGCCATACTCTACTCCCCCGAAGATGTCCCAGTTCCTATATCCAGAAGACTAGCATTCCAGTGCACCAACAATGTAGCTGAATATGAGGCATGCATCGCCGGTCTAAGAGAAGCCATCATTCTCAACATAAAGAGGTTACGAGTCTTCGGAGATTCGCAACTCATCATCAACCAGATAAATGGCGATTGGAAGACCAAAGATGAGAAGCTGATTCCTTATCATGTCTATCTGAAAAATTTGATCGAGGAGTTCGAAGAGATCACATTCTCTTACATGCCTCGGGTCAAGAATCAGTTTGCAGACGCTCTGGCTACCCTCGCTTCAATGCTGGAAATCCCAAAAGGAGTTGCTGAATGGGAACTCACTGTCGAACTCCAAGAGGAACCTGCATTCTGCCTGCAAATCGAAGAAGCCGAGCCTGCCCCAAATGATCAGCCATGGTACACAGACATCAAAAAATACCTCGAACATCGAAGTACCGGAAGGAGCAGCTCTGACTGATCGACGTACAATACAAAGATTAGCAGCTCAGTTCGTGATCACTGGGGGTATCCTCTACAAGCGATCCTTCAACCAAGTCCTCCTCCGCTGTGTCGACGAGACAGAGGCAGCCCGGATTATGTCGAAATCCACGAAGGACTATGCGGCCCGCATATGAACGGGCACATGATGGCAAAAAAGATCCTACGACTCGGCTACTACTGGCTTACAATAGAGACAGACTGTTGCAAGCACGTCAGAGATGCTTCAAGTGTCAGGAGCATGCGAACCAAATCCATGCGCCTGCTTCCGAACTCTACAACTTGACGGCACCATGGCCCTTTTCTGTATGGGGGCTCGACATCATAGGTAAAATCAGCCCTAAAGCCTCAAACGGGCATGAATACATCCTGGTGGCGTAGATTACTTCACTAAATGGATAGAAGCGATCCTACACCACTATCACAGCATCTCATGTGGTCAAATTCATGAAGAACAACATCATTAGCCGATATGGGGTCCCTCAAGCCATTATCACTGATAACGGAACTCCGTTCGTCAATAAAAGGATGGGCGATTTCCTCGACAAGTTTAAAATTCAACGCCATCGATCGAGCCCCTACCGCCCTCAGATGAATGGTGGGGTAGAAGCCGCAAACAAAACTATCATCCGCATACTCGAAAAGATGGTGAAGACATACCGTGACTGGTCAGAAATGCTTCCTTATGCACTCTGGGCTTATCGCACGTCTGTACGGTCTTCTACAGGCGCAACTCCATATGGGCTCGTTTATGGAATGGAAGCAGTACTACCAGTCGAAATTGAAATCCCATCACTACGAATACTACTGGAAAGTAAAGTCGAGGAAGGCGAGTGGCAACAAGCAAGGTACGATCAACTGCATCTGGCAGACGAGAAGCGCATGCGGGCGCTAAACCACTCCCAATGCTATCAAAGAAGGATCGCTCGAGCTTACAACAAGAGAGTCCGGAAGAGAAGTTTTAAAGTCGGTGACATGATCATGAAACGTATCCTGCCGCCGCATTTGCCAGATCCCAGAGGAAAATTTAAACCATTGTGGGATGGACCACTGATCATTCGGGAAGTACTCCCAGGAGGCGCTCTCCGACTCACCAATCTGAAAGGCGAGGATCTTCCCGAGCCCATCAACGCCGACAATGTAAAAATCTATCACGGGTAACCCTACCTAACTTTGTCAATGATTACAATCGAAAAGCTGCATCTCTCAGAAATAAAACTGTATATATCCACCAATTACCCTTTTTCAGAAATACCCATCAAAACAAAAAAAGAGAAAGAAAGAAAACAAAACAAAAAAAGAGAAAGAAAGAAAGCAAAAAAAAGAGGAAAAGACAAAAAGAAGACCCATGAAGAAAATAAAGAAACCCATCTCGCATCCCTAGTAATCTATCCTGTACCCCAAATAATTTCAAGCAGCTTATGATTGTGATCAGAGACAAGGACAGGCAGGTAGCCAATCGGCCGGCTATGAAGGAAGTTCCCCTGTCACTCCTAGCACTTCGACAAAACCAACAAAAAAAATAAAGGCATGCCTAAGCAAAAGGGGGGAGTTGAAAACCTGAAAAGGCGGCTCGAGTAAAAACAGCAGGCATGTAGCGGACTTGGTGAAAACCCGAAAGGGCGCCAAGGGTAAAAATAGCACAAGCTGCCAAGGGGCAGGCAAGATCAAAAACCTGGGACGTAGTGAAGATCCGAGAGGACACTACGGGCAAAAATGACGGGAAGAGCCAGACGTAGTGAAAACCTGAAAGGGCGCTACGGGTAAAAATGGCAAGAAATAAAAAAAAATGAAATAAAAGTGCAGGAACAGAAGAAGCCGAGGCAGCAAATGACACAACAAGATACAAAGAAGGATCAACTTCAGATCAGTACTCCATCGATGTCGTTTCAAATCCAGGGGATGCAATCCCGGACACCGTCTCAAGAAACCAAGACCCCAAGGAGCACAGTCTAGAATACTGTACACAACGTGGGCTGAGCCCAAGAGTCTGATCCCAATCAGCCAAAGTATTAATCCAAACATGAGTAAACATGGCACGAACAAAATATTTCATTTTCTTAAATCATTTCACAAATACACTATCTTTCCCTTTATAACAAAAATCCTCCGTGCATACAAAATAAGTAGTCAATCAACAGCAGAAATTGCAGGTAAGCCCCTACCTCTCATATGCCAACAATCTCTCCCTGAGCCTCTCTATCTCCATGCGCAGGTAGAAGATCTCATCCCTATCCAGACGATGTGACACAAGCATGCTCTCATCATATCGCCGCTCTACGGCTAATCGGCGGGCCATGTCCTCACACGAGTGGCGAAGCACAGCAATCTCACTAATCAGATGACCGTGTGTAGCTAGCAAGAATGAAGGATCAATGAAGGGCCGCTCCTCAAAAGCCTCGAAAGAATCAATAACGCAGGAGGAAGACGAAGCAGTGTCACCTATCATATCCTGATCAGCAGCCTCATCTGCCAAGTGCCAGCTTGGAACCTGACGATACAACGACTGCTCTGCTACCCATCGCTGGTATAGTACCGTCGCCATAGGTGGAGCCCAAGACTCAAGACCTAGAGCCGTCGCATCCAAAGAACCCTGCCAGGAAACCCGGACTCGCCTATACAAGGATGTCAAATCAGATGGAAGAGACGAATGTCCAAATCCAGAAAAGGCGAACTCTGGGATATCCTGCCAGAAACCAAACTGGCGAAGGAAGCGTATGGGATGATAGGAGCAGCATCCCCGAAGGCCGAGTAACAGTAAAGGAGTGCGAGCCGCACTACAGATCAGGGGCGCTCGACAAAGCCAAGTAGCCTCCCAGCTGATCTCCCACCCTCGAAGCTCAGAAAACATGCGGCGATACAATGACTCCGTGGCCTCAACACCACACGGAAGGTCGTCGAGCAACAAGCGCAGCACGTCATTACGACGAGAATCAGGAAATACAAGCACAGGAGTCATGTACAAGTGTTCCCATAACCATACCTGGGAGAAGCTTAAATTAAGCCCAAATTTCAAAAAAAAATGGGATGCATGAGAAAGTGACGAAAGAGCAGAAAGTACCTGAAGAAACGAGCAGCAGCCTCTGAGGATGCGGGTATGCCCAAGGGAACACTCAGTCAACCCCAAGAAAAGCTCGGCCAGCACGACCGAAATGATGCTCCTGCGACAAAGAACGCATCGGAAGACGTCTAGCAAAACTACCAGCGACGATCGTCTCCATCCTGAAAAGAGCAGCTCAGCCAAGGTGCAAAATATCAGTGCATTCAGGCACTGAAGCTGACGATCAGATCCAGGCCTCCCACGGCCAGTAGAGCAGCGGTCATATAAAATCTCCAGAGAAAGCTCACCAACCCCGCCCTCTGCAGTAGGAAGATCAATGGGAAATCCGAACCAGGCAACCAGATCAGAAGGGCGAACCGACTCTGAGAAAGGAATGTACGCCTCTCGAGTCAAAAGAAGGCCTGACAGACGCGCAAACTCCTCCAACGATGGACCCAGCTCCAGATCATTGAAAGAAACGGGTTCATGGATGGTACCCAGTCAAACAATGCCGCACTCAGCAGTCGCCGCTCTAAGCGGATTCGGTGAAGGTGGAGAACCTCTCGAAAGCCCAAGGAGTCCAACTCGAAGATCTCGGACTCACCAAATCTGTCAATCCAAATATGTAATCGCTCAAAACAGGTGTCACGCGGCTGCAATCGACAAGTTCGAACAGGCACACCCTCAACAATCTGAATCCCAGGGGCCACCAATGGGTCATCAAAAATTGGCATACCCTCATCTAAAAGATCGATCTCGTGGTGAAGGAAAAAGCCAGACGCGCCCATCGCATCTCGCAGTGTATCCCGAAAAGCCTCAACAGGAGGACCTGAGTCCCCGACAACTGCTACGTCGGGAAGTGTCTGAAATGAAGAAGCCCCAATAGCTGCAACCTCTGGTGCATCCCAGTGGCACATACATAGGAGCTACATCCCCAGTACGACGCCAGAGGCGGCGACCGACCGACCATCACCTCGAAATATGTGCCAAAAATCTGACCCAAGCCGCCTGTCGAGAGTCCATCATCTACCAAGTCCAAACTATCTAAAGCATCAAGAGGAAGCCCATCATCCACCAAAATCTGATCCACACCATCCATAGCAATCATCCCATTCATGCCATCCATAACCATCCCTCCATCAAGCAAGCCATCCACACTATCCATAGCAATCATCCCATCCATCAAATCATCCACCCCATCCATAGCCATCCCTCCATCAAGCAATCCATCCCCACCATCCATAGCAATCATCCCATTCATGCCATCCATAGCCATCCTACCATCAAGCGAACCATCCAACTCCATCAACCCATTAGTAGGAAGAAGATTCAAGCCATAAGTGGTGCTCATTCCTTCAAAAGGGCCCATCAATTCCTCATCTACCCCCATAAACTCCTCATCATTTATGGAGCCACCCACCTTTTCACCACCAATAAACACACCCAAATCATCATCATGATTGGCCATGATGAGTCAGAAAAGAAGAAAGGAACAAAGGATGGATGAGGACAAAGAAGAAAGGACAAAATAGAGACAAAAGGGATGATCAGAGAACGGACGGACGAGAATGCCGGAGGAAGGGACAAAGAGAATGAACAGGGAAGAACAGGGCTAGCTGGAAGAAAAGATGGACGGAGGCGGTAATCCGATTACCGCTAGCGGTATTCGGAGTACCGTTTCAGAACAGAGGTGTCATCACTGAATCACTGCAGCACCTGACAGAACAGGCAGAACGGGCAAATGTCAACGGGCGGTAGTCCGACTACCGCCGGCGGCAGTCCGATTACCGCCGGCGGCAGTCGGACTGCCGCTCCGGCCCAGTTCCAAGTACAATTCAGGACGGGTCTACTCGGAAGGGTGGAAAACAAGTAATTTGCTCCTATATGCATAATTAGATAAAAATAACTGTGAAAGCAAAAGACGATGCCAAACAAACTAAAATTTTATATCAAATGAAGGAGATTATACAGCCGATGAACTAATCGTCATCCGGAAAATAGGTGTCACTATCCTTGCTATGAAAATGAGGTCCCAAGATCCCTCCTCCAGCAAAGCGGGCACCACCACCAGGAGCATAACCAGGCTGAAGAATCGGACCCATGCCGTACTGCTCGCTCCAAGAGCTGTACTCTCTGTCTGGGTCAACAAAGGTGCTGGCTTCATAACCCTCCAAAGCAGCAACTAGCTCTCTCTGTGGCACAGATCTCCAATCAGATGGTCCAGATGGCGGACTAAGCGGGACCAAAGGGTGCGCCAGTACTGCCAAAAAAGTCTCTCTCCCAGATACCATTTGGTCACCCGCGGATCCTCCAAGATGCGGCGTCGTCGAGAGGCCTGAAAAGCCTCCTGTGCACCAGGAGTAAGAGCTGCGTTCGACTGAAGGTATGGCCGAGTATGAAACTGTAAAAAAAAAAAAAAAAAAAAGTGGGGTAAAGATTGTCAGACATGCAGAAAGCAACATAAGAGCAATACAGGGCAAGACGGATCGCTCACATCGTCAGGAACGAGGGCATCAACATTCGACCTCCAAGCAAGATCAGAAAACAAACGTGTACGGCTGCGGTTATCCTTGTACCACAGCATCATGCGCGGGAATGGAGGCGAATGATTAATCAGAGTGGGTGCCAGGTGAGGAAAGTGGTCAAAAAAGCAAACCTGCGTTACACCAAAATTAAGAGGAGACACACCAGACCATCCTCAAGGAAAAGATGACAGAAAAGATCTCGAGAAAGTACCTCAATGACTGGGTAAAAACCAGTCAAGGAGCGGCTGATGCAGCGACTGGCCTTATCCAGCCCTTCATACAAATGCGCCAAGAGGGCTGCATTCCAGTTATACGGCATGGGAAAGGTAATGTCTGCCACAAGCGATAACAATCGGGAACTCACTAATTCATTCCCATGGCAGAAGATCATCGCTCCCATGGTATATAAAATCAGGGCCCGAGCTTTTATCACAGCTGCAGCTTCAGTCTCAGGGATGCGCCTGGCGAAATTCGAGGAAAGCCACAAAAGTTTAAATCGATGGCCCAAAATTCATGTGGCATCTGGCATCATCCCTAATAGCTCCATCCATCATCCTCAGTAGGTACTTGAAGGTCCTCCTCAAAGGGCACAGAACCACCATCATATCTAAGACCCAGCTGCATATATATGTCATATGGGGTGATCCCCCACTCTCCGAAGGGCAACTGGAATGTATGTGTCTCGGGGTGCCATCGTTCGGCCAAGGCAGACAAGAGCGACATGTTCGTCTTGCTTAGACGAACCCGGAAAAGATGCGCAAAAGGGGTACGCTCTAGAACCTCGAAGAACAAAGGCTGAGGATCATGAAACCAGTCAGGCCAATGCCTCCTGACCCCACGCCCTCTAAGAATCGCAGGCGCACCACCTGCCCGAGCTATATCTGAAAGATGCCGACCCTCCCGCGGCACGAAACATGGGTCGATCGAATGTTGAGACGGACCAGCCTCATTCCTACCTCGACGAGGCATACTGCACAGGCAAAGCCTACAGGTGAGTTCCATGTCAAGCCCATACCTCAAAAGATCCATCTCAAAAGCCCACTTTCAAGGACAATCTTAAAAGGCCAAAAAAAAAGAGGGTCCATGATGAAAGGCCCATCTAGGAAGCCCATGTTCACAAACCCATCTTCAAGAACTCATTCCAAATCCTTCCCGAAGCCGTTGTTATTTCAGAATCAAAGACCCACTCGAGAATCAAGCCCCGTTTCAAAAAAAAAGGGAGGAGGCCATTTCAGCAAATCCATCCATGATCCAATGGTCCAAATCACTCATATATAGTCTAGATCATTTCATCTAATGGTCCAGATCCATAGATCATCCACGCATGGTCCAGATCATCCATCCGATGGTCTAGAACGTCCACGCATGATCTAGATCAACGGTCCAGACCATCCATCATCCATCCATTCATACATGATCCAGATCCATGGTCCAGATCATCCACCATCCATCGTCCACACATGATCTAGATCCATGGTCCAGATCATCCACCATCCATCCATTCATAAATGATCCAGATCAATGGTCCAGATCATTCATACATGATCCAGATTAATGGTCCAGATCATCCACCATCTAGATCGTCCACACGTGATCTAGATCAACGGTCCAGATCATCCATCATCCATCATTCATACATGATCCAGATTAATGGTCCAGATCATCCACCATCCACCCGTCCATACATGATCCAGATCAACGGTCCAGATCATCCATCATCCATCCATTCATTAAATGATCCAGATCAATGGTCCAGATCATTCATACATGATCCAGATTAATGGTCCAGATCATCCATCATCCATCCATCCATGCATGATCCAAATCCATCGTCTAGATCAATCATCCATCCACCCATCCAACGGTCCGGATCATTAAAAAAAAAAACAAAAAAAAACAAACAAAAAAAAATCAGATCAAATAAAAGGGTGGGGCCCCCTTTTCTTATCACACCCCACTCCAGCAAATAAAAAAAATAATAACAAAAAATAAAACAAAAAAAAATATAATATGTACAACCAGCAACATGAATAAAATATATATATCCTGCAAGATCCAATGGTCTAGATTTCATCAAAACTGATCAACGGTCCTGATCATGACCCTTCCAAAACAAAAAAGAAAGAAAGAGTGCAAGATCTCCCTAAGAAGATGGCCCGCCAAGAACCCAAGGAGAATCCAACGGTCAGGAATACCTGAAATTAAAAAAAAATACGAGGTAAAGGACCAACAAAATTCACTCCAGAGACCACAAATGCGTCCCTGAACGTTCGGGCGAGCAGACTAAATGGGAGGAAGGTTGCAGCGGACGGACCAGCAAACAGGAACGGACCAGTGGTTCGTCTGACGGACCGGCGGTAATCGAACTACCGCTGGCGGCAGTCCGACTGCCGCGGCCGACATTCTGACATGGGGCAGCGTGCTGTCCCCCATGCCCGCCTCCAGTGACTGGTCCTCCCTTTGGACCGGTGGACAAAGTCAAAAAAGTTCTTAAAATAGACTTCTGTTTCTTCTAAGGTTCAAAAAGGGTCTTCAAAAATTCTAAAAAAATAAACCTCTGATTCCCTAAAACCTCCAAAATGTCCTAGAAAATTCTTAAAATAAACTTCAGTCCCTCTGAATTTTCAAAAAGGGTCCCAAAAATTTCTAAAAATAGATCTCAGTATTTCAAAACCCTTGGAAGAACCCTAGAGAATTTCGAAAATAAACTTTTGTTCCAAAAACTCTCAAAAAAAAAAAGAAAAAAATCCCAAAAAAAAAAAATCCCAAAATTCCAAAAAATCCCAAAATTCCCAAGATTCCAAAAAAAAAAAAAAAAAAAAAAAAAAATCCCAAAAAATCCCAAAATTCCAAAAAAAAAAAATCCCAAAAATCCCAAAATTCCAAAAAAATCCCAAAATTCCAAAAATCCCATAAGCTTTCAAAAAAAAAAATTCCACAAAACGTCTGAATTTTTTAAAAAAATCTCAAAATACCAAGTAATTCTAAAATAAATCCCCAGGCCCAAAAGGTTTGCTTCTTCTAAAAAATTAGCCCCATTAATTTATTAGTGGAGGTCATCTGACTTTTTACAAATAAAAAAAAAAATTTAGCCCCATTAATTTATTAGTGGAGGCCATCTGACTTGCAAATAAAAACCGTTAGCCCCATCAGCTCACTAGTGGAGGCAACGCAACTGTTTACTTAACTTGCGAAAATAAAAACCGAACGACGACGCCCACCCGCGAGATCGAACGGATATTTTCCCAAAAAAAAAAAAAAAAGAAAAAAAAAGAAAAAAAAAGGGGGTTTCAAATAAAATCCTCAATGAGCCTAGCTCCAAAGGGAATAGTTTTTCAAAAAAATGCGCGCGTCACGCAGTACACTGAGGAATCTTCCATATTCTCCAGTTGCGGACAGTGCAAACAGTTAAATAAGACCCGATCTCTTCCGGTTTCCCCGAAGGATGATCGAGTCCGTACATGATATATGTACGATTGGCCAGATCTCTATAAACTGGGTAGTCGTACAAATGCTAGTAAGATAAGTGGATCTATCTCTGGAAAGAATAATCAAGCTCGAAGTGAAGACAATCCATTGTAACCAAAGTGTCAAACTCAGCAGATTGCATGGCAAACAGATTACCTGCACATACCTAGCCCGGAATATTTGCAAAATTTGATCGAGTTCAAGTCGGCGTAGTGAGTTCCCCGTAAGGCCGCACCAACGCGCAGGGCAGCTAACCACTTTGACGATCAAATGGAACGAACATTCCTAGGGTGATTACATAGCAAAGGAACGACAGACCTAACAGTATGGGAATCCTCGTAAAGCCGCGACAAATGCGCAGAGGCCCTTACTTTTCAGACTTACCCTCCAATGCTGTAAACAATCCGATGTGAAGAGGTTGTGATTGGTGATCCGTAAAGCCGCGACAAATGCGCAGGAGACAATCACAACGTTTTCCTCAACCCTCGTGGTATATGCAAGTCCTCTTTTTTCAAACAGTCGACTGATGATGATACAATGGTAAGCAATAGATTTGAATCGCTACCCTTCATTCCGACCAGAAGGGTGGGGTGTCCACTTGCTTTGACCTTCGGTTGCCTGCAACCTCGGTCAAAGAGGGGCATCTGTAGACACCCCACTCAGGCTAATATCTTGATTTTGTTAAGACAAATCCAAGAACCATGATCATATCCTAAACCTACCCCTAATCCTAACCTGAGCTATCATGAATCATCATTCAATCCAAACTATGTCCAAAATCGACCTATTTCTCAAATCATTTTCGGATAACCATCGAGCCAACTTCAAGCCATTTAGAGCCAAATATCCAAAAGGAACTTTGTTTCGCTCTAAGGACCCCAAAAAAGGACTCACCAGATGAATTTCAAGGAAAATCGTACCGAGGTGGTAATCGGATTACCGCCGGCGGTAGTCAAATTACCACTTCCTCTCAGAAAATGCGCACGCGGCGAGTCACACGAGTTTCGGACTCAGCCAGGTCCGGGCGGCAGTTGGACTACCGCCGGCGGTAATCCGATTACCGCCGGCGGTGATCGAAATTCCGCCGCGTGCTATCTGAGCAGGGACAGCTGTCTCAGCATCCAAAGTCAACTCTTCCTGGAATTTACCCCTCCCATCTCTATTATTTACTGTTTTACCAGTCCCTTTAGCTAATGAGAGCATGCCATGTGGCATCTCTCTCCTCTCCACCAATCACCATGTGCCACATCACCTTTACCCTCCTCTTGTCCTCTATTTACCAAAAAACCATTGGAAAGGGCTATAAATAGCCCTCTCCCCTTTCATTTTCACACATATGGATGAGAGCCACCAAGAGAGGGAGAGAGTGAGAGAGAAAGAGTGAGAGGAAAAGAAAAGAAAAGAGAGAAAGAGAGAGAGTGAGGAAGAGAGTGAAGGAAGGGAAGGAGTTCCCAAGCCTTCAAGCTCACATTTTCCAGCCACCTCCTAGCCTTCATCTCAAACCTTCCCACCCACAAGCCTAGTCCAAAATGATCATGGTTCAATCTACATCTTAGCCTTTTCAAGAATCAAGTCAAAGATCCATTTGCATACAAGCATTCATCATGACATCTACTCCCTTCTCAACCCCCTTGCTTCTCTAGATCTCTAGCGGACGTATGCTCTGTGACTTGCCGTACATCGGATCCTGTCACATCAGAAATTCCTAGTGATCTAGTCCACTTTTCTTGTGTTTTTTGTATAAGCATCATCACATCCGCCCTCTAGACACATTGTCGGATGTATGCTCTGTGGCTTGCCGAAATCTCGGATCTTGCTACATCAGAAATCCACATGTGACTAGTCCCATCATGACCGAAGCATCATCATCATCCCTTGAGATTATTTTACCACACTAAGTCGAGACCGTACATTTGTACGGGCAGAGAGGGTGCCTAACACCTTCCCTCTTTGTAACCGAGGTCCCTTACCCGGAATCCCGAATCGTAGACCAGGAGTCAATCTAAGGTCGGAGGATTTTCGGATTTCTCCAACCTTACGTATTTCGTGGTTCTAGCCGACCGCGGGATTCTGAGATTATTCGGCTAGTGGCGACTCCAACAATCACTCAGCTTAACCACCCCCAGGACCACCACAACAAGACATTTTTCACAACAAAGTGGACGCCCGATTTTTCAGTGTCTACATAAGTATATAACAATATTTTTCTCTTTTTATTCAATTCTTTCTTTATTCATTTAACAAGTATATCTCCTGAACCAGAATGAGTTACTTGACGTACCATATGTGATTTTGGGGTAGGAGAAGCTACTTTAACCAACCAACCTGGTTATTTTCCAAGATTCCATCAGGTCGATAGTTGAAAATCCATTTCATTCACTTCACATTCAATTTCAATCAGTTCGCGATAAATTTCATTCACTTCGCGATCAATTTCATTCACTTCGCGGTGAATTTCATTCACTTCATGGTCAATTTCATTCACTTCATTCACTTCGCAGTCAATTTCATTCACTTCGCGGTCAATTTCATTCACTTCGCAGTCAATTTCAATTAGTTCGCGGTGAATTTCATTTACTTCGCGGTAAATTTCATTCACTGTGGTCAATTTCAATTAGTTCGCAGTGAATTTTATTCACTTCACGGTTAATTTCATTCACTTCGCGGTTAATTTTCTTCACTTCGTGGTGAATTTCTTTCACTTCGCGGTGAATTTCATTCACTTCGTGGTCAATTCCCTTCAATTTGCGAAGAATTTCCTTCACTTCGTGGTGAATTTCTTTCACTTCGCAATCAATTACATTCACTTCATTCACTTGGCAGTCAAATTCCTTCACTTCGCGGTGAATTTACTTCACTTCGCGGTCAATTCCCTTCAATTCACGGTGAATTTCATTCAATTCATTTACTTAGCGATAAATTCCCTTCACTTCGCAGTCAATTCCATTCACTTCATTCACTTCGCGCTCAATTTCCTTCACTTCGTGGTCAATTTCCTTCACTTCGTAGTGAATTTTCTTCACTTCGCGGTGAATTTTCTTCACTTCGCGGCCAATTCCATTCACTTCGTTCACTGCATGGCGAATGTCATTCACTTCGCCGTTAATTTCATTCACTTCGCGATTAATTTCAATGGCTACGGTTATAATCCATAGCCATAGGAAACCCCGGCTTTCAGAAATAACATTTCTGATAAAAGCAGGGGCATTTTGGTCCAGTAAATGTGTATCCGTATAACAGGGGAGTAGTCTGGGAAGGTAAGTTTGGAAGGGCTTAATAAGGTATGTGGCTTAAAAGTGAGGAGTACAGTAGGAAAAAACTCCTACTTAAATTCCATTGTACACAGTAATAGGCGGGCACGAATTAGGTACTAACCGTACCTGTTCGGAGCTGGGGATAGGGGAAGCTCAGATGGCCACTGAGGGCCCACCCTGATGTATGAATTTTATCCATCTATTTTTTTCACATCATTTTAAATTGAGACACTAAATATAACCAAAATCCAAGGCTCAAATGGACCACGCAATAGGGATTAAATTCCTAGCGTTGAAAAATTCTTGGGGATCACAAAAGTTTTCGATCAAGATGATATTTGTTTTTTCACTTCATCCAGATGTATGTAACTGTAGACACCTCACCCCTGCTAATATCTTGAGAAAGCTAAGACAATTCGAGAACCACGATACAATCCGTACCTCGAAACCTTAATCTGAACCCCGAAACCCTAATCTGAACCCCGAAGCACTAATCTGAACCCCCAAACCCTAATCTGAACCCCGAAACCCTAATCCGGACCCCAAAACCCTAATCCGAACCCTAAAACCCTAATCCGAAATTCTAAATCCTAGCTTAAACCTAAGCCTAGACCCTAAACCTAGCCTAGAATTCCAATCCAAACCTAAACCCTATCAGAATCAGAGTGTATACGCAATTCAGCATGAAAACCCACCTATTCAAACCCAAAAGCCCGAAAAAAGACTATCGGACAAGCTAGCACACCAAACGAGGCCCACTGAGCAAAGCCCGGCCCGAGTGATAGTTTGACTACCGCCGGCGGTACTCCGATTACCTCCGCTCCGGGATGCATGTGTCCTCCAAGCAATAGATGTCTCTGCGCCCGAAAATCAACTTTCTTTTGAAATTACCCATCCATCCAACATTATTTACCATTTTACCAATCTCAAAAGCCAATGGGCGTGCGCCACGTGGCGTCCCTCTCACCTCAACCAATCTCAAGCTGTCATATCAGCATTTACCCCTCTTAAACTCAACAATTACCACATTGCCATTGGATAAGACTATAAATAGTGCTCTCCACTTCACATTTTCCAACAACAACTTCCACTTTCCAAGTGTCAGAGAGAGAGGGAGAGAAGAAGAGAGTGAAAGTGAGGGTGAGAGAGAGCTCCCAAGCCTCCAAGATCAGATTTTTCTAGCCATCTCTTAGCATCCTCCTAACCTTCTCAATTCCAAGTCTAGTCCGAATTGATCATGGTGCAACCCATGTCCTAGCGTATTCAAGTTCAAGCCAAAGATCTTTTCATTTTATATGCAAGCATTCATCATGACATCTATTCCCTTCTCAACCCCCTTGCTTCTCTAAATCTCTAGTGAACGTATGTTCTGTGACTTGCCGCACATCGGATCCTATCACATCAGAAATTCTTAATGATTATCTAGTCCACTTTTCTTTACTTTTTTTTCTTTTTTTTTTGCATAAGCATTATCACATCCGCCTTCTAGACATATCGTTGGACGTATGCTCTGTGGCCTGCCGAAATTTCGGATCTTGCCACATCAGAAATCCATATGTGCCTAGTCCTACTTCGACTACATCATTCAACCCTTGAGATTGCTTTACCACACCAAGTAGAGACCGTACATTTGTACGAATAGAGAGGGTGCCTAACACCTTCCCTCTTTGTAACCGAGGTCCCTTACCCGGAATCCCGGACCGTAGACCAGAAGTCAATCTAAAGTAGGAGAGTCTTCGGATTTCTCCAACCTTACATATTTCGCGGGTTCTAGTCGACTGCGGGATTTTGAGATTAATTGGCTAGTGGCGACTCCAGCACTTACAAATCGGCCTACTAACTCCCACCTTTCACAAATCAACCATACTTATCTAACCGGTCTAGCAAGGCATGTACTTAAATTCACCGGTCCATAATCTTGCAGTTAGGAACCTTTTGTAAATCAACCATGCTCATTGAACCGTTCCAGCAAGACTTATACAATAATCAGGATCTTGTATAGCTCTAGCTGTTAGGAACCTTTCATAAATCAACCATGTTCACCTAATCAGTCTAACGAAACGACAAATTAACCATCCATGCTAGTGAGCAAGTCAACCATACTCAACAATCCAATGGAGAGACAAGATCTTGCATGACTCTAAATATTACGAACTTTTTGCAACTCAACCATGCTCACATAACCAGTCCATCGAAGTGGCAAACAAATCATGCATGTAGGTGAATAAAGCAACCATACATCACCGATCCAACTAAGCAAATCAATTATGCTCAACAATCCAATGGAGCGACAAGATCTCACATGACTCTAAACATCGAGAACCTTTCAAAAATCAACCATGCTAACCTAACCAGTCCAGCGAGGCGGCAAATCAATCATGCACGTAGGTGAGCAAATCAGCCATACATCACCAATTTGTCATCTAACCAAAATTCAAATTCAAATATTGACCGTTCTGAATTATAAATATTCAAATTAAATAGCATGTATTTCATGGTGACACAATGCAAATCAATTCTCAAACACTCACACTGTAATCCAAAATCTAGTTTAAGCACACTATAATAATGATGCATGTAATTTCCATGAATGAATAACTTAACAAAAAATCTATACTCTACAATAATTCAAGAGAGATTAGCAATGCAACAGTTGTAACAATACAAGATTATAACATAGTACAAAGAAGCGAATAAGAGTCAAATTCGAAAAGGAATTAATATTTAAGTTATTTAACAAAAAGTTGCTCAGGAATCAAATAACGTAAGGAACAAATCTAAAACTCCAATAATCAAGTAAAGACATTAAAGGAAAGGCGCCCATGAGTCAAAAGGAAAAGGAAATGACATTCCTCTAAGTGAAAGGGCTAAACCCTAATAAAAATGGCTAAACCCGAGGCAAAGAATGCTAGACATGAGACAAAAGGATGAACTTGAAAGTACGAGGCCCGTTAGGACCCAAAAAAGAATATTACAATTCCAAGTAAACGAACAAGAGGAGAAAACTAAAGGTGAGGATCACTTGCCAATCTTATGTTGCCAGTACAGAACCTATATACTCGGCTTACAAACTCGGCGTGAACAACACAAACACGCAATACTTCACATATTGCTATGAACCTGCTCAGTATGCACACAATGGCACTGTATATATTTTTCCCCTCGTGCCTAGTTTCTCTAAAATAATGATATACTACCCACAATAGTCCTTTCAGGTGTAAAGTAGGCGTTGTTCTCAACTCTTTATTATAGTAGGATACTTGTCCCATACGATGAATGGGTTCAATATGCTAGAGACCTCCCAGTTTCTTTAGTTTCAATACTTTTGACACACATAAATCCCTAGATTTGGAAAACTTCCATATGAGACAAATCTAATCTTAATTTTGGCTTGTTACTCAGCAAACCCAATATTGCTAATGATCTCTCGATGGTCGCGAAGGCACATTTTAACAGCTTACATATCACTTCATGATGTCTAGCGACATGTGTGTGTCCCCCATATGGAAACTAACCGATAGATTGGAAGTATACTCCATGAGCTTCATATTAACTAGTTTACCTTGGTATTTTAGTGGCCCAATTGATATATCGTAATATGATGAATAGTTAGATGATGAGTTATAATCAAAGTAATCAGATGGTTAGGACCATAATCATGTATATAAGGTGATGTACAGTCAATTTGATGTATCACATAAGTAAAAAAGATGGGTTTTAGATTAATCAATGGGTAAGGCTTATGCATTGATAGATTTAGGTAATTTGTACACCAAACAAGTTCCTTGTATCGATATTTGGATGGTTGTTTAAACATATACATAGGTGACGAACAAGATGAACAAATCATGTTCTTAGATGGATGTATGTACAAGCAGTTATGAAGATCATGTAGTCAATTTTACTATGATCATGTGGACCAAAAGGGAAGTGAACAATCAAATATCTTAATCTAGTAAGAAGTAGGCTTTTCAACGGTTGGTTTAATGAATGATCAAGTATACAATGATATATGAGGGTATGAAGTTTATTATAAGGTGTATTTGAATACACATGTGCGTACATATGTGTGTATCTATGTAAGTTTGTCTAAAAATTATATTAGCTAAAATACGCATCCGAAAGAGCACTTGTGTACCTATACCTCCATGAAAAAAAATAATAATAATAATTCAAGTTATATATTACATGTCCTCAGGGTTGGTGTTGTTTTAGAAGTAGATTGTGAGCTGTGGGTTTTTCTTATCGTGTAAATAATAAGAGTTTGTGAAAAGGAGGAGAGTGTGGGTCTCTTTTTTTGTTATATAAATGGTTGGATCGCATGGATCGCGAATATTAACTGCAGATTAATGATATTCTTTGTGGACAGCAGATATTAACAATGGATCGCTGATATTTACTATGTACTGCAAATAATATCAACGAGCCATTATTAATATCCATGGTACATGGTGTATATAAGTGGAATTCACTATGAATCACCTATATTAACAGAGGAATTGTGGATACTCTGCATTGTATTTTGTCAAGTACTTTTAATCAGATAATTGCTAAGGGTTGCTACCTCAAGTGGGCCCCACTATTCTGTTTTTATTGAATCCACTCAGACCACAAGGTGTGTCACCTCATTTTAAGCCCAGGGCCCAAACATCACCCTCCTGTGTTTGAAGTGTACACCTTATGATTGAAAAACAATATGTAGGGCAACATTCACCCTCTAAATATTTCCCTTTGCACGGTCCACCTGAATAATGCATGGGGCTGATGTTTGGACCCTAGGCTTAAGTTTTGGTTTGTTATCGAATGGTTGGAGGATTTTACATAATAATAACGGTAGGCCATGTACACATAAAGAGTGGACATATCTCTCTAACCTCTTTCCCTTCTTGTGGTCGACCTAAATCACTAGTCACCTTCATTTTATTTTTTTTTCACATGCAGAGTGAAGTAGTATACATCTAATGGTCGAAGTGGATATAAAATAAAGATATGAAGGTGGGCTCCACGGTAAGGTCCCCACTATCTTGGGTAAGGTAGGGGCCGCACCTAATCTAACCCCTTGGGAGACATACATACCAGATAAGTGTACAACATAACTTTTCTTGGGAACCAACCCTTTATTTTATAGGGGACCACCATGATGTTTATGTGAGATCACTCGCACCATTATATATGTAATCATATCTTATGTCAACGGCCAAAACCTCAGGATGATCCGTGATTCATGTGGCTAGGGAAACAATCAGGAGAGACATGTACCAAAATCCTGATGGGTTAGCTTGGCCCATTGGCACAGCTAGAAACACGACTGAAATTTTCATATTTAGATTTCGATTAGACATTGACTACATGGAAATTTCATATTCGGATTTTGATTCAGAATCAACTACTTCAACACCAAGATCTCGCTAGAAGTCGGTGTTGGATAAGCTACTTGGCCCACCATATTTTATCTATGCCATCCATTCATTTTTTTCATCATTATTTACCATATTTTATCTATGCTTTCCATTCATTTCTTTCATCATTATTTTTATTTTCCATCAAACCTATTGATTATGTTACACATGATTGAATGATGGAAAAATAAAAATATCAGCTTGATCCAAAACTTTTATGGCACCCGATAAGATTTTAATGGTGCGCGTTCAATCACCACTGTTTCCTTTGGTGTGGCCCACTTGAGATTTGGGTCTGCCTCTTCTTTTTTTTTTTTTTTTTTTTTTTTTTTTTTTTTTTTTTTTTTTTGTTTCAATGTATTACTTGTATTTTTCATGAATTTAATATTTATTAACTACTATAGTAAATAGTAAATGCCAATAGAAATTAATGTAGGATCTTGACTAAAAAAATCAGGTAGACTGTGTAAGCCCTACCATGATGTATGCATTATATCCACACCATCCATCTATTTTTTCAGATCATTATAAGGCAAAACTCTAAAAAATGAGGCGACTCCAAAGCTTGAGTGGACCACATCTTAAGTAGTGGGAATAATGACGCCACCATTGATCCAACTATATTTCTTTGGTGAGGTCTACTTGAGCTATGGATTTGCCCATTTTAAAGATCATATGCTAAAATAATATGAAAAAAATGAATATAATGTGTGGATGTAACTCATACATCATGGTGGGGCTCGCAAAGTTTTAAAAGAAAATAAGGTTGAGTTTTACTTGAATAACTTATCTCTCTTCCAGTAAAAATATAGATGTAATTTTGATGCTTTTAGCATGCAATTACATGTACTTTTTTTTTCACATGCACACGCACCCAAACACTCACATGGTAGGATTTCACCACATATGGTTGCTCCAACCCTTAACCTAGTGTTGAAACTCTTGTGAGTCTACCACTAGTGCAAGAGTATTACAATCAGGCAAGAGTACCGACATAAACTGGCATTAAAATGAGCTGGAAAATGGATGAATAATACATATAAAACATGTAATTATTTTGTGCCCATAGCTAGCATGGGCCTATATTGGACAGGTCACTAATAGGGTTGTCAATAGGTTGGGTAGTCCCGACGGGCCTTCGGACTTGGCCCGTATTGGGCCAAGTTTAGGGTGGTGTATCAGGCCCGACGGTCAGGCTCAAGCTTAAATCAGGAGCTTGTTATAAATTGGGCCAGACTCGGGCTTACCACCCCAAAAGCCCATAAACTCAGCCCAACCCAATAGGTCTTTTCTAAACCTCATTATCCCCATTTCTTTCATTCTCTGCCTCTCTCTCACACACATGAGGCACACCAAAATATCATTTATCCATGAAGATATTCAGGGCTCGGGCTCGGGTAGACTCAAGTTGAGCTTTGTGTAAATGTCCAGGGCCAAACTCGGGCAAGATTATTTGAGCCCATTATGGGACCGAGATGGATTTGGTCTTAGGTTCAAAATTGCAGGCCGGGCTTTGACAGAGCTTGACCCGACCCTAACCCGGACCATTGACAACCCTAGTCACTACCGAATCCATGTATGGAAATTTCATCATTACTATGGAAGGCCGAAGTGAATTAGATGCGATACCGGTGAAAGCCAACCTTAAGGTATGTATTTTACATCCACGCTGTCCATCTGTTTTTCCATATCAATTTAAGAGTACCAAACTGAAAAATGAAACAAATTCAAATCTCAGGTGGACCATGCTATATGTAAGTGTCCCATTGTCTTCGGTGAGGTCAGGCCACACTTATTAAGTTACCATATGGAAAGTAGGAGTGGATTGTGTACTACCCCACTAGGACCTAGCTAGAGACGACGGTCCAACAAGAGGCCTTACGGGAGGGCCCACTTTGATATATTTGTTTTATCCAGATCAAAAGCTCAAGTGGACCACATCACAAGAAGTGGTGATGATGACCTTCATTGTTGAAACTTTTTTAGGGCCCACCGTGATGTTTATTTGCCATCCTTATAGACTTAGATGAAGGAAAAACATAAATATCAGCTTGATCCAAAACTTCTGTCACTCCTAAGAGTTTTAAAATTATATTATTTTTCAAAATGATGACAGCATTCCTACCTTCGAAGCTAGCTGACTCAAGGAAAATGGAGACACGACGATCCATTGCGTGCTTCCTATACTAAAGTGTAGTTTGGTTTGCGGATACCTCCCACATTGCCCCTAATAGCACCTCTGTCTCTATCTAGGTAGGGGTTCTTTGAGGCCCATCATGATAAGTGTTTTATCCAAGCCATCCATCCATTTTGAGAAATATTTTAGTGCATGAGCCTGAAAAGAAGGCAGATCGAAAGCTTAAGTGAACCACACCAAAGGAAGCGGTGGTGACAAGGACCCTACCATTAAAACCTTCCGATAGCCCATGATAATGTTTATTTGTCATCCAAACCTATTCATAAAACCATATATAGACATGGATGAACAGAAAATATAAATAAATATCAGCCTGCTCCATAACTTCTACAGCGGACAACAGGTTTTCAGTAGTAGGCATCCAATCCCCATTGTTTTCTTATGGTATGGTCCATTTGAGCATTAAATGTACCTCATTTTTTTAATCTCATCATATAAAGTTATATTTCAAAATGGATGGACGGCCTGAATAAAACATATACATTATGGTGGGGCCATGGAACTCCTGACAGGACCGTCCATCTCTAGCTAGGTCCTGGACGGGTTGCACCCAAATCTCACCCATGGAAAGCCAGAGAGCGGATTATGTGAGGCTCCGGCCTCACCCAGGACCGTGGGTTTACCATGGGGCTCACCTTGATATATGTATTATGTATCTACTCCGTCCCATCCGTTTTTTCCTGATTCTTTTACGGTATTATCCAAATAAAAAATAAAAAAAACATGAAGTAAGATCCAATAATCAGGTGGACCATGCCATAAGAAACAAACAGTGGTGATTGACAGTCCTACCATTACAAACTTCTCAGAGGGCACCTTAATGTTTCTGTGGTGTTTATTTACCATCCAATCTGTTGATAAGGTCACGCAAGCCTGAATGAAGGGGAAAACAAATATCAGCTTGATTTAAAACTTTTGTGGTCCACTAATGGTTAGTAACTACTGTTTCTTATGGTATGTTCCACCTGATAATTGGATCTGCTTAATTTTTGGGGTAATGCGCTAAAATGATTTATAAAAACAGATGAAAGGAGTGGATACATAATACATATATCAAGGTAAGCCCCACAGTAAGGGCCACACCGTCTTGAGTGAGGCCGGGCCCTGATCCGCTATCAGAAAGCATAAGGATTGCCAGCGCAGGAGCTAACAAGAGCTAACAAAAAAAAACAAAGAAAAAAAGGAAAAGGGATATCTAAAACTTCCATGGCCCATGAATATTTCCAATGGCAGCCGTACAATCCTCACTATTTCCTCCTGTAGCTTGGCTCACTTGAGTTTTTGACCAACTTCATTTTTTAACCCTTATTCAAAACTTTGGTGGGCCATGGTAAAAGAGAGAAACAAATTAAGGGAGTAAACTGTTTCCTTTTACCATGTCCCACCATACTTTTGGATCAAAGTAAAAGTGGGGGCCCTGAGTTTCATGGGGTGTTGCAACACATGGATGGTTTAGATTTTAGACCTATATCATGTGTGATGAGTTTTGCAAAAATTCTTAGTGTCTATATATATATATATATATATATATATATATATATATATATATGTGTGTGTGTGTGTGTGTGTGTGTGTGTGTGTGTGTGGGAAAAGGTTGTATGCGGTGGAGCTCATGGGAACTTCCCATGAGTGGGCCCACTGTGATGTGTGTCGACCATCTACCCCATCAGTCAGATGCACCATTCCATGGTGGGCCTGGGACTTAAAAATTAAGTCAGTGACTCGTGTAAACGACACCACATACAAAAGTTGATAGGGGTTACCCTCCATTAAAACATTCATAATCATTTGTTGGGCTCACGAGATGTGGTTCACAAATCCAAATCATCCATTATGCATGTCCCACGTGGACGAGGGGTCAAACCAAGTTTCAGATGCATCCAAATTTCAGGTGGACCGCATCAAGTATTTTTATATGTTTTAGACATTTCTTCACATGATTTTAGATGGTATGGCCCACTTGAGTTCCGTATACGGTTGATTTTTGGGCTATCCCATAATTTAAAGGAGACCCATCAAATGCATGGTGTTGATGGTCGACACGCATCTTGGTAGGGCCCACACAGCTCGACCTCATGGGAAGTTCCCATGAGCTTGACCGCATAGAACCTTCTATATGTATACCCCTCGTCCAAGTGGGACACACATAATGGATGGTCTGAATTTGTTAACCACATCTCGGTGGGCCCAACAAATGATTATGAATGTCTTAATGGAGGGTAACCCCTCTCAACTTTTGTATGTGGTGTGGCCCACACGAGTCACTGATTGACTTAATTTTTAAGCCCAGCCCCAGGCCCACCACGGAATGGTGCATCTCACTGATGAGGTAGATGTTTGACAGGCATCACGGTGGGAAAAGGTACTATGCACTTGACCTCACTATAAGCTCCCGTGAGGTTGAGTTGTGTGGGCCCCACCGTGATGCGTTTCGACCATCAACACCATGCGTTTGATGGGTCCTCTTTAAATTATGGGATATCCCAAAAAATCAGCCGTATACGGAACTCAGGTGGGCTATACCATCTAAATTTATGTGAAGACACTGTTAAAACATATAAAAGCACTTGGTGGGGCCCATCTGAGTTTTGCATGCACCTGAAACTTGCATTCAAGTGGGACACACATAATGGATGGCCTGGATTTGTAAACCACATCTCGGTGGGCCCTCAAAAATGGTTACGAATGTTTTAATGGTGCACGGCCCCTCTCCACTTCTGTATGTGGTGTGGCCCAACGGATTGACTTAATTTTTGAGACCTAGGCCCACAATGGAATGGTGCATCTGACTAATGGGGTAGATGCTCGAAATGCATCATGGTAGGGCCCACACAGCTCGACCTCATGGATTGGACTCGTGATAGTACCTTTTCCATATATATATATATATATATATATATATATATATATATATATATATATATATAAAAGGTACTATATGTCCTCGAGCTGATCGAGATGTGTGGATCCCATCGTGATGCATTTTGATCATCTACCCCATCAGTCAGATGCACCATTCCATCGTGGGCCTAGGTCTCAAAAATCAAGTCAATCCGTGACTTGTGTGGGCCACACCACATACAGAAGTTGAGAGGGGTCGTGCACCATTAAAACATTTATAATCATTTTTTGGGCCCACCGAGATGTGGTTTGCAAATCCAGCCCATCTATTATATGTGTCCCAATTGGATGAGGGTTCAGACCAAGTTTCAGACGCATGCAAATTTCGGGTTGGCCTTACCAAGTGCTTTTATATGTTTTTGGCATGTCTTCACATGATTTTAGATGATATGGCTCACCTGAGTTCCGTATACGGCTGATTTTTAGGATATTCCATAATTTAAAGGGGACCCATCAAATCATGGTGTTGATGGTCGACACGCATCACGGTGGGGCCCACACAGCTCTGACCTCATGGGACGTTATCATGAGGTCGCGCGTTATATATATATATATATATATATCCAACCGGATGCTAAGTTTTTTTGAGAATTCATCACACGTGAGGTGACTATAAAATCTAAACGGTCCATGTGTAGCAGCACCTCATGAAAACCCCGGTGCTCAATTTTTACTTTGATCCAAAACTTTGGTGGTCAATGAAAAAAGAAAACAGTTTACTCCCCTAATTTGCATTTCTCTTTTCTATGGCTCACCAGAATTTTTTAGATCAAGGTGAAAATTTGTCCTTAGGGTTTTATGGGATCTGAAATCTCATTGACCGTATGGATTAGACGCCCATGATACATGTGCAAAGGGTCGCATGTGTGTAGGTGTGAATGACTGGATATATAGTATCTTAACAACTAAACTAAAATTTATTGGATAGTGTACAACTGGATACACATCAATACCTTGGCCCAAAGCCACCCCAATGAGACAATCCGAACCGTTCAATCAGTACAAACAGGCCCATAGTCTATATCCGAATGTTGATCTGATGGGCATACATGAATATCCCTGATGCGACAATCCCAGGCCTAATCAGGCAAGTACATATAGACAGATCCGGAAGAAAAAATAAAATAAAATTACAACAACCGTCCCATTTTACCCGAAAATCTCAAAAGATTGGACGGCTAGGATATTCATATATGAGAGATTTTTTTGGTTACTTTGTGGGGCCTATCAAATCAATGGTGCTGATCACCCGACCATGGACCCACTCATACAAACAAACCATCCATCCAATTCCTCATCTATAAACATAGTGGGCCCATCTTATGTAGTGGGCCTTATTGTAGTCCTTTTCTCTTTAACCTTTTTTACATAAGCAAACCACTCATAAACTATCACTCCAAGAGCAATCAAGATCGTGACCGCAAAAAAAATCCAAGGGATCCAGCTGATGCTTTTAGGAAGCATGGCCCACAAGAGGACCGTGACCCCTAAAACCACACAAACAAAGGCCATTATGTTAAGGACTTTGGCTATCAATGGCAAGACTGGCCGAATGATCATTGCTATGATAGAGATATAGAATGTGACCATGACTACTAAGAGAAAGAATCCGAACGATACAGGCCGTCCATTAAATAGGGTGGCTGAGGTAAGGTTGCCATTACCGTTGATTGTGTAACTGACACTGAGAAGGCCCACTACGCTTGTGAAGGCCATCACGACTATCACTTTAGCCCATGGTTGTGGGACATTTTGCTTCTCGGATGCCGTTGGTTCGGCAGTGGGGGCCCCCACTTCCTGATCATGACCGAAGTCTAGGACGAAGTCGGTGACCGAAGGACTGCTTATCTCTCGGATGAAATCGGTGACTGATGGACTGGAGAAGCTCAATGGAAGGCCCAGATGGATTTCTCGAGCATCTTGATTGTAAATCTCATCCGTTGATCCGAATGACTGGAAAGATTGTCTAGAACCCTGAAAACAAAAAGGATTTCAATATCATACACGTGCCGCAGATATATAAGATCTAGACATTCATCTATTGGGCCCTTACATTGGGTGGGACATCCCCCAGAGAAACTTCTCATTAGTGGATTTTTGTAGAACGCAATGGTCTCGAACCTCTGAATCGACTTGCCCAAGTTGACTCGACTCAACTCAACTCAACTCAACAAGCTTCTTCGGAGACTCGAGAAAACTCAGTTTCATCACCACTCAAGTCAAAACTCAAGAAAACGTCAACTTCACTAGAATACTTTTTTTTTTTTTTTTTTTTTTTTAAATGCAGGGATCGGCGTGATGAGGTCAATGATCACCGTCTTCCTTAAGGAATAAATACTCCAAATCCACATAGCTTCTCTACACTCCTCTCAAACATTCCTCAGATCCACACCAATTGACTGATGATAAAAAAACGATTTTACAATCCTTTAAATACTGACATACAAGGTATGAAGAAGTTTCAAAATCACACTCTAACTCAAACTTCATAAAAACATGATTTACATGATTTACTATAAATAGTAAACTTATTATTTATAGACTGTCATTATCCTAATTTTTAAAAGCCCTTGGGCACTACTCCTAAAGTTCAAAGGATCAAGAATTATGATTACTAAAACTTACTATAAGTAGTAAAAGCGAAATTAAAATGGAGTTCTGACTGTCGATCTGATGGAATCTCACAAATTCGGCATGGGCAACTAGCATATCAGGATTGGTTGGCTAAAGTAGCTTCTCCTATCCCAAAATCACATATGGTACATCAAAAAACTCATTTCAGTTGGCGAGATACACCTATTTTAAGGTTCTGACGGTCCCGATCATTTCTGCCTCCGATCGAGCTTTCTCTGGTCCATCTTTGCCATGAAAGTGTCAGCGAGCCGCTCTACATCCTTTTTTGATAAAACTCAGACTCGACACTTGCATAATTCAATTAGGTCACAACTGGGTGAAAACGTTAGAGAAACTTATATTGACTAGCCTGAGTAATTTATGCATTATTTGTATTTGGATATTTTACAAAAAGATACCTAATCAATATGGAATTTACATTCTACTATCTTTTTTTTTTTCAAAAAGCTACCTCACTAATGGATATGATTATCATTTCACTGCCTTCCCTTACATTTCTTTTAAGGGTGGGTTCAAAGAGGTAAGCAGTGTAGGTGGGCCCCACCGTGATGTCCATTAGGTGCGTCATTTCATGCAATGCTAGGGGACCAAAAATTTAACCCCCATCTATGATTCAAGTGGACCACATTATTGTAAATACTGTGCAAGGCAACAATAGCCCTTCAAACTTTTCACTTGGTATGGCCCACCTGAATCATGATGGCCTAATTTTTAGGCTGAAATTTTAATGCGGCATGTAATGGTTGAGTGGATTTCATATTAACATTTCAGTAGGCCATATAAAAGTCAAGGGTGGATGTCTCTCTTCCAACTATTTTTCCCACCCATCTTCCTAGAGAGATTATTCAGAGAGAGAGAAAAAGGGAATCATATGGGAGACTACTCCTAACTTAACAGAACCCATGAGTGAAGTTTATGTAAGATCAACCATTAGATACTTACTCTCATATTTGGCTCAAAGAGGAAAATTTAGGCTGAAATGTGATTCTGTTGGTTCGAACACAATTGGGAGAGGGACATCCGCCCTTAACTTTTACAGGACCCACAATGTTTATTATATGAAATCAGATTCCACAAAAAATTAGGCTTGTGGCCTAAAAATCATATACGTCCATGATTCACATAAGCATAATAATTGAAACATTTTGGAGGGTGAGCGTTGCCCTACATATTATTTCTAATCATATAATTCATTTAAATCATAGATGGAGTTGATTTTTGAGCCCTTGGCATAACAGAGTGAGGAATGGGTGAATTTTACATAAACATTATATCCACCAGCCCGTTTGCTTTCGCATGACAGCCATGAATGGAATGCAGTGGAAGATAATTATATCAATGAATGAGTAGCTTTTGATAACATTTTTGAAATAGACATGAGAAGGTAAAATCCAAAAGGTAGTTTTTTCTTTTCTTTTCGTTTTTCCTTTTACGAAATTCCCTTTCAATTTTCCAGAGGTCTCGAGTCCATTTGGTTGAACCTAAATTACTATCCAACCTGAGGATAATTTCCAAACTTTCATCTGCATCCAAACCGTCTAATATGCTTGCCACATCATGATGATCATGTTTTACAAAAATCAACCACATCCACTCTTAGAGAGTGCCACACTTGTTTTTTGCTACTTATTGACGACTCGACAATGTTTTCCATTTTGTGGCCCACATGAGAGGTACACAGCTTATTTTCTTATAAAATGATCCTCATGGTGGGCCAACCCATTGAAAGGGTTGGATGTCACATGTAACACCCGTATTTTATATATATATATATATATATATATATATATATATATATATATATATATATATATATATCGATTAAAATTTTTTAAATTTAATTTTGAGTGAGAAATAGATTCACCGGTCTTATTATCCTTCCTCTTATATCTCTTTATTCAAAACTCTCCCTCATATCCCCTAATCTCCTAACGAACCATCTCTCTTAAAAAGGGAGCTTGTGAGAGCGAGAATCCTACTAAAACTTTAAAAAACAAAAAACAAAAAAAACAAAAAAAAAAAAAAAAAATTGTAGAAAAAAAAAAAACACGAAAAGGAAAATAGGAAGGTAGATTTTGGAATTCGTCTATTAAGGTTAGTGTAATGTTTTTTTTTTTTTTTTTTTTTTTTTTTTTTTTTTTTTTTTCTAAGTAGTTAATTTGGCATTGATTTATACGTTGGACAGACTAGATAAATCAAACATCCATTTTGTGGGTCTATTTCATACATGTGGAAAGGTACATTGATGCGCATGACTTTAAGGCTGATGTACAAAATGTGAGATTTTGTCATGACGAACAACGATCAATATGATTTATACAGTTCATGAGTGTTTTAAGACCCAATCATGTAATATTTTTAAGAATTAGACTAATTCGATATCTCAATGGACTGTACCGATCGTAAATCTACCAAGATTCTTCATTAATAACGAAATTAAATTAATACTGGAAGAGTATTTCTTTGTGCAAGCTACAACTTGGCACAGAGAATTATATGATATAATCTGAAATGTGTAATTAAATTCTCACCATTCATTAGATTCTTAAGAATAAAATAAATTAAAATCCTAAATTCCAGACTGATTGGACCATTGGATGGGCCACATCGATTTAAAGAAATGGTAAATAATGAATCATATATTAATTCATTATGTGAAACCATTATATGGTTGAGATCTAATTCGATTGAGATCGACTATCAAAATTCGAATATTAGATGATGTTGGTATCAAGACTTAATGATCGATTTAACCATCTAGTGAGCCGTATTGACCAATTAAAGTGATCATTTAACCACTTAGTATACAAGTCATGACATGAATCTCAGGTCCAAATATACGCCAAGTGTCTAGAATCTAGGTCGTGACATTGCATGCATTTAATAGCATGGAAGTTATCCCTAGGGTAGACCATGACTTAGGTTCAGTCGTTTGGAAGGGGATTGCCTACTGAGTAACTCAGTCTGCTCTATAGGATCCACTATAATTTATGTATTTTATCCAACCCGTCCATTCACCATAATTTATGTATTTTATCCACTCTATCCATTTACTTTATCTGATAATTTTAGGACTTAAGCTCAAAAATGAAGTATATATAAAGCTAGAGTTAAGGGAAGTCGGGCGGGTTGGGTCAAGTTGGTGATCAACCCGAGCCCAACCTAAGGTTCCTATACCTCAACCCTAACCCAACCCTAACCCAACCTTAGGTCGGGAATTCTCAACCCAAGCCCAACCCAAGCGGGCTCGGTCGAGTTGGTCGGGTGGATACATGCTGATATTTTCGTTAATACATTAGTCTATTGTATTTCAATACACGTCTTATTTTTTGCACCCATGATTTTATTAATTATATATGTAGTTATTTATAGTAAAAAATTTCATTTTTTCTAAACAAACAAACTAAAATATAGGACAAATATTCCTTTAAAGGTCGTGTTGTGTAGCACGCAATCTATTTGGGAGAGAGAAATCCGACATATCTTGTTAGCTTAAGCCATCAGAAATGACGTGGACTAATGAGACCTGACAACACTGAAATTTCTTGTGCCTTCAACAAAGAATATCTGCACCCAATTATAATTTATAAGTAGTTTATATATCGATCGGTTTCAGGTTGGGTCGGGCAACCCGAGCTCGACCCAAGTTGGTGTTTATATAGCCCAAGTGAAATGGAGAGCTAGTGATATCCTGGGGGGGGGGGGGGGGGGAGTAGGACAATACCAAATAATTGAAATAAATGCGGAATATGTAAATAATACAAAAATATGAGATTAAAGGGAATTGAATAAGTTATTAAAATAAATTATAATACCAACAAATAGTTTACCGAAGACTTGAGCTTCTTTCTCTATTGCAGAAGAATTATGATAATAAATTTGTGTAATTCAGAATGAGAAAAAGACTCGATTTATAATAAAATAAGTTAGAACTTCAGCTAGCCTGAGATAGGCTTCGACTATCTCGAGTTCAACGGATTCTGTTCAACGGATTTCGGATTGCATGAGACAAGTTATCCAAAATTTGGCTGGTCCGAGGTTAAGTTTGGTTGACCGAATATCACGATTTGATTAGCCAAATTTGCCCTTCGGCTGGCCAAATTCCCGCGAATTCTAAAAGTTGGTGTTGGTGGAATTTCACCCGAACTTTCTCAGACTGACCGAATTTCAAGCTTGGGCTAGTTGAACCAAAACTCAGGCTAGCCGAATTTTCAACAAAAATTATTATTTGCTCTGGCTTGAAGTTGGGCTGGCCGAACCAGAAGTTTGGCTGGACGAATTCCAGGCAAAAACATTTGTAAAAACCCATCATAAAACAGTTTTGAAAGCATCTAGTCCTGAGGTCTTTCTAGGGTTTATACCACCTGAGATACATCAAATATCTGAGTCACTTTGGCTTGAACTTTGTGTTGGACTTCATCTTGAATATTGGCCACAGTTTCACGATGATTTCTTTGAGAAGTTGTGTCGATCTTTTCTTAAACATAAACCAATTTTAAGCTTGATCTTTTCTTGATCATAAGTTGATATTCAGCTTGATCTTCAGGTTCTACCTTGAAATATTTTTGTCTAATGAAATTTGACAACCTATGTGTGCTCAACATCCTATCACTTACAGTTGAGACCAAACTCAATACATCATGCCCAAGCCCTACCCAATGTCGGGTTGGCCACCGGTTAGCCTAGTTGAACTCACCCAACTTTCAACCCTAGCTAGAGTAGACCACACCACAAGAAGCAGTGTGAATTGAACTTCTAGCATTGAAAAATTCTTAGGGGCCACAAAAGTTTTGGATCAAGCTAATATTTGTGTTTTCCCTTCGTCCATATTCACGCGATCTTATAAAGAGGTTAGATGACAAATAAACATCATTGTAGGCCCTATCAAGGTTTCAACTATGGAAATCATTGTTCCCACTGTTTCTTGTATGGTGTCCACTTGAGCTTTGGATATGCTTCAATTTTTATATCAACTCCTGAAACAAGGTGGAAAAACCGATGGACAATAAATTAAATGCATTCACGGTGGCCCAACAAAGTTTACTCAATACGATAAAAGCATATTAAGTTCACTCACGGTGGGTCCAACCGAGTAACTGATCAGTACGCAATCCGATTTCCAGCCGGTTGGACTCGAGAACACCCCGTTTCAAACATGAGAGATGCTAACATCCGTCCACCCGGTCTCTCGTGCGTAGGAAATCCACCTCATCCAATAGGTTGGCACCACCTAAGGGTCACCGTATGCAGAAAATCAGCACCATCCACTCATCAGGTGGGCTATGCCATAAAAATAACTTACAGCTCCTGATAATTAACGAAGTACAAGTTTTTTTTTTTTTCCACCTGATGAGTAGATTGTCATGATGGGCCAACCTATTGGACGGGTGGGATTCCACATGCAAATGACATGCTGAAAGTTATTCGCTGATGAACTGGAACTGATCGTCCAACCAGTTAGATGTAATCATTTATCTTTAAATATTAAATACAACTACAAAATAAAACAACTCGTACGAGTTTCTGCGAAACTCTTCTGAGAAATCTACCCCGTTCATCCGTTTTTCCAGCTCATGGTAGGACATGAACCCAAAAAGGAGACAGATCCAAAGCTCAAGTGGGCCACACGACAGGAAAAAGTGATGAGGGAAATACCCACCATTGAAACCTTCGTGGGTCCACCGTGATGTCTATATGCCATCTAAACCGTTCATAAGGTTATTCTACTGGGATGAACTGAAAACACAAAAATATTAGCCTGATCCAGAACTTTTGTGGCCCTATGAATGTTTCAACGGTGGGTGTTCAATATCCACTGTTTCCAATGGTATGGCTCACTTGAGTTTTGGATCGGCTCATGTCCTAGCATTAGCTGAAAAAACGGATGGACGGGGTGGATTTCTCACAAACATCATGGTGGGCCCCACCATGCGGTTCGCAGACAATCCGCACCCATCAGTTTTACAGCTGAAAATGAACAAATGAGAGTATTTACATCATGACCAAAGAAATCAGCAAAATTATTGTGATAGCTTGTGCATCCAAACGCACCCTCAAAACTCAAATCACTTAGAAGTCGAAATTGGAAGTCGAAAGGCTTACCTTAGGTGAGAGCGAGAGAGGATGAGAGTCGCCCATATGTTTGGCAGAACGAAGAAAATTGAGAAAGACAGAGGTACGGCGTCTCTTTATACATGGCCAGAGTCCACGTTACCGCCAGCGTTTTCTCACCATTGTTAAATGGTGGTGATTCATCCGTACATGGGATCCCCAAAACGGAAACGGATTGGCTACTCCCCCTGACACCAGCCCCGGGGCTGGTGGTCGGTGCTCTGTGGGCCCCACCATGATGTATGTGTTTCATCCATTCCGTTCATCCATTTTTAAATATCATTTTATGCTTCGATCCCAAAAATGAGAGGTATATAAATCTCAGTGGACCACACCACATGAAAACAATAGTGGTTGGATATCTATCATTAAAATCCTCATAAGGCTCACTGTACTGTTTATTTGACATCTAATATGTTGATTAGGTCATAGAGGCCCAGATGAAGGGAAAAAACATGGATAATGGAACTGCCTGAGCCATCTAACCGATAGATTGAAGTCTATTTGATCACATCCGATTCGATGGTTAGGATCATCTTATAAGACCAATTTGTGGGTTCTGGCCCATGCACAGCCAGGATCACGGTTTGAACGATCTGAATAGATGTAGATGTACGCCACATCGTAGAAGGGAGCGGATCGTTTAGGAGTTGCCCCGCCTCACCCAACATGGTGTGGCCCTTACTGTGGGGCCTACCTTGATATATATGTAGAAAATCTACACCGTCCGTTAGTTTTTTCAGCTCATTTTAGTGCACGAGACTAAAAATGAAGTAGATACGAATAGCAGGTGTACTACACTACGAGAATAAGTGATCATTAAACGTCCACCATTAAAAAAATTCCTAGTTCGTACTGTAAGTTTTATTTGAAATCCAACCTAAGGAAAACGGATTGGCTGCTCCCCCTGCCACCAGCCCCATGGCTGATGGTTGGTGCTCTTTGGGCCCCACCATGATGTATGTGTTTCGTACATTCCGATCATCCATTTTTACAGATTATTTTAGAGCTTGAGGCCAAAAATTACAGGGATATAAATCTTCAGGTGGAACACACCGCAGGAAAACAAGCGTGATTGGATATCCACCGTTTAAATCCTCCCAAGGCCCACTGTACTGTTTATTTGACATTCAATCTGTTGATTAGGTCAGACATACCCAGACGAAGGGAAAAAAAAAAAAGGATCATCTTGATCCAAAACTTTTATAGTGCCCAAAAAGTTTTTAATGGTCGACTTTCATTCAATACTGTTTCGTGTAATGTGGTCCACTTGAGATTGGGATATACTCATTTTTGGTCTCATTTTCTAAAATCATCTAGAAAAATATATGGACGGAATGGATGAAATACAGACATCATGGTGTGGCCCACAGAGCACCGACCACCAGCCATTGGCAGGGGGAGTGGCCAATCCGTTCCCTTTGAATTTTGATGTTGGAAAATAAATAAATATTAGATTCACAAATAACTTTACCGACCCACAATAAAATTTTAATGATCAGTTACCACTGTTTCCTGTAGTGGGGTCGGTCTACCTGAGAGTTGGATCTATTTCGGGATGGACGGCGTGGATATAATAAAAATACATTAAGATGAGCCGACAGTCAGGGGCAACGTGTTGGGTGAGGCCGGACCGCAATGAAATCGGATCAGTACGCTGTGTAAATTCTGAGTGCCTGTGTAAGAGGGATTAGGAGGGATGGTACCAAAATGGAACTCAGATTTGATGTAGAAAAGATTGAAAATACCACAACTGATAAGCTCTACCAGATTAATTAGGAATTCATGAGATTATTAAGTAATAAAGGTATGATTGCCATAAAAATGGTCAAGTTCTATCACCCATGATGTTTTTGATAAATCTACTCTATCCAATTTCATGAGCTCATTTTAGGAGTTAAAAAGACCAAAACTGAGAAGATACATGAGTCAAGTGTGCCGCACTAAAGTAAAAGTTCGACAGGCAAATTCTTACCATTGAAGCAACCCTGGGTAGATAGTGATGTTTAAATTTGCATCCATACTGTTCATAGCATCATACCTGCTGAGGTGAACTGAAAACACAAATATTTTCCTGATTTAAAACTTCTATGGCCCCACGAATATTTCAACTATGGACGTTCAATCCTCCTGTTCTCAGCCAACTTAGTCTTGGATCCGGTTTAATTTTGGCCCCATGTCTTAAAATGGTCTCAAAAAACAAATAGACAGAATAAATTTCTCACAAATACTACAGTGAGCCCCACCTAGGTTTCCAAGAACTTCTTGAAAGTCATTCACAGGAAATCCGTGTCCATTGATGATACTGAGCCCCCGGTCCCACCACTATACAGCCAGCGATATCAATGTAGCAGGACCTTGTAATTCCTCAGTAACAAACACCCAATTCAGAAAAACAAAAAATGCAGATTTCGTCGAACATAAAATCCACCCAAAACCCTATATATATATATATATACACACACACACACGCTCGTGCGGAAACGCTCACCTGTGAACTAATTCGTACATACTACATATGAACTTTTTTGAGAACTCATCCTATCTGATGAGTCTCAAAATTCCGAACGGTTCACATGAAGCAGAACCTCATATGACCCCCTAGTACGAAATTTTACTTTGATCCAAAACTTTGGCGGGCCATGAAAAATACAAACAATTTCTTACCTTGATTTGAATTTCTTTTTGCTATGGCCCACCAGAATCTTAGATCAAGGTAAAAATTTATCACCTAAAGTTTCCTAGGATTCCGCATCTTATGAACCGTTCGAATTCGACACCATGACACGTGTGCAAAGGTGTGCACGTGCATAGGTGCATAGGTAAGTATCTCTCTCTCTCTCTCTCTCTATATATATATATATATATATATATATATATATATATATATATATATATATATATATATATATATATATATATACACACACACACTACAACGTTCATCTGCAAATCAGTTTGTAAGTACTCCATACAAACTGGTTTGTACTGAACGTTTTAGTGTGTGTGTATATATATACACACATGGAAACGCTCACCTGCGAATCAGTTTGTACTACGTACCAACTTTTTTGAAAACTCATCATACGTGATGGGGATCCTAAATCTAAACCATTTATGTGAAGCAACACCTCGTGAAACCCTCCGAGCTCAAGTTTTACTTTGATTTAAAACTTTGATGGGCCATGAAAAATGAAAACAGTTTCCTCCCTTGATTTGCATTTCTCTTTGCCATGGCCCACCAAAATTTTAGATCGGGATTAAAGTTTGTCGCATGGAGTTTCATGGGATTCCGCATCACATGAACCATTCAGATTAGACACCCATAGCACGTGTGAAAAGGGGCGCATGTGCATAAGAGCTCAGAGGAGCATGAATTATATATATATATATATATATATATATATATATATATATATATATATATATATATAAAAGAGGAAAAAACAGACCTGATTCGTCCGCCGCATAGCCTGTGTTTCATCCGTCGGGTTCTTCGACGGCGGGCCGAAATGCTCATTGAGATAGCTCTCCATATTTTACTCCCTTCAAAAAGAAAACGTACAGTACAGTCCCAGAACGAGTCGTCTCTTTTTAAAAACGAGAAGCGCGTTTTTTTTAATTGTTTTTTCTTGGAACGTTCTTTTCGGTACAGGATGCCTCAACTGTTTTGAATCGAAGATGATTTTCGAAAAACGATATAAAAATGCATGGACGGTGATCGAGTGAAAAAATCAGACAGATCCGAAAATTTCGTGGAAGGTGCGTCAGTTCTATTCTTTCTCCCGTGTTTATCTTCGATACGCGGCCGCGTCTGACGTGGAAATGCCGCGTATGTTTTTAACGGGCGCGGATTTCCTGTGAAAGCCTTTCTCATGAAGTTCGCAAGGATGCTGGGTGGGACTCATCGAAATGTTTGTGTAAAATCTACCCCGTTCATACCTTTTGAGAGCTCATTTTGGGAGGTGAGACTAAATAACAGGTATATATAACACTCATGTGGGCCACACGAGAGGAAACATTGGATATTCAGTGAGAACCGTTGAATCATTCTTTCGGCCATAAAAGTTCTATATCAGGCTATATTTTCGGTGTTTTCACTTCATCCCATTCCGAATGACATTATAAACGGTTTGGATAGCGTATAAATATTGAGATGGAGTCAAGGAAGGTTTTGACAGTGGAAATTTCTTTCCCCAATTTCCCCTCCGGTGTGACCCATCTGAGTTTTGTATCCACCTCATTTTTAGTCCCACGTCTTAAAATGAGCTCTCGAAAACCGATGAACGGAATGAATTTCAATCATACATTGCAGTGGGCCCCACCCAGCATACTTGCGAAATGCTTTCGCAGGAACTCCGCGTTAAAAACGGCGTGATTGACGGAGACGTTGCCACGTTGGATAACTATTTCCGGGAGCGGATTAGTAGTTAAGGTGTTACCCTAACTGTTCGAGGCCCACCTTGTTCTATTTATTGTATATCCATACCGTCAATCTGTTTTTAAATATCATTTTAGAACGATATCCCAAAATCTAATATGAAAAGAATTTTAAGTGGATCATACAAGTAGAAAGAGTGATGAATGACAATTAGAAACCTTTTGTGGGCCATAAAAGTTTTGGATCGAGCTGATATTTGTATTTTATCATCATTAATTTCCTATTGACATTATCAATATATTGGATGAAAAATAAATTAATGAAACCTTACTATGTACCCTTAAGAAATTTTAATGGTGAGGCACCAAGCCAAACATATTTCCTGCTTTGTGCTCCACCTTAGGTTTGAATCTTCTCAAATTTTTTCCTCACGTACTAATATTTTATTTATAAAATGATGGACGGAATGGATATTCTAGAAACCATCCTCACGTACTAATATTTTATTTATAAAATGATGGACGGAATGGATATTCTAGAAACCAATCAAGGTGGGCCCCACGGTAAGGGTAGCACCCACTAGGGCTTTACCCGGTAACACCTAATCCGGTTTCACCTACGCGTACAGAAGGAGAAGGGCGCGGATTCGGTACTACCCCTGCCTGTCCAGAGCTCAGGACGGGCTGCGCCGAGCCCCTTAATTATGGGAGAGTTGTTACGTCAAATGGCATAGGACACGTCAGCAAAACGTAACGGAGTTTTCCAAAAAAAAACCCCTAACGTTTCTTGTTTTTCCGGCTTCAGCTGAAGCGATGTCATCAACTTATGTGGGCCCACTATAATGTATGTTTTGTATCCACACCGTCCATTCATTTGAAGAGATAATATTAAGGCATAATAAAAAGAATGAGTCAGATCTAAAACTCTAGTGGACCCCACCACAGAAAATAATGGGGAAATTGACGCCCACCATTAAAAAGTTCTAATGGCCATGAAAGTTTCGATCAAGCTGATATTTATGTTTTCCTTCTTTCATGTCTACTTTAGCACGTGTACAGGGTGGATCTGAAATAAACATCATGGTGGCCCTTCAAAAGGTTTCAACTGCGGGCGTCACTCTCTCCACTGTTTTTTGTGGTGGGTCCACTACAGCCTTTGATTTGCCTCATTCTTTTTATCATGCGCTCAAATGATCTCTCAAAATGTATGGACAGCGTGGATATAAAACATACATCATGGTGGGCCTACAGAAGTTGGTGAAGTCACTTTGGTAGCTAGTCTCGCTACTCCACCTGCTAGTAGCTAATTCGCGAATCCCATCAGTAAGCGGATAGCTTACTGAGTAACGTACGCTAACCGTACTGAGTAAACTATATGGAGTCCACCGTCATTCATGCATTGTATAAATTCCGTCATCTGTTTCATCATATAAATTTAGGGTTTTAACCCAAATATTAAGTATATCCAAATCTCAAGTGGACCACACCACTCGAAACAGTGTGAATTGAAGTCTACTGTTGAAAAATTCTTTAGAGGCAACATAAGTTTTAGATTAAGCTGATATTCGTGTTTTCCCTTCATCCATGTCATTTTGATCTTATGAATCGTTTGGATGACAAATAAACATCACTGGGCCTTGAAAGGTTTCAACGGTGGAAATAAATAATTCCACTGTTTCATGTAATATGGTCTATTTAAGCTTAGATATACTTCAAATTTGAGTTGAACCCCTAAAATGATCTGAAAAATCAGATGGAGAGTGTAGATAAAACACATGAATTCATAGTGGGCCAACAGAGTTTACTCAATACAATAAGAGCATACTAAGTATGCAATCCAATTTCGTATTTGTATTTAATGTACGTTATCTATTTGATGAGCAGATTGAGCAGCCGTGCTAAGTGACGTAACCCAGTTCTATGGGCCCCACCATGATATATGTTTTGTATCCATGCCGTCTATTCATTTGGAGATATTATATTTGGGCATGGTCCAAACAATGAGTTAGATCCAAATCTCGAGTGAACTCCACCATACAAAACAGTAGAGAGGGCTACGCCCATCATTAAAAAGTTCTAAGGGCAACAAAAGTTTTTGATCAAGTTGTTATTCGTGTTTTCCTTTCTTTCATGTTTGAGTTAATACATGAACAAGTTGGATCTCAAATAAACATCATGGTGAACCTTTGGAAGGTTTCAACGGTAGGCATTACTCTCCACACTATTTTTTGTGGTGGGTCCACTCTAGCCTTGGATCTAACTTATTCTTTGTATCATGCCCTAAAATGATTTCTCCAAATGGATGGACAGTGTGGATATAACCCAAGCTTCATTGTGGGGCCTAGAAAACTTGGCGTCGTTACTTTAGTAGCGAGTCTCGCTACTCGACCTCTGCGCACACTGAAGAGGGTAGTAAACAAAAAAAATAAAAAAAGAGAGAGAGACGGTTGGGTTCTCTGTGGACCGAGTATAAACGCGAGCTAACTTCTCCATTTACTGACATGGCCTCGTGCTTTATGACATAACCACTTACCACCACTCAACGAGTTGCACGTCCAGCCCATCTTGATGGTAATGCCTAATCCGCGCCGGAAGGATAAAGAGGGAGATTGCCAGTTGGAGTTTATTTTTCCTCTGTTGCGAGATAATAATTGAGTATGTCTCCATCCATCGGAGGATACATTGTTAGATGTTCCAATGATCTGAACCTTTCATATTATTTCTAATAATATAATATATTATCTTATAGTGAAATTTTGTTGATAATATTCATTTTTAAGGCGTCAAAGTTGAATACGAGTCGAAAAATAATTCCTTCATAGATACCGATAAAAAAAATCATCCATTAGATTTAATTTCTTTATCCAATATTTATTTACATAATCCATAAATGAACGGTTCTGATCATCTTCTTACATAGTATCTGGGCGCCATTGGGTAGAGATACACACTGAAATCTCAGTCGCGATAGAGAAAATTTTAATTATTTACACTTCCTGAGTCTTTTGGGATGGGAGCTGAGCTCCACCGAAACTTCGCACTGCTAAGCCTTATTTACACTTCCTGAGTCTTTCGGGATGGGAGCTGAGCTCCACCGAAACTTCGCACTGCTAAGTCTTTTTAATGACTGCCTTTACTTGTTTCTGTGCAAATAAAAGGGTATTTTCGACATTGTAATCAAGCTTCTTTGACTATGAATAGATAACGCAGACGCTTTATCTACAAGCGCATGTTTGGCCGGGTAGTTTGGATGGGATTTGGATGGTATTAGAGTGGATTGTACAGATTTCAAGATAATGATAGCTGCTTAAGGGCCTGTTTGGCCGAGCAGACTGGATGGGATTAGATTGTATTGGAAGGGATTGGAAGGAGCAATCTGGGGATTGGCTGGGCCTGCCAAATAGGCACGTTGAACTTCTGCCTGGATTGGAGCAATCCCATGGGATTGCCAGCAATCCAATGACATCCCCATCGTTACCTTGAAATCCACCCAATCCCTCCTAATCCCATCTATTTTGCCTGGGACATGTTTGGGTGGACGGATTGGAAGGGATTGGCTGGGCGTAATCCCGGGATTGGCCAGGCGGGCCAAACATACTCGGTGGTAGATTCCCTGTATATAGCAATCCCATGGGATTGCCAGCAATCCATTGACACAGCCATCATTACCTACCATCCACCTTAATACATTTTAATCCCATGGGATGGGCCCGTCCAAACACGCCTTAAGGGCCTGTTTGGCCGGACTGATCCCACAATATTAGGAGGGATGGGATCGCGATGTCCTGGGTTATGCATGATGAGCCAAACAGACCCGGTGAACTTAACCCGGGATATAAGCAATCCCATGGATCTTAAAACAATCCACTGACATCACCATCATTACCTTAAAATTGATCTCATCCCTTGGTTAGACGGATTGGAAGGTAAAATGTAGCGCCCTGAAAATCGAGGGTCGTGCATACACTCAACTCCCAAGTTCCCGGGGTCACTTATAACCGATTTTCATTAATATGCGTTTAATCAGGTTTTAATACGCAACCTGGAATTCCTTGGAACATGAAGTACAATCACAACTAGTTTACTAAAATGAAAGAGGTCAACATATACAGGTTCAAAAGAATATAAATGGGTCGCGCAAGGCGTTGCCCGACAGAATTACAAAAATATGCCCCAAAAAATGATAAGCTACTCAGCGATCCACAATAGGCTGCTAATCTATGGCGAACTGTCCATCAGCTGGAAGTAGGACAGCTCGTCCTCCTCGTCAATGTCAGCCCTGCTTGGCTCGTCGAACTCATCGCTACCTGTAGCTATTGAAGAGTCTGGTTGGTGTTTTAAAACACCGTCCCAGAGTGGGAGTGAATGATCAACTCAGTGCGTGCTATTAGTCTTAAGTTAAACAGGCATCAATTAAATTATGGATTTAATGAAAGGTAATACATTCATAAGCACCTAACAAATCTTATTAATGCTTGTGCATGATGAATGATATGATGCATGCCCTCGCCACAACACTTCCTCGAGCGACTCCATCTAACGATCACGTATAACCAACACTCCTTTAGAACAACCTCGACTACCGAGTCACGAACCTAGCTAGTGCGATGCGATAATAATGTTAGCCAAGTTCTTAGTTAATTCCATTCATCCAGAAAGTTGGAAAAACTGATACACCCCACGTATCAATGCCCTGAACTAATTGCGAGGTCAAGACCCCCCAACGTGTGAGGCCAAGACCCCGCGATCCTTGATCCCGTCGAGTTCCCCATCCCTGACTTCAAGCATATGGGGAGTGCTGAGAAAAAAAGATCGCTCGCGGTCACAATGGGGAGGCACATCACCCCAGCATAAGCCGACAGCTTGGACATAGTGTTTCATTCGACCATGCCCGGCTTACAAGGTAGTGGATCGATTTCAATCTGACTATCGATGGGCTACAATGATTGTAGGGTGTTTCAGGTTCCATAGATATGTGAGCAGATAGGGGAAACAATTAAGGTTGGTCGGTAAATAGGCTAGATCGCACGAGTTCAGGCAAGCATGTGACAGACGACATCGGGTACAAGCGACCCATGTAGTCTAACTACTGTCGCCCACGCGCACCAGCCCAAATTCATAGCTTTAACCTCAGGATAGTCCTACTAATGGGATCACCTTCACTCTTCTCGTATTCCTGACCAACCCAAGGGTTTGGTGGTAATGTGGAGCATGCCTACTAACATGGGTTATCAACTAGCATAGGTAATAGCATGCGTTCATACTTCCCATCATAGAATCCAGATTTTTACAAGGCAAATGCTAACAATATCATGAAATAAAGGTGCAAGTATTGTGTAGGTTAGTGTGGAAGGCAAGCATTTCATATATCTCCTAACACTAAAATATACATAAGGGTTAGTGCATCAAACATGTTATGGGGAAAACATCATACATGAACCGAGCAAGGAATGTACAAGCAATCATCATTAACATACCTAATCATGTTTGAGAAACAACAAGCATTCCATCATCATTCCACATTAATTTGGGGGATCTAAAGTGTAAGGTCTTGTCTAGGTTTTGCTAGATTACCCAAACACATCATCCAACAAACAAAATCATTAGATTCATATTAAAATTGGTGCTAGGCCACCTAAGAACAATAGTCCGCACCTATGGATCGTTGAGATCTTGGAAACGACCTAGGAGGGTGGATTTGAGGTCGATCGGCCAGAATTCCTAAAGCACACATTTGCATGTTAGAAATTCATGCCAATCCCTTCTCAACATAAGGGTTTTAAGAAAAAAAGGATGAGGGATCTTACCTAGATGATCAACAAAATGATTCTTGTGATTGTGGTGTAAGGTTTTCCTTTGGAGAAGGGATAGGGAGTTGCAAGATTGAGTTTCCTTAGGCCCACCTCGATCTATGGTCCACCCTTGCTCTCCTTCACTCTCTCTTTCTCTCCTTGCTCTCTCTCTCTCTCTCTCTCTCTCTCTCTTCTCTCTTTACTCTCTTCCTCTTTCTCTCTTTCTCCTCTTTGAAGATGGAAAATCGTATGGGAAGAGGGTTGCCCCAAATGAGGCCATTTTATAATGCCAGATTTGGTGCCAATGGCCCCAAGTGTTGGTTTTTTACTATACTAACCCTATAGGAGGGTTTTTTTAGCATCTAGGGCCCACTATGGGGTGTACAAGTCAATATACACCATAAGATAGTTAGCCCTAATGATGATCTATGTATGGATATGATCGGCCCGCCATTTGGATGCGCCAATTGATAGATATGATGAGAAGTCTGTTCAACAGTCGCCAATGGTCGATCGGGGCCGCGACTATACGGATATGAGCAGAGAAATATCCTTACTCCACGTGTGAAGTTTGGTCATAAACTAACGGTCCGAAATCCTCAACTTTGCATAAGAGTGGATGACCAATTCACTTAAATTCCAGCTCCTTTCTTTGGGGTATTCGCGCTTCTCATGCACTCGTCCTTTGGCTCAAGTTGAGCAGTTCTAGGTTGTACCCAGATCTGACTCCCACGATGGACGTCAAGCCCAGTAAGACGGACATTATTTTATAGTTTTGGAACTAGTGGCCCACCAACAAGCGGTTTAGAGCTCGTTCGAAGAATTGGGGCACACAGCAATGAATTTGATAATGAGATTCCTCATGGGCAATGATTAGGGTTTGGATTAACTATGTTCATAGTGAGACCCAAAATAAGGTGAATCCAAAATACAATTGGCTCACACGAGATGAAACAGTAGAGATTTAGGTGAAAATAACCTTATAAACGGTTTGGATGCCATGTAAACATTAAGGTGAAGCCTAGGAAACTTTCTAACAATAGGAATTTCTTTTCCCAAATCATTATCTTGTATGGCCTAGTTGAGTTTTTTATACTCATAATTTTTAGTCGCATGCCCTAAAATCATCTCTAAATATGGATGGACGGGTTGGATTTCTCATGTACATAATGGCGGACCCCACTTTGCATCTTCGCACAGGAACATAAGTTTTTATCGTTAGCCTAAAACTGAAAATTTTCCAAAGCCCCAATGGACCACACCACCGGAAACCGTGTGAATTGAATATCTACCATTGATAATTTCTTGGGAACACAGAAGTATAGTATCAATCTGATATTTGTGTTTTCAGTTAATCAAAGTCTTTGTGATATTATCAACAGGTTTGATGAAAAAAACATACATGTAAGCCATAGAAAGGTTTCAACGGTGGATATCATCATTCCCTATGGTATGGTCCATTTGAGATTTATATATACCTCATTTTTTGCCTCAGCTATTAAAATGATCTAAAAAAAAGATGGACGGAGTGGATAAGACAATACACTGACGGTGGGCCCAACTGAGTGTACTCAGTACAAAAGGTGGGTAGTGAGTAAGTCTATACAATATAAAGTGTAAAGTGGGTGGCAATCCGATTTCAGACCAACGCCTTTTCTAAGATCTATGTGTGAAGGATAGTTAGCTGGGGCCCACAGTGATATTTATGAGAAATCCGTCTGTTATGACATTGAACTAGAAATAACGAAAATCCTTTTCTCATATGGGCCACACGACTGATGATTGAATGTCCACCATTGAGACATATGTGGGGTCACACAAGATTTGAAACATGATAACTTGTAACTTTTCACCAATATGTGTATATAATTTACTTTGTGAATGGTATAGATGATATAAAAAAAACACGGTGGACCCAGGAAGGTTTCAACGCTAGGAATTTACTTACACATGTTTATCTTATACATGACGTACATGAGTTTTGGATTTATATCATTTTCAGGCCCATCACCTAAATTGATATTGTAAACCTATTGGGCGTGGTGGATTTCATATATACATCACGGTGGGTCCCACTGAACTTCACATCGCATGAAGTTCCTGCGAAAGTGGTTCGCGGGAAATCTGCATCCATATCCAGGGGATTCAGAACGATTCTATTTGATGGCTGAAAACGGAACGAACTGTTTCTCCTTCTTACGGAAGAAAACTTTAGACCTTAGAAATTGCATGCTTCTCATTCCAAGGCATAACAATTAAAAAGTAAGGGCCAACAATAAGAGTAGTTATCACGTATAACCAGTTGGTTTACCATTCAACCTGTCCAACGTGCCAATATGTCATGCAGGTGAGACACCAGAGCCAAGCAAAAGGTAGGCCCCACCAAGAAGATCACGTGGTGCAAAAATCACCCTTATGAACCACCTCCCAGGCAGGCCACACTATAGAAAAATAATGGAATTTTTCAGTCAAAGCTGTTGACGGGGTGATTCAACATGCTAGTACTGTGGCCTGTTTAATAATTGACCAGCCTGATTTTTGCAATCCTATCTTTCCCGAACAGGATTTGGCTCCAATCTCGTTGGATAGAAGTTAGTCCCATATCTTCCAAACATGCCGTTAAAAAGCATGGGATACACCCAATCTAGAGACGATACCTTACACATGCATTTAATGCTACTTTTTCAATTCCATCCAACTTAATCCCACCTAATGCAGGTGGCCGAACTGCCCTGAGGGACTAGACGGTGACTCTTCACGTGTACCAATGACATGGTTGTAAGACCATCCAGACCGTCAAAATCCCTGACCCAACTGTGGATGTAACATAACCCAACGATTAGACTGAGAAGATGATGATTGTAACCATCTGATTTTGTGGACCATTGACTATTTTTCTTTAAACCTTCAATTGAACAGTCAGGAATGATTGCCTTGTCACTGTAATTGGCATACCCCACAATTTTGATGATCGGGACAGTCGTACATGCATGCCTTATACGGTCTTTTCCCGTGGAAAGTGGGGCCCATCTGATGGATGTATTGGATTTCGACCGAAAGCTAAGCGTCAAACAACCAAACGATCTAGACCTGGCTAGGGACGGACGTTCCTGTGTCAAGGACTCTGTGGGGCCATCGTGTTGTATATGTTTTATCCAAGCCGTCTTTCTATTTTGGCAGATCATTTTAAGGGAAGAGCTAAGAAAGGAGTCCGATCGAAGGCTCAAGTGTACCACACCACCATAAGCAATAGGGATTGAACTCATATCTTTGAAAACTTCATAAGGTCTATGATAATGTTTATTTGTTCATTAGTTTACATATGAAAATATATACATTGTGATGGGCCCCACAGAATCCTTTACGCACCGTCCATCTCTAGCAAGGTCCTGGTGGGGAGCGGATTAGGTGCGGCCGGCCTCACCTAATACGGTGACCACCTTATCGTGGGCCTACCTTATTTATGTCGTTTATCTGTTTTTCCAGACCTTTTGATGGCATGAATTAAAAATGAATCAGATCCAAATCTCATGTGTACCATATTATATGGAAAACAATGGTATTGAATTCATCACCACTGAAAGCTTCTTAGGCCGATCGTAATATTATCTTAACGTTTATTTGTCATCCAATCTGTTGAAAATGTCCCAAAAAACTTGATGAAGTGAAAAAATAAATATCAGCTTAATCCAAAGCTTTTTTTGGCCCAGAAGAAGTTTTTAATAGTTAATCACAGTTATTTCCTATAGTATGGTCTTAGAGGTGGGCAGGTTAAACCCAATCCGGTGGATCCAACCCGATCTGACCCGTTTTGAACAGAATCGACGGCCTAGATCGGGCCTAAACAAGTCTATCCATCTAGATCTGATCGTTTTTCAGGTCGGGTTCGAATAGTGGTGTATCCGGACAGATCCGATCCGATAATCCGAACCGAAAAGACCCGGACCGACCCGATCCGGAGCGGGTAGATCTTCTTCAACGCTCATCTTCTTCCTCTCCTCTACTCGACGCCCGTATCCCGTTCTCATTGGATCTTCTTCCTCTCCTCGGCTCGTCCTGCACTATTCAACATAAGCTTGACCAGACCTAGTAGACCAGCAGAAACAACAAATAGCAGTCTCCATCGGAAGTGTTGCTGCCATAGTTGAAGAAAGCAGCTTTGCAATCACAATTTTTCAAACATGTCTGCTTGCATCCATCTAGATCTTTTAACTTCTGATTGGCAGCGCGTGAATCAATAAATTGAAGTAGGAAAGGTTTCCAAAATCCACAAGACGATGATAATCTAATGGACTTTGGTAAGACAAAGGAGTGATTTTAGAGCATCCCCAGTTTAGCAATGGTCCTTTGATTCACTTGAAGTGGTCCAACCCATTTAGTGCTTTCAGACAACTACAATTGTTGCCTCCTCTGCAAACTCCATAATTGTCACAATCGTGAGGGTACTGGCAGTCATCCCAAGTTTAAACTATGAAATCATAAACCTCTTTCAAAACACCATTTTTCTGCCACCGATAAGACCTTAAATGCCCATCAAAACACCGAGAGCGTGTCTCTCCTTTGATCTCGACGGTTAGTTCCAGAGAATCTCAGCGCTCCATTTTGAAGACACTAAGATTTTCTTCATTGGATCTTCTTCCTCTCCTCTGCCCGATTCGAACTTTGTCCAATCCGATTCGACTCAGTTTTTATGATCGAGTTGGACTCGGATTGGCTCAGGACAATAGGGGTTTGGGCTGGTTTGAGTCAGATAACTCAGACTTGGTCCTGGATCGGTCTGAGTTCGAGTTGGCCCATGTAGAATCCGGACCGAGTTGAGTTGGACCCAATCCGATCCAAATTGGTCCAATGCCCAGCTCTATATGGTCCCCCTGAAACGTGGATTTATTTTAGTTTTGATCTCATGCCCTAAAATGATATATAAAAATAGATGGATGATGTGGACACAAAATAAATAAGGTGGGCCAACATTAAGGGTCACACGGTCTTTGGTGGGGCCGAGTCCGCACCTAATCTACTTCCGTCGTTGTCCCCAATCTGCGTCTGATGAATTGGATAATTCTCACACAAGGCCATTTGTTTTCCGTACAATGGCACACTGACCAAGACATGATTTCCTGAAGAAAATACCTGAGATGCTACTCTGACAATAGTGAGAGATGTTACACAGGCACTCAGAATTTCCTAAAGAAAATACCCTGTTTGGCCGGGCGGATTAAGAGGGATTAGGAGGGATGGGATGGTAAAAGTTTCCATGGGAAGCAGATTGGTTGGTGTACCATACACCAGCTATAGAGCTGCTGTAGGTATGTGTCGTCCGAGGACGAGCACTGGCGCTCCTCGAGCTCTGAGTTGTACGAACGATTCAAAAGATATCAAAGTTACGTGGCCCTACAGTAATGTATTTATTATATCTACGCCGTTCATCTATTTTCAGAGATAATTTTAGAGAATTAACCAAAAAATGAATTATCATGCCCCGAACTTGGAAACTGGGCTCACAAAATTCCCGATCGCCGAATCCGGCGCCCACAGCCTTCGTAGTACCCCATTCTCGGTTCCTGGCACCCATACACCAAGTTTCGATCCTGGATGCTACAAGGAGGATTTTTAATCATTAATTTGATTTGTAATGAGCATAACCATAAGCATAACCCACGAACAATAACCACAAGAATACCATCACAAAATCCACTATGATCAAAAACTTTTGAGTACAATACATATGAAGGGAAATACAAAGTAGTACTAATAACTGAAATTCCAAAAGCTCGTCTGTACGCTCCTGCTGCTACTATGCTACTGCTGCGTCTTGACGTCACCTACACGCATCAATCGTGCATAAGCTTATAGAAAGCTTAGAAGGTGGTGTAAGTGTGTGTGCAATATAAGCGTACTCAGAATGTAAGGTCAGAGTAATGCAGAAACATGCTGATGAGTACATGAATACAATCAGTCGTACCAAGGCTATGCGGTGCAAGATATGAATGTTATCGGCCATATCAAGACCATACAATGCGAGATGCAGCTCAAGCATGCCAATCCTCATACAGCTCATCAAATGTCAGTACAGTTCTCATTCTGGATAATCACCGGGGTCTAGTACACGCTACGCTAGCTTGCTGCCCCTATCCGAGCGCACAACTGGGAGAGTGGAAGAGACCTCACTATCCACCTGCCAATATCGTGCCCGGCTCGACAATAGTGGACCCATTCCTCAAGATGGTCAAACTCAACCTAGAAATTGCCTCCTCACTCAGGCAGGTAAGGTCACACCCCTTTCCAACCGACTACGACACAGTGGGAGACACAGCCTACCGGTGTACGGCCTTCACGCGCTCGTGTATCCACTCAGTCTCAATGTTGGAGTCAACCTCTGGTACCATCGGGTTTATAGATTTTCACCCATGGACATCTATGGCGCCTCGATGCTAGAAAAAGTATTTCCAGTATTTAATCCGGTCATCCACAATGTATCTATGGAGGCTATGACCGTGATATCGCTAGGGCATATAGTAACCACAATCACACAAATGCAAGTGCATGAATCACACTACCAGTCATGCAACAGTCCTGCGTGTACCACGCGTGCATGTAGGGCAACTCCGCCTATCAGGGAGCCCATAAACAATCTGCCCGAGGGCATATGCTATGATCAGTCACTCCTCATATAAAGCATACATATGATGCGTATGATCATGAATCATAGATCTATACTAAACATGTTATATAATGATGGACTTTGTACATAGCAAAAATGGGCCTAGACGGCCTACACATTATAAGTATGGGCCTATCAATGGGCCTTAAAGCGAGTGATAATGCAAACATTTAACCAACATCATCCTACAATGTGGACGTCAAACCATCATTGCTCTCAAGGCACGGCCCGCCATCGAGATCATCACAAGAACCACGGTGGAAACATATTATATTGGGCCTTATTTACATCCCATTGGGCCTCGACCCATGGGCCTCCAATATGTCAAATGGGCCTCAAACCATGGTCTCATATATATCAAAGTGGGCCTCAGTGGGTGGGCCACAATTATGTCAAGTTGGGCCTAATCACATAGGCCTTGTATACGTCACAATGGGCCTCATATCTATTAAGGCGGCCTCAACAACAGGCCTCACACAAATCAAGGTGGGCCTCAACAATGGTCCATAATATGTTAAGTGGGCCACACCATATGGGCCATATATATATTAGATGGGCTACACTCAAATATAAGTGGTGATAAGGACTTCCACCATTAAAGTTTTTAAGGGTTTAATGGTGGACGTTCAAACCCACTATTTTCTATAATGTGGTCCACCTAATCCTAGATCTGTCTTATATATATTTCCATCACAGGCCTTAAAATAATCTCTAAAATAGTTGGACGGTTTGGATGAAACATATGCATCATGGTAGGTCCCATAGGGATGGAAGGTATAGATAAATCACATACTTCATGGTGGAGGTCCACACTGATGGAAGGTGTGGACACAATACATACATAAGTGGGTCTCAAGTAGGACCCACCATAATGTTAATTTATTTCCCACCCAACCTAGGGCCCACCGAAATGTTTATTTTTCACCCAACCTAGGGCCCACCGTAATGTTTATTTTCCACCCAATCTGTTGATAGGGCCATGCAGACCTGGGGCCCACCCAACTTGTTGGTAAGGTCACATAAAGCTAGGGCCCACCGCAATGTTTATCTGTCATCTAAACTATTCATTAGGTCACGTGGACCTAGGGCCCACGGTAATGTTTACTTACAATCCAAACTGTCCATAAGGTCACGTGGAACTAAGGCCCACCAAAATTTTTATTTTCCTCCAATCTGTTGATAAGGTCACGTGGACCTTGGTTTGAGGAAAAACAAGTTTCATATTGATCCAAAACTTCTGACCCCAGAGGGCTTCAAGGGCAAACGTTCAACCCACTGCTTCCTATGATGTGGACCACCTGAGTTGTGTACATGGTTGATTTTTAGGGGGCCCACCGTCCTAAAGGGGACCCATCAAATGCATGGTGTTGATGGTTGACACACAGCATGGTGGGGCCCACGGCTGTGGCCCACCTGCCATCAGCGCCCACCCAAAGCAGGACGCTGCTGGCGTCCTTGTCGTCGTGCAACGAATGTCTCAAGCACTCGCTACTATTTTTTATTTTTATTTTTTGAAATCTTGAGGATTTTCCTGGGTGGGGCCTTCATCAAGTAGATCCACACCAGCCATTGGACCTTGCAGCTCATTACAGGCTAAATGAGCCCAATACCCAAGGTATTACGGCATATAGAACTTCAAAGTACATTTTAACGGTGAGAACCTCTATTTTATATACTATGGCCCACCAGGTAGTCAGTTCGGCTTCATTTTTTTGGATCAACGCCTAAAGTGGGCTGAGAAATGAAATGGACGGTGTGGATCAGTCCCATACATCAAGGTGGGGCCTACATGGGTGGCCCACCCCAAACGAATATAAATCCTTTTTTTTCTGCTCGTTAGTACATACCCATGTTAGTACACGTAGCAAGGATAAACATATCATTGTGGTGGGGCCCACATGAATGTGGCTCACACATGAAGGTGAGTTCCACATGAACGTGGCCCACCTAATTGGAACCAATCTGATACTTGTGTTTTTCCTTCATCTTGACCATCTAATAAACCCGTTGCAAGGTGGGTCTCACGATTGGATGGCCAAGATCATCTTACACAAGGTGGCCACAAGACATCTCACAAAGGAAAGAGAGAGAGAGAGAGAGAAATGAGAGAGATGGTGATGGAGGGGCCCCGCTACTATGGGCCCCACATGATACAACTCATACATCCAAAATGGGTCCCACCAACAAGTGGGCCCCAAAAAAATAAGATTTTCAACGGTGGATCACCCACCTCTAGGCCTTCTTCTTGCTCCCCTAGCCTCCTTAGCTCCTTGCCTTCGAGTTTGATGGAGGTAGATGGGGTTTTGATGGTGTGGATGAGAGATGAGAGGGTGGGCCATACTTGTGGTTTGGGAGAGAGGAGTTTGGATGTAAGAATTTTTGCTTGGGAGTGAAGAGAGTGAATGAGAGAGAGAGGGAAGTGATGGGTGAAAAGGTGATGGAAGAAGGGATGGGTGGAGAGAGAAAGAGAGAGAGAGTTGACTTTGGGTAGCTTGTGTAAGAGAGAGGTAAGGGTAGGTTATGGGTTGTTGTACTTGACTTGTACTTGACATTGATCGATTGATTGATTGATGGGATAGGTGTAGAGATTCTTTCGAAATTCGTACCCGCGGCATTTTTTTCGAAATGAACGCAGGCGACATCTTTTAGCCTGGGTATCGGGTCGGTGTGCAAGTCACGACGTTGGAACCGCGATCACGGTGCTGTCAGCAAGGTACAGGTTTCGGTTCGAGCTGGCTTTGGTATGCAGGACTCGGCTTAGGATCATGCGCAAATGTCGGATACGGGTCGAGGATTGCGGGAATTTGATCGGAAGAACCGCGGAAGCCTACCTAACGGTATGGACTAGGATACGGGTCTTACAGCTCTCCCCTCCAAATAAAAATTTCGTCCTCGAAATTTATGCAATCATTGCAAGGAAACATAACTCACAATAGAAGAGGAAACAAGGCATCATCATATAAAATCAGAGACAACATACAAGATACAACATATAATCAATCATCAAGGAGATGGGGATAGCGCTCTTAAATCTCAACCTCGAGCTCCCAAGATGCCTCATCAACAAAATGGTGTCCCCACTGAACCTTCACCAAGGGAATGACCTTGGTCCGTAGGACCTGCTCCTTTCGATCAAGGATACGTACTGGCTGCTCAATGTAAGAAACGTCCTCACGAACTTCCAACGAGTGCCAATCGATAAAGGAATTACGTCTGACCCATACTTTCTCAACATAGAGATGTGAAAAATGTTGTGAACGCCAGACAACTGAGATGGCAAGGCAAGCCGATAGGCCACAACGTCAATGCGCTCAGTGATCTCGAAATGTCCTATGAATCTCGGGGCAAGCTTGCCCTTCGTTCCAAATCAAACTACATCCTTCATGGGCGAGACCTTGAGATACACATGGTTCCCTACATCAAACTCTAAGGGACGACGTCGGCGATCAACAAAACTAAGCTATGCTCATCCTCTGCCTGATGATATCGATAGCCTCTGACGTCTACAACACAAACTCGAGACGTAGGAGACGCCTCTCTCTAACCTCGGTCCAATAACTCAGAGATCTGCATGGTCCACCATACAATACCTCAAAAGGAGTCATGTCAATGGTTGCCTGATAGCTGTTGTTGTATGCGAACTCAGCCAATTACAGTTGGTCATCCCAGATACCTCCGAAGTCAATCACACAAGCCCAAAGCATATCCTCAATGATCTTGTTGACCCTTTCGGTCTGGCCATCGGTGGTACATGGTGCTGAGCTGCAAAATAGACCCTATCGCTCTCTGAAAGCTCCTCCAAAACTGAGACGTGAGCCTCGGGTATAGGTCAGAAACGATCGAGACTGGGACGCCGTGCAATCTCACAATCTTCTCAATGAATAACCTCGCAAGCCGATCCAAAGGCCAAGTCACACGAATCGCAAGAAAATGTGCCGACTTCGTCAGACGATCAACGACGACCCAGATGGCGTCATGACGGCGCTGAATCCTCGGCAAGCCCATGATAAAGTCTATCGACACGTGCTCTCACTTCCACATCGGGACACTCAACGGCTGTAATAGACCAGGGGGTCTCTGATGGTCGGCCTTGATACGCTGGCATGTGTCACAGTCGGCCACAAAACTGGTGACTCGACACTTCATCCCTGTCCAAAAATACTGTCTCTGCATATCATGATACATCTTCGTCGAGCCAGGGTAGATAGAAAACTGCGATCGATGTGCATCTGTCATAAGATCTCTGCGCAACTCAGGAATATCCGAGACACATAATCGGCCTCTGAAGTGAAGTCCACCATCAGAACCAATCAGCCAATCTGTCTGACTCTCAAATGCTACCTCTGTTCGGTGATCCTGTAACGACTCGTCTACCTGCTGAACTTCGATTACCCTTGCGACAAGAGGGTTGAATCGACAGGCTCGATAGTTGAACGATAGAAGACTGAAGACCAAAATTAAAGTCATACTCTGCTATATCCTCGAGCATCCTCCACTCCTGAATCATCATATGTGCCACTAGGCCTCATGGCTGATGGCTGAGGGTATCTGCCACCACATTTACCTTGCCTGGGAGAGGTCAAAATCATAGTCTTTCAGAAGCTCCATCCAGCGTCTCTATCTCATGTTCAGATCGGACTGAGAGATAGATACTTTAAACTCTTGTGGTCGGAGAAGAGCTTGACCTGACCCCATAGAGATAGTGTCTCACACCTTCAATGTGAAGACGACTGCCGCCAGCTCCAAATCATGGGGTAATTCAACTCATGGACCTTGAGCCGACGAAATGCGAAGGCTAGAGGTCTGCCGTGCTGCATCAGGATAGCACCTAAACCAATACGTGAGGCATCGGTAAATACAACAAATCCATCACTCCTAGAGGGAAGAGTGAGGACAAGAGCGGACATCAGATGGTCCTTCAGTTCTATGAATGCCTGCTCACATGCGTCAGTCCAAAAATAATCTGCGTCCTTCCAAGTCAACCTGGTCATCTAGGCTGCAATATGGGAGAAGCATTCAATGAAACACCCGATAATAGCCCGCCAAGACAAGGAAACTGCGGATCTCGGACGCAGTCGTGGGATGACCCCACAGACGTACTGCCTCAACCTTCGAGGGGTCCACTGCGACACCCTTCCTCGTCACCACGTGATCGGGAATATCACCTCGTCTTGCTAGAACTCGCACTTCTCCAGCTTTGCATACAGTTAGTGGGCACGGAGGGTCTGTAATGCGATCTCCAGATGCTACATATGGTCTTCACGGGTCCTCGAATATATCCGAATGTCGTCAATGAAGACCACAATAAACTGATCGAGATATGGACGAAAGACCTCATTCATCAACTGCATGAAGACCGCGGGTGCATTGGTTAGTCCAAAGGACATGACCTGAAACTCAAAATAACCATAACGAGTCCTGAAAGCTGTCTTCGAGATGTCCTCCTCTCGGACTCGGATCTGATGATAACCGAAATGTAGGTCAATCTTCGAAAAGAACTGTGTACCCTGTAACTGATCAAATAAATTGTTTATCCTCAAGAGCAGGTACTTGTTCTTGATCGTGACCCGTTTGAGCTCGCGGTAATCGACGGATAGCCTCAACGAGCCATCCTTCTTCCTGACGAAGAGTACCGGCATTCCCCAAGGCGAACTACTCAGACGAATAAATCCTAACTCACGCAACTCGTCCAACTGTCGCTGCAGCTCACGCAACTCCATCGGTGCCATACGGTACGGGGCCTTCGAGATAGGCGCGATACCGGGCACAAGATCAATCTAGAACTCAATATGACGGCGCGGTGGCAATCCCGGAATCTCCTGGAACACGTCGGGGAAATCACATACCACCGGCAACTAATCGATACACAAGGTAACGGGCTCGTCGACTGCGTAGGACATCAAACAAGACAATGGCTCTCCTCGGGGCTCTTTAACAAACTAAAATTGTAGTATGCCGAGTATGCAAAACGTGACTATCATCACAGAACAGTCCAAAACGGTGTGGTACTCGGCAAGCCAATCCATGCCCAAGATAACGTCGAAATCTGATATCAGCAACATGAATAAGTTAGCGTGCAAAAAGATCTCCCCTACTAACACGGGGCAAGACGAACATAAACGGCCTAATACTATGGTCTTCCCTAAGGGCGTCGATACGGTCAATCTCTCACTAGCAGGCTTTGTCGGTAATCTAGTCGATTGGCAGAAATCCTTAGACATAAATGAATGCAAAGCACCGGAATCAAATAATACTCGGGTGATGCATAAAGAGACTGGAAGTATACCCTCAACGACTCCTCCGGAGGTCTGCCGGTCCTGATGAGCCGCATAAAATCTAGCCTGAGTTGGCTGGGGAGGTGCTTGTCCCCTCGGAGGATGCTACTGTTATCACTGAGGCGCTCGAAACCGTTGCCTCTGCTGCTGCGGTCTCGGAGGCTGGTGCTGATGCTGCTGCTGAGGGGGCCTCGGTGGTGGAATCTGTTATCGCTGCTACTGCGAAGGCTGCTGCGGTGCTCTCAATTGGTACTGTGGAGGCCACTGTGGTGCTCTCGGCTAGTGCTGCTGAGGTCGGGGACACTCCCACTTACGGTGTCCTATCCCACAACATCCATAGCAGGTATCAGAAAGCTGTCTCTGAGGTGGTGCCACTGGGGGTGCCAATGGTGCTACTGGTGCTTTGGCGGATGGGCGGCTCTTGTATCTCTACGGTCGTCGATACTGCTGGAAACTACTAGAAGGGGCCTGCCTCTTCTGTCCCCTCCTCTGATCTCGATTGGCCTGCGTGCCAACCCACTCAATCTCGTAAATCTGAGCCCTCCGCACTACCGCTTGGAAAGTCGGGAGCTCATGTGCAAAACATGGCCTCGAAGACCATAACATAAGCCGTTCTCAAAACGGCCGGCCTTTCGCCCCTCATCATCAACCAGATACGGCGTCAACCTCGATAGCGCCACGAAACGGGCCGCGTACTGTGCCACGGTCATGTCCCCCAGAGTCTCGAACTTTAGTGCTCTCTGACGTCGAATGTGGTCAGAGAAGTACTGCTCCTCGAATCGGTCGATAAAGTCCTCCCATGTCCAGACATGATCAGGTCCTGCGACAAGGGTAACGGAGGTCCACCAGTGCTCTACCTCTCCCTGAAAAAGGAATACAGCTAACCGGACTCGCTGCTGGGTCATACATACCACAGTATCGAAGATCTTCTCCACATCGGAGCATCATCTCTCGGCTGTAGTCGGATCTGGCTTGCCCTGAAAATGCGTAGGATCGAGCTGTTTGAACTCACGAAGAAGGGCGCTCGTGTGCTCCTGCTCTGCCTGGGCTGGAGAAACAACTGGGGCCTGTCCTGCCCCTGAAACGCAGTAGTCACAGCCTGCAACATCTACTGTAACTGCGAGGCACTCACAGGCACGGTCGGATCCGCACCGGCATCAGGTGGAGGAACGTCATCCTCAGGTAGGGAAGCAGGGATCTCTGACGATGGAACGGGAGGCGCAGGTGGTAAAGATGGAGCCTCAAGTGGTGGATTTACTCGGGTCGCTCTCCTGCGCGGCATGTCCTATAGGAAGAATAATGATGCTAATCAACCTTGAGAATCTCATGTTATGGAAGGTTTCGTACTCGAAACCTAATCGTCCTAAACTTATAGCAAACATGTGATGTTGTTCTCAGTTATACTCAAGTTATGCTCTGGTACCAACTTCTGTCACGCCCCGAACTCAAAAATTGTGCTCACAAAATTATCGATCGCTGAATCCAGCACCGACAGCCTCCGTAGTACCCCATTCTCGGCTCCTGGCAGAATTTTTAATCATCAGTTTGATTTATAATGAGCATAACCATAAGCATAACCTACGAACAATAACCACAAGAACACCATCACAAAATCCACTATGATAAAAAACTTTTGAGTACAATGCATATGAGGGAAATACAAGGTAGTACTAATAACTGAAATTCCAAAAGCTTGTCTATACGCTCCTGCTGCTACTATGCTACTGCTGTATACTGGCGTCACCTACACACATCAATCGTACATAAGCTTATAGAAAACTTAGAAGGTGATGTAAGTGTGTGCGCAATATAAGTGTGCTCAGAATGTAAGGTCAGAGTAATGCGGAAACATGCTGATGGGTACATGAATGCAATCAGCCGTACCAAGGTTATGTGGTGCAAGATATGAATACTATTGGCCATGTCAAGACCATGCGATGCGAGATGCAGCTTAAGCATGCCAATCCTCATACAGCTCATCAAATATCAGTACAGTTCTCATTCTGGATAATCACCGGGGTCCAGTACATGCTACCCCAGCTTGTAGCCCCTATTCGAATGCACAACTGAGAGAGTGAAAGAGACCTCTGTCACGCCCCAAAATTCGGGTACCTAAATAAGGTATTCAGGACCTGAATCCCAAGGTGTGAATTATGATATGATGACATTTATTACATTCTAACTGATTCAACCAATATTCAACATAATTTAAAAGAAAATACAACTGAATATTTATTAAACTCAACTCTTTGATAGTTGTTCATTTCTACATCGAATTTAAATATAAACTAAACCTAATTAACAAAAGGAAACTGAATTGAATTAAAACTAAACAAATTTTCTAGAAAATAACATTAATAGTAGAGACCCGCCTGCTCGTAGTATTCAAGCTCTTCACCTGTACATTTTATTTTAGTAGGATGAGCATAACAGCCCAGTAGGGTCATTTCTTACCCAAAATTCAATATGTTCAGGTAATATTACTTTTATAATAATGAAGGAAAAATAAATACAGATAACGGAATGTAACAAAAGAAAATGCAATGCATGTAATATTTCCATGAATACTTGTAACATTTAAATTATTTCTTATAATACCGTACCCAAGTGTATGGTCACGTTGCATTAACGCCCACGCACTAGTACCTCATGGTGAGGGACCCATTTACACGTTAGCTGGTCAGACTACTGCTCCAGTTGTACCTCTGACGTATGTCCACGCACACAACTGTACTCATACGCCGTACACAAAGGAGACTCCAATGGATCCAGTGGGTTCTAGGGTCTTTCACCCAAGGGACACGATTGCCCTACTTGCTAGCTTTAGGGTCTCTCACCCAAGGGACACGATTGCCCTACTTGCTAATTTATACACCATTTTTTTTTACAATTAAATAATCAATAGATAAACATGAATAACATGAACAATTTCACTATCGACAAAATAATGATTAATAATTTAATCAATCCAATTTCTAAACTATAATGCAAGTTTTGAACAAGGTGCATAAATTTGTTAAAATATCAGGTTCTACATGAGCTCCACCCTTGAGCAATAAATCTCACATTGAGAAGATGGGGCCTACTAAAATTCATAGTTATTTCACATTCTCAGCTCAAATTTTTGGTGGTCCACCATTAAAGTTGGTTCATCAATTTGGACAATCAAATCTACCGTACAAGCATTTCATGATGGACGGTTGAGGAGTCACCACCATATTAAGAATGACAGTAGACTATCATGACAGTGTTATTTAATAAGGAGGTAGAGTGTGGAAATAAATCCATACAACAAACTGAGTATTTGGTGTCACTCAAATTAATAATTTAAAAATGCAGGTATATGTGAATCTTTATACTACAGAATCTAAAGGGTTATGACCCTTTGCACAATTCAAAACTGTTGGTTCATTTCTAGAATTCATACAGCAACTCCAATGCCCCACCATCCATTTCTTCATAAAAATTGGGAAAGCTACTTGCGCAAGTAGGATTTGAATCCTACTCGTGTGTCACATGCTACACGAGCCACATGTGTGATATGTATTCCGTTCATTTGAGAGGTCATGTTTTCAATGTTCCTCTTACTGAAAATTTGGTAGTTAAACTAAATAGGTGGTCCATACTTGTAAGTTGAATAAGGAACATTGTTAGCTTTCATTCATTCATAGTGCCCAAGAAATAGACAGACCGTGCTCTTTTTATTTATTATTATTATATATATATATATTACTTTATCTGGGCAAATTGAAGATGTGGATTACATAGTAGATTTCTCAGACTTACACATGTGTGTTATATTCCGCATGTAGAGACGAGTAAGATTGTAGTCATACTGGCATATCTCGTACTAATAGAGTTCCATTAAAATAAAAAGATCTCCAGTACAACCGGTTGGAAACATTACGGTCCATCAAGTAAATAACTTCTAACCTTTAATATATGTAAAAAATCTAACCCATTCACTAGGTTTATTAAACAATTAGGATCACAAAAAAAATATATACACTTACATTCCCTCATTAAATGAATAATAATATTTATCAACAGTTTTAAGTTATTTCCTAATTTTGAGGATATCCTGACTAGTATATAGGAATAATTTTTTATATAAGTGATCTTCATGTTGTTTCGATGTATTGGAAGGGTTGGATTTTGTATGAACTTAGTATGTCATAAATCTATTGGTGGGTGGACCGTAACTTGTGGTCCAACTTGATGGACTTGAAACCTTTTCCATTAACGTAGGTTCTCATGGTGCATCCTCTGACATCTCATGAGGAGTTATTTGGTACTCTGGCAGAGTATGACGATTGACATGCATGCACTCAGAAATTGTAATTGTGGCACATGATAACACAAATATTTTTGTAAATTAAATTATAACTTTAGATAAATTGTTTATTTATTTATTTTATTTTTTTAAAAGCTTATATCAGAGTTTAAATTATTATGAATTGAAAGTTTAACTTAACATCGAGTTAAGATTTTGATTTAAATAATTTAATAACCATCTAAATTAAATCATATAAAACTTTAAATGCTTAAAATTTAGACTTATAACAATTTAATTTGACCAAAAGGATTTTAAAACTTCTAAATCAGAATACAAATTTAGTAAAATTATTTTTATCTATTTATTATATATATATATAATATGTATATTTTAATTTAGAATAAATTTAATTAGTATTTATTCTAACCAACTAATTTAAATTAATTACTCTAACTCAGATTTATGGTATAAATCTTAACACTTAATTTCGGAAATAAAAGATATTGTGATCTAATCTACAAGTTAAGTAGATTCAGTAATTACTAAAATTTAGAAAAACAGATATCATGTATAAATGAATTTGGAAATATTTATTAAAGTTATTTTAAATAATTTCAGAAATATATAAAATTAGAAAATTCATAGTGGAGGAGAATTACCCACATAATAATCACTACAATAATATTCCTATTAAAATGTTAAAATAATAAAAATAATAATTAACTAAAAATATTAAATTTCGAGATAAGATCACCTACCTCAAAGTTGATGATCCGGCCCAGACAAATCTCTCTCTTGATCTACCGGTTCTCACACTCCCTCTTTGATAAGATTGTAACTTTGCTAATATCTTTTCTTCCTTTTTAATGGATGTGAGGAACGATGCAGAAGAGTGGGGAACGTGGGAAGTTTTGTTTCGTGGGAGGTTTCGGTAGCCATTACCGCACAAAAAGGGGAAAATAGTTTAGTCGTGCGGAAAGTATAAAATGTTATTTTTTATTTTATTTTATTTTTTAAAATATGGTGGGTCCCGCTAAAGATAATATAAATCTAATCCGTCCATCATCTCAGTCAAGCCAAGAGAAAATGTAAGGCCAAAAATGAGGCTGATCCAAAACTCAGGTGGGCCACACAGAAGCGGACGGTGGAGTTAGTTTCCACAAAAAAAGTGGGTTGTTACAACCTCACTATCCGCCTGCCAATATTGGGCCTGGCTCGTCGATAGCGGACCCATTCCTCAAGCTGGTCAAACTCAACCTAGAAATTGCCCCCTCACTCAGGCGAGTAAGGTCACACCCCTTTCCAACCGACAACGACACAGTGGGAGACGCGACCTACTGGTATATGGCCCTCGTGTGCTCATGTATCCACTCGATCTCGACGTTAGAGTCAACCTCTGGTACCATCGGGTTTAGAAATTTTTACCCAGGGACATCTATGGTGCCCCGATGCTAGAAACAGTATTTTCGGTATCCAATCCAGTCATCCACGATGTATCTGTGGAGGCTATGGCCCTGATGTCACTAGGGCATATAGTAACCATAATCATACAAATGCAAGTGCATGAATCACACTACCAATCATGCAACAGTCCTGCGTGTACCACGCGCTCATGTAGGGCAACTTCACCTATTAGGGAGCCCATAAATAATCTGCCCGAGGGCATATGCTATGATCAGTCACTCCTCATATCAAGCATACATATGATACATATGATCATGAATCATGGATCTATAATAAACATGTTATATAATGATAGACTCTGTACATAGCGAAAATGGGTCTAAACGGCCTACACATTACAAGTATGGGCCTATCAATGGGCCTTAGAGTGAGTGATAATGCGGACATTTAACCAACATCATCCTACAATGTGGATGTCAAACCATCATTGCTCCCAAGGCACGGCCCATCATCAAGATCATCACAAGAACCACGGTGGAAACACATTATATTGGGCATTATGTACATCCCATTGGGCCTCAACCCATGGGCCTCCAATACGTCAAATGGGCCTCAAACCATGGTCTCATATATATCAAAGTGGGCCTCAGTGGGTGGGCCACAATTACATCAAGTTGGGCCTAATCACATGGGCCTTGTATACGTCATAATGGGCCTCATAACATGGGCCTCATATCTATTAAGGCGGCCTCAACAACAGGCCTCACACAAATCAAGGTGGGCCTCAACAATGGTCCATAATATGGTAAGTGGGCCACACCACATGGGCCACATATATATTAGATGGGCCACACTCAAATATAAGTGGTGATAAGGACTTCCACCATTAAAATTTTTAAGGGTTTAATGGTGGACGTTCAAACCCACTATTTTCTATAATGTGGTCCACCTGATCCTAGATCTGTCTTATATATATATATATATATATATATATATATATATATATATATATATATATATATATATATATATATTTCCATCACAGGCCTTAATGAAACATATGCATCAAGGTAGGTCCCATGGGGATGGAAGGCATAGATAAATCACATACTTCATGGTGGAGGTCCACACTGATGGAAGGTGTGGACACAATACATACATAAGTGGGTCCCAAGTAGGACCCACCATAATGTTAATTTATTTCCCACCCAACCTAGGGCCCACCGAAATGTTTATTTTTCACCCAACCTAGGGCCCACCGTAATGTTTATTTTCCACCCAATCTGTTGATAGGGTCATGCAGACCTGGGGCCCACCCAACCTGTTGGTAAGGTCACATAAAGCTGGGGCCCACCGCAATGTTTATCTGTCATCCAAACTATTCATTAGGTCACGTGGACCTAGGGCCCACTGTAATGTTTACTTACAATCCAAACTGTCCATAAGGTCACGTGGACCTAAGGCCCACCAAAATGTTTATTTTCCTCCAATCTGTTGATAAGGTCACGTGGACCCTGGTTTGAGGAAAAATAAATTTCATATTGATCCAAAACTTCTGACCCCAGAGGGCTTCAAGGGCAGACGTTCAACCCACTGCTTCCTATGATGTGGACCACCTGAGTTGTGTACGTGGTTGATTTTTAGGGGGCCCACCGTCCTAAAGGGGACCCATCAAATGCATGGTGTTGATGGTTGACACACAGCATGGTAAGGCCCACGGCTGCGGCCCACCTGCCATCAGCGCCCACCCAGCAGGACGCTGCTGGGCGTCCTTGGGCTGTCAGTAGCAGCAATGTCTGCTGTTGCTGCTGCTATTTTTTTATTTTTATTTTTTGAAATCTTGAGGATTTTCCTGGGTGGGGCCTTCATCAGGCAGATCCACACTAGCCATTGGACCCTGCGGCTCATTATGGGCTAAATGAGCCCAATACCCAAGGTATTACGGCATATAGAACTTCAAAGTGCATTTTAACGATGAGAACCTCTATTTTATATACTATGGCCCACCAGCTAGTCAGTTCGGCTTCATTTTTTTGGATCAACGCCTAAAGTGGGCTGAGAAATGAAATGAACGGTGTGGATCAGTCCCATACATCAAGGTGGGGCCTACATGGGTGGCCCACCCCAAACGAATATAAATCTTTTTTTTTTGCTCGTTAGTACATACCCATGTCAGTACACGCACTCCATGTTAACCACCACACCCTGTCCAGCGTCCAGGACGCTGGACGGCAGGGATAAACACATCATTGTGGTGGGGCCCACATGAATGTGGCTCACACATGAAGGTGGGTTCCACATGAACATGGCCCACCTAATTGGAACCAATCTAATACTTGTGTTTTTCCTTCATCTTGACCGTCTAATAAACCCGCTGCAAGGTGGGTCTCACGATTGGATGGCCAAGATCGTCTTACACAAGGTGGCCACAAGACATCTCACAAAAGAGAGAGAGAGAGAGAGAGAGAGAGAGAAAATGAGAGAGACGGTGATGGAGGGGCCCCGCTACTATGGGCCCCACATGATACAACTCATACATCCAAAATGGGTCCCACCAACAAGTGGGCCCCAAAAAAAAATAAGATTTTCAGTAGTGGATCACCCACCTCTAGGCCTCCTTCTTGCTCCCCTAACCTCCTTAGCTCCTTGCCTTCGAGTTTGATGTAGGTAGATAGGGTTTTGATGGTGTGGATGAGAGATGAGAGGGAGGGCCACACTTGTAGTTTGGCAGAGAGGAGCTTGGACGTAGGAATTTTTGCTTGGGAGTGAAGAGAGTGAATGAGAGAGCGAGAGAAGTGATGGGTGAAAAGGTGATGGAGTGATGGGTGGTGGGTGATGGTGTTGTAAGAAGGGATGGGTGGAGAGAGAAAGAGAGTTTACTTTAGGTAGCTTATATAAGAGAGAGGTAAGGGTAGGGTATGGGTTGTTGTACTTGACTTGTACTTGACATTGATTAATTCATTGATTGATGGGATAGGTCGTAGAGATTCTCTCGGAATTCGCACGTGCATAGTTTTCCTCAAAATGAACGTTGGGCGACATCTTCTAGCCTAGGTATCTGGTCGATGCGCAAGTCATGGCGTTGGAACCGTGGCGACGGCGCGGTCGCCAAGGTACAGGTTTCGGTTCGAGCCGGCTTTGGTATGCAGGACTCGGTTTAAGATCTTGAGCAAACATCAGATACGGGTCGAGGATTGTCAGAATTTGATCGGAAGAACCGTGAAAGCCTACGGAATGGTACGAACTAGGATACGGGCCTTACATGAATCATGTCCAAAGATCATGTGAACCACACCCCAACTAGTAGTAAAGATAATGATTTTCACCTTTAAACAATTTGTAAGGCCCATCATAACATTTATTTTCCATCTAATCTATTAATAAGGTCACAAAGACTTGAATGAAGAAGAAAAACAAATTTCATATTGATCCAAGACTTCTGTGACCCCAAAAAGGTTTCAATGGTAGACGTTCAATCCCCCGCTGCTTTTTGCACTGTGGTCTACTTGATAGTTAGATCTATCTTATTTTTCATCTTAGTCATTAATATGAGCTTGCCAAATGAATGGCGGGTTTGGATATAACATATACCTCATGATCAGACCTACAGAACTTGGTGACCTCAATACAACAGCTATATAGCTGGTGTCAGGTACACCAGCCAATCCACTTCCACAACCAGGCGCATGGAAATGGAAGCGGATTGGCTGGTGTACCACACAGCAGCTATATAGTTGTTGTAGGTACGTGTCGTGCAAATACGAGAACTGACGCTCCTCGAGCTTCGAGTTATATGAATGGTTCAAAGCAGATCAAAGTTACATGGGCCCCACAGTGATGTATTTATTATATCTGCACCATTCATCAATTTTTATATATCATTTTAGAGCATTTTCCAAAAAATGAATCATATCTAAAGATCGACCACACCACAAATAGCAGCGGGGATAATGATTTTCACTGTTAAACAATTCGTAGGGCCCACCATAACATTTATTTTCCTTCCAATCTGTTCATAAGGTCACAAAGACTTGAATGAAGAGGATAAACAAATTTCATATTGATCCAAAACTTCTGTGACCCCAAAAAGGGTTTCAATGGTAGATGTTCAATCCCCCACTACTTTTTTCAGTGTGGTTCACTTGATAGTTATATCTGTCTTATTTTTCGTCTCAAGCCTTAAGACGAGCTCGCCAAATGGATGGACGGTTTGGATATAACACATAACTCATGATCAAACCCACAAAAATTGATGACCTCAATACACCAGCTATATAGCTGGTGTGAGGTACACCAGCCAATCTGCTTCCATTTGGGCATGTTAACATCACATCATCTATCTGGACCGTCCATTAGGCCCAGTCCACCTTTTGTTTTTCGACTAATATGCAAATATCGTTGAAGTTAAATGGTCTTAAATATACTTGACTTGAGCTATCTTTTATGAATCATCTGCATCATTTTTGCATGGTGTTGAATGGATGGTTTGGGTCATCTACACCATTTCTTGGTCATGTAGCTTATGAGGAAACGGTTTGGCTACTCCCCTTCACACCAGCCAACGACTGGTGGTTGGGGCTATGTGGGTCCACCATGATGTATGTTTTTCATCCATGCCGTCCATCTGTTTTTACAGATCATTTTACAGTACGAGTCCAAAAATGAGGTATATCCAAATATCAAGTGGACCACATTACAGGAAATAGTGTTGAATGAGGGTCAACCATTAAAAACATTTTGGGGGCCATAAAAGTTTTGTATCAAACTGATCTTTTCTTTTTCTCTTCATATAGGCTTGTATGACCTAATCAACAGATTGGATGTCAAATAAACAATATAGTGGACCGTAGGAGGATTTTAATGGTGGATATCCAATCACTATTGTTTTCATGTGGTGTGGTCCACCTGAGATTTATAACCCTCTAATTTTTAGGATAAAGCCATAAAATGATATGTAAAAATGGATGAACGGAATGGATGAAACACATACATCATGGTGGGGCCCACAGAGCACCGACCACCAACCTCGGAGCTGGTGGCAGGGGGAGTAGCCAATCCATTTTCCAGTTGCTGGACATATTGGACAGTCCAGATAAGGTATCTGGATGTAAATGCAGGTCCGCACAGCTTATAAAAAGTAGCTAAATGTATTTATTTTTATTTAATGACGTTGATAGAGGGACGCGGATGTCTCGCGAGAGCCTTTTGCACGAAGTGAACCTATGTGGGGTCCAATGTGATGTTGGGGAGAAATCCAACCCGTCCATTCATTTTTTTATCTCATTTTAGGACAAAATGCAAAAAATTAGCCGAATCCAATACTCAAGTGGGCTGAAAACGTGAGGATTGAACGTCCGGTTGAAATATTTGTGGGTCAGAAAAGTTTTGAATCAGGATAATATTTGTATTTTCAGTTTATCTCGGTATGAATTACGTTATGAACGGTATGGATGGCATGAAAATATAAACTGTCAACTCAGGGAGGTTTCAACAGTAGGAATTTTCCTACCTACTTTTCCCTTTGGTGCGGCCCACTTAAGTCTTGGATTTCGTTCACTTTTTTCCTAAGAACCTAAATTGAGCTCAAAAAATGGATGGACGGGGTGGATTTCTCACAGACATCACGTTTGGGCCCCACCTTGGTCTTCAGTGCAGCAACTTCCCGCAGAACGCTTTCCTAAAAATCCACGTCCGGCCCATGTCGAGTAAGCTAAAACCGTCAACCATATTTTATTCAGGCAATCTTTGACAGTGGTAAGTGGCCTAATTAAATTCATTTGTGCACGGTAAATAGGCGGGCGCCGATCAGGTATATGGCTGTACATGAACTGAGTTTAGTTTCCCAATGCACTAAACTTTTGAGTTTTCGAATGCAGAAATATAATTAATTCATTCTAAATTTTACTTATCTTACTTTAACATGACATGAAACACAAATATATTGATTTTCATAGTATTCACACAAAATGATTCCGTTTACATTATTTTGTAATTCCAATCTTAAGTTTTAGAGTAAACTTTGTGAATTTAAAATGTTATACTCATCACATGATATAGTGTTGGCATTTTTTATGTTTCACATAATCACTAAAATTTATAGCATTTGATCATTACAATTATTAAACAATATGTGTGAGTTATTTATTTACAAGCAACTACCTGACATAGAAATAAAGGAAGGTAAAAAATTCAGATCGCAATTCATGATTGACTGGCAAAGACGGGATGTCTACTCGCTTTGGTATTCGGTTGCACACCACTTCTGTTAAAAAAGAGGCATATGTAGACACCCCACCCCCAAGCTGATAAACTATTTGAATTTGAATGGATGGATGAATGATCGAACCTCAACCCTAAACCCTCAAATCAATTCATTAAACCCAGTCAACCTAACCTTGAACCCTAGGAACCAAAAACCCTAAAGCCTTTAGTCAACCTGGCGAGTCTACTCACTAAGTTAACTCACCCAGTTAGCCTATTCAACCCCACAACCTAGTTAACTCACATATTTAAGCCCAAAACCAAGCCCGAACCCAAGTCCAAAACCAAGCTCAATCAGATAAATGACTGAAACCTTAAAGCAACAACCCTCACATCAGAGCCTCCACACCCTTGGAGGATGTTACATGTCAAAGCATGGAGTTCAAGTGGGGATCGGCCTGCTGCTAGCCACATGGCACTCCCCCTCTTTGGAGCAATGTCCCTCAAGCATGTGGAACTCACCTTTTTCAAACATCAAGTATGGGGTTATGGTTCATTTATTCCAATGCCCATCTCCTCACCCAAAATTATCCGTTTTCTACATCATCTAACCCATGAGACGATACTATGTGACAATCTCCAATCCCAGCCATTCAACCACTTTTTGCCCCTAGGATCATTACGAATTACCAGAAAACTAGTTTGGAAGACTATAAATAGCCCACATCCCTTCTCATTTCAAGGCATTGACTCTCATTTCCATAGATCCCTTAACCTTAGCCTTATCCATCCTTCCACCAAGGAGAGTGAGAGTGAGAGTGAGAGGCCAACCCTAGTATAGCCTAATATAGCCAGAGTCCAAGCCTCCCAAGCTACTCAAGTTTAAATATGAGCCACTCAATCTAGCCTTACGATACTACCGTTCATCAGCCATTCAAGCCTCTATTATTTTTATTAGATCAATGCATTATATATCATTGTGCAACATTCATTCTCAACTGCCCTGCTCCTCATATACATCAGCATTATAGTGTATCTCCGTCGTTTTCATGTATCTGATTTGCGGACATATGCTCTATGGCTTGCCGATATAATCAGATCTTGTCCATTAGAAACCTTAGCCAGTTAATCGTCGTTTTAGCACATGCTCTTCATTTAATCATTTTTCATCGTAATTGACAAGCAGACGTATGCTCTAAGACCTGCCGATATATATAGCAGATCCACTAGAAACCTTAGTCGGTTGGTCGCCATTTTATCATAAGTATCCATACAGTATCATATGCATCACACACATAACTTGATCGTTTCGAACGTATGCTTTGCAGCTTGCCAATATAGTCGGATCATGTCCATCAGAAATTCAGATTAGTCAATCATTACTGTTATTACATCGCATTACATCTTCTGTATGTGATAACTATCCTTATTCTTCGTAAATTAGTTAAATCTTGTGAAGTAAAGACAATACATTCATACGGGCATATCGGGTACCTAATACCTTCTTTGTAACCACAATCCATTATTTGGAATCTCTGGAACAAAAACTCATGAGTCATATTAAAGTTTAGGATATTCAAAATCTCAATCTTAAGTGTTTTTATGGGTGTTAACTAACTATAGAATCATAACAACTATTTAGTGGCAACTCTAGTCAAATATAACACTCTTTTACCCTCATCACAAAAGTTATCGAGCGAGGCAACCAGTGGAAAGAAGAAAGTATATCTCTTGGACCCCCGAGAAATTCGCCTTACAATGTCTACACTTATCTAACATGATACCGCAACATACGGAAGCTTGCGAAGCTTAGAATTATGATTAAGTCTGAGAAAGTAAGGAGTGAATATGATCACTTAAAATTATTTATTAATTTAATTTAATTAAATGAGTTCAATGCCCAACTATTAGGGATAGTTGGGAGGTAATGCCCAACTAATAAATCCTTCCAAATTGATTGTCGAGTCAACTATGATATGTACATGCTATCCAATGCAATCGTAGACCTATCTTTAAACATGTTTACTTTGGTTAGATTATTGAATAATGAACAAATAGATAAGGAAAATTTAATAATAATAATAAAAAAACTTGGCTAGATTTTCTCTATCGGAGCAACCTATTTCTAACATAGTGGATCAATTTATTATTAGACCATCTTGGTGATCAGGGTCGAATATTGCATATCAGACCCCAGTAATTGCCTAATCTTACGTACATGATAAGGTTTAATGGAGTGTTTTAATCGTGTTTTCATTACAGGACGTAATAATGAGCATTAGACCGAAAAGAGAATTAAAAGCATGGAATTGATGATCCAAAGTCACCAGAGCACGGGATGGACTCCAGAGAACCAATGGTGAAGAATGTATACACCTGGGATCTGAGGAAAGCACGATAAAGAAGCCTGAAATTGGTGCAAAATGCAAGATCACATGGTTCCCGCCATCCGATCAGTTCGAAACTTCATACATGGGATGAGGGCCATAAATTAACCGTACATATTAAATTTCAACCTCTGGATATTTCGGGAAGTGTTCCAACGGCCAGATCATCCCCTTAATTCAGTAAGTGGGGCCCACCTGATAACAGGATATGCTTCAACTTTGGTCCCAACCCATTAATCAGGGAGATAAAGAGGATGGATGGTGTAGATTTTTCGTAAACATCACGGTAGGGCCTGTGTATGAGGAGTGTGTACACTGTACACTTGCGCACTAGCTGCACACCGCACCGCTGCTTCGGTCAAACCGACCGCTGACCCGCGCTCAAGCTTCTCTTATACAGCGTCTACGGACAGCGGCCGTCGGTTCGCAGTTGTGGGTCCCACCTGTTATCCATAGAGACAATCCTGACTGTTCATCACATCCAAGTGAAGCATATTAACACTACCTAGGTGGAAGAATCGTGAATGATCATCAAGAGTGAAATCCAGCCATTTAAACACAGAATGGACGGTGTGATAAGATATTCTGTGGCCAGACCAAAACGGAGGAAAAATTTTGTATTTCCGACCGAAATTCCGAGATGAATTCGGTGAACGGATTAGATTTATCAATACAAAATCAAAATGGGCCCCACCATTGTCGCAGCTGACGGGTTTCGCGTCCACATAACGAACGGCCGCTGTCCGTTTTTGCGGCTGATTGTGGGCCCCGTACATCATCCATCCTTCCAGACGATCCAAGCCAATCATCGTGTAGAGGGCTTCGAGAGCTTCAAAACCATGCTGATATTCTGCTCTCATGCGTGCACATGTGCATGATACAGAGGCCACAAACGGACTGCTTTGCAATGTTCAAAACTGATCTCTTCGTGATTTCTTCTCTGGGCCGTATTAATGGACGTTCAAAACCACCCATTCTTGACTGAAATTTCGTCCTGAATCCAATGGACGGGGTGGATTTTTCAGAAAATACTTCTGTGGGGCCCACCGATCATGGCTGCGAAAATTTGCACTCCATGTCTTGCTACAACTCTGCCACCGACTCCAGCCCTCCAACAGTTATAAAAGAGGAATTATGGATGTGGAAAATTCATTCAAAAACAGGGGATTCCAGATCCGGAGCAAGGGAGAGAAGAAAGAGAAGAAAGAGATTGATTGGTTTGATGTTCCTTTTTTTATGAATTTTGTTTATCCATCTTTTTAATGGATTTTATGGGTCACTAATCTCTCAGCTAGGGCTGAGATGAAGCCCCTAATTTGATTAGCTCTTGTATTGGTTGAATTTACTTTGAATATTAATTGATTTATTTCTTTCTCTAAGTGGGCTTGATTGGTTTAAATTCTATACTTCTCCATCTATGAACTTGACCAAAGTATATATATGGATGTTGTTTGGATGCTTATTCTAGGTGCTTGTGTCTGATCAAGAACAGATTTCCTATAGAGGAAGAAACAGGGTGCTTTAATGAATTGTACATTCCATGTGCCCGACCAAGGACATGGGATATGTTATTCATGGCATTGCTTAAAGGAATTAGACATTCTGTATGCCCGATTAAGGACACAGATTGTACTTTCTCTATATAAGTGGTATCAATCTAGATTAAGGTGAATCAACAGACAAAACAAGGGTTAGGATAATTAGGGGTGGATTCGAAAGTCCTAGTGCTCTTTCTCTGATTGAATTTTCTTTCCTGTTTTTTTTAATTATTTTTTTTCCTAGAATTGTGCTTAGTAGTTCATTCCATTATTTGTTGGATTAGTTAAGAAGAATTGCGAATTTGAGTTGTGACGATCAGTCCTCGTGGGAACGATCTCGTAATACGTACCGTATCTACATTTGGTTCGTATACTTGCGAGTTTAAAAATTATTTAAATCATGTTGGTTTAAATAAAACATCACTTGGCTCTTGGCCACAATATCTACACTGTAGGTCCCATCTGGATGGCTTGTCTTGAGCTAACATGTCATGCTGACACATGTGAAGAAATATACATGGGTACATTATACACACGTGCCAACAACCTGACCTCTGGTTGCAATTTTATGAGTTCAGTAAATACCGGGGCTGTCATCCATGGATTGACAACTTGGATGAGTCAAATGCGACTCATCTGAGTCAACTTGGACTAAGTCGGACCGATGTGGTTCAACATCACGAGTCACACCAAACTTGAATAAGCTGGGCTGATTCACCCGCGACTTAAGCGAGTCACAACTCAACTCAAGACCGAATGAGTTGGCCTTAGGCACTGAGTCATCCGACTCGTCAAAGTCTACTCAAATCCTGTTGGACCCAATCCAGTTTGATACCACAACTCACCTGTCCTCGGACTGATTCACACCGACTTGAGTGAGTTGTGACTCAACTCTACACTCGGCGAGTAAGCCCAAGTCACTGATTCATCTTATGGTGGTTCCCACCTGATTCATGGCTCTGATGTCTCCACATTTGCAGTTTGGCACGTAGAGTTACATGTTCTTCTCTTTTTAACCAACCATTTGTGGACCAATTATCCAATGGTTGGGATTGTTCAATGGGAAGTTTTGTGTAGCACTTCATAGTGGGGCCAACAGATGAATGGTATGGGTAGTATTCTTTGGAGAAATAGAGGATAGGATGCTCGGTTTGCACACTGGAACACATGACAAGCGTTGACAGTTACTTGCACGTGTGCGGTATGAGAAGTGTGAGATGGGCCTGGGTTTTATAATCTACTGAAAATAACGTTTTGAACCATTGATGACCACCTACCAACGGTCCACTCCTTAGTTGCTATATAAACTAGACCATCCGAGCCCAGAATCATCCAACTCTAATATATCCCATCAGAATCTGATTTAATCTCTTAAAACAATTTGTTCTTTTTTTTTTTTTAGAAATTGTTGAGTAGCTCAAGCATTGTTTGAGTATCTAAATGCGACCATTTATCAAATATGTCAAATTTGAGTTACTGAGTTTGACCACTCATCAAATTTATCAAACGACTAATTGCATTCACTGTGTTCTTAAGTAGATTTCTTTGTGATTGCTACATGCAAAATTTAAGAGAGATGTATTGTCTTATCTTAGAAGTAATTCTCCTATAACCCATAAAAAAACTAGAAGGGGTTGAATCATGCTTTAAGACAGAAGAGATGCCAGGCATGCCGTTGTGTCTGTCCAAGAGATCATCTCGGTTTTATTGGATTTTACATCAACGGCCACGATCGAGCTAAAGAAGATGGCAAGGGACACTGATATGAAAAGGGTCTCGATTCAAATGATAAGGTGGGGTAAGTAGCAAAAAAGATGGCTAACAGATTATCCATCTTTAACGTTTTTGGCGGGAGATAACCTCAACTTGACCGTTTGTGTCTTTGTAACGGTTGCTTGTTTTGAGAAAAACATTGATACTCTAGCGAGGCAAATGACGATACACAAGCACTTTGAAATTAACTATAAATTTCATAAATGATATATAAGTTGTTGATGTTGTTTTCTGGTTAGCCTTCTCTTGACCCTTGAGTACCTACACAGTGAACGGACAAAGGAGACACTAGCTAGTGCAGGGGACCTTCCGATGCCTAAGTTAGGTAGGGAATCTGGGTCGGGTCGAATAAGGAGTTTTAGGATAGAGCTTGTGTATACCTTTCACCATTGGAGTTACTCTTACTTATAGGTGAGGAAAGGCGGTGACGTAGAAGTGATCTCCTTGTTTAGCAGGGACGTGTTGTAGTAGGATTCAGATCTTATGCATATCGAGAAGATCTTTCGAGATCTTCTGCTAAGATCTTGGGCAAATCCACGTGGCGGTGGCTTTCCTAAATCCTCAGCTAGAATCTTGGGTAGATACCGTTGGGATCAGGTCGGGACTAATAAAAGATGGATTATGCCGACCTGGGATTATGTCGACCTGAGATTATGCCAACCTAACCCCTTTGGCGAGTAGCTGAGCTTCTTTCAGTGTCAGGCATATCAGTGGGTTTTCCGATCTGCTGACGAGAGACCGAGCTCGTTCTTGTTTCTTGCTCGGTTTGGGGTCAAAGGTCCGATTTTTAGTCATATTTGTCATCATCTGATCTGGGGTAGTGTACAAAGTTCCGACCTGACCTTTTTTTAATTTGTCGGTCAATTTTCTCCATAACGGTAATCCCCCTCTACTTTTGAGTTCGCGTAGCGGGCTTAAGAAGTAGATCGGTCTCGGTCAAGTTGAACTGTCTTTTGTCTGGGGTGTCAAATCTGCTTGTTGTTAATGCCAGGTTAGGCAGCGTGCACAAGAATCAGAGTGTATTGGCAATCATGATACGCTGCACTCAAGGTGGCATGGATTTAATTTTTCAAGCTATAGTGACTGATACTTCGGGCATAAGCTCTCCGAGCTCAGTTCGAGTCTCCTCCCCCAACGGGTCCTCCAAGGATAATGCGAATTTTCCTGGTGGGTTCATTATTGATGGGTTGTTCGTTCTTCGGATCTGTTCTTTTGTCCCTCCTACTGACGTATTCCTACAAGTGCCCGTTGTGGATGATGGCCTCGATCTCCTCTTTTAGGTCAAAGCAGTCGTTGGTTGAATGGTCGTGGTCGTGGTGGAAGTGGCAATACTTTCTCTTGCCCCACTTGTCAGCATTGGATTTCATCTTGTTTGGCCACTTGAGGATTCATTTGTCCTGAACTTTCATGAGAACTTATTCGGGCATCGCATTAAGGGGGGTGTACGAACTGAACCTTCTCTCAGGTCGCCTGCTCGGGCACTGGCCTCTAGTCGGCTAGTCGTCTTTTCTTCTTTTGTTGATGTTGGTCGAGGTCGGTTCCTCCTTAGGTCGCTTTTCCCTGGCAAAACTCCCCTTGTTCCAAGCAGCCTTTCTCGAGCTGAAAAGCTCATTAGCGTTGGAGTATTTCTAAGCTCGATTGAGGAGGTCGACCAATGTTGTTAGAGGGTTTTTGTCGAGCGAGAAGAGGAACCTCCTCTCTCTCAGGCCTCCCATCATGGCAGCCAAGGCGATCTCTTTCGAGTGTCCTTATACCTGCATTGCCTCCAGGTTGAAGCGATTAATGTAGTTTTTCAGCAACTTGTCCTCTTTCTGAATAATAGTGGGGAGGTGAGTAGTTGGTTTGTGTCTTTCCTTTCCTCCGATGAAGTTTATAATGAATGCTTTGCTGAGCTGTGTGAACGAGCTGATCGACCTTAGCTTTAATTGCTGGAACCACTTCCGAGCCACTCTTGTTAAGGATAGAGAAAATGCTCGGCACATGACATCGATTGATACGCCATGCAGTTCCATTCAAGACCTAAAAGATTCCAAGTGTTCGGCTAGGTCAGTAGTTTCGGACTACGGGGTGATCTGGGGCATTCGGAACCTCGGCAGAAGCTGGGCATGCATGATGTCGGCGGTAAACGATAGCTCGGTTTCTTCTAATATATGCCTCCACTGAGGTTGGAGTATATGTGCGATAAACTGTCCATATGTCGCCAATCTGGCCCCGTGGTTCATTGAACTCGGCTTCCCAAGGATCTTCGCTCTCGGCCATTACCTCGGCCTATATTTCGAGAGCTTTATTGCGCCTCTTCTTCTCCAACTCAAGGCGTAAGTCAGAGGTAGCCAGCGTGGCAGTGCCTGAGACGTGGGAGGGCGTCGTCCTCGATACTCCGACCTGCCTGCTTCTTCAGGAGTTGGCAGGTGCCGTCCTCGATACTCCGACCTGCCTACTTCTTCGGGAGTTGGCAGGCGATTCAGATGGCGTGGGGACTTCTATGCCCACTTGAGGAGGGTTTCGTTGCTCTAAAAGTCGCCTTATCGAGTTGATATTGTTAGTCAATGCCTCAACTTGCTGCTCGAGGGGAACAAGTCATTCTCCCTGATTCGGGGATCGCAACATCAGTCCTGCAGGCGCAGAGTGAGCTTGAAGTTGGGAAGATTAATCCCGGTGGCTCACAGACTACTCCGGCGACGCGAGATTGAGTGCAGCGTTGGAGGTTTGTACTTTCTTTTTCCCTTTCACCATTGTTGAACCTTGGTGGATTATGAGAACGGCTTTCGACGTTTTCCCACAGATGACGCCAAACTGTCGATGTTATTTTTTGGTTAGCCTTCCCTAGACCCTCAAGTATTTGCATAGTGAACGGACAAAGGAGACCCTAGCTAGTGCAAGGGGACCCCTAATGCCTAAGGGGTTTTAGGCTAGAGATCGTGTGTACCTTTAACCATTAGAGGTGCTCCTACTTATACTTGAGGAAAGGCGGTGATGTAGAAGTAATCTTCCTGTTTAGCAGGGACGTGTTGTAGTTAAGGATGTACACAATCCAAGCTAGCTCGAAAAGCTCACTCGGCTCAGCTTGACTCGGCTCGAACGATGACTCGAGGCGAGCTAAGATTCATATGACCCAACTCATTTTGAAAACAAGCCGAGTTCGATCATAGTGGATCTTGACTCGACTCGAACTCAGCTTGGCTCGAAGCTCACGCTCGAGCTCGGCTTGACTCGAATATTTTATATATATATATATATATAATATTTTTTAAAAAAAAAAGTTAAAAACTTTAACCCTACCCTACTCGTTGGTCCATTTTTTACCATTTCCTTTCCTCACCCAACTACGCCCAATCTCCTCTCTCTCCCTTTCACCATTAGAGAGAGAGAGAGAGAGAGAGAGAGAGAGAGAGGGTGTGCCATGGTAAAAGAGAAACAAATGAAGGGAGTAAACTGTTTCCTTTTACCATGTCCCACTGAAGTTTTGGATCAAAGTAAAAGTTGGGACCTTGGAATTTCATGGGGTGTTGCAACACATGGATTTTAGACCTATATCACATGTGATCCCTTCCGAAAAAATTCTTAGTGTCCATGTAAACATTCCAATATATATATATATATATATATATATATATATATATATATATGGGTAAAAGTTCTATGCGGTCAAGCTCATGGGAACTTCCCATCAATGGGTCCCACCGTGATGTGGGTCGACCATCTACCCCATCAATCAGATGCACCATTCCATGGTGAGCCTAGGACTTAAAAATCAAGTCAGTGACTCGTGTGGACCACACCACATACAAAAGTTGAGAAGGGTTACCATCCATTAAAACATTCATAATCATTTGTTGGGCCCATCGAGATGTGGTTCACAAATACAGACCATCCATTATGCGTGTCCCATGTGGACAAGGGGTCAGACCAAGTTTCATATGCATCCAAATTTCAGGTGGGCCCCACCAAGTGCTTTTATATGTTTTAGGCATGTCTTCACATGATTTTAGATGGTATGGCCCACTTGAGTTCCGTATATAGCTGATTTTTGGAATATCACATAATTTAAAGGGGACCCATCAAAAGCATGGTGTTGATGGTCGACAGGCATCATGGTGGGGCCCACATAGCTCTACCTCATGGGAAGTTCCCATGAGCTCGACGGCATAGAACCTTTTCTACATATACCCTCATCCAGTGGGACACGCATAATGGATGGTCTGGATTTGTGAACCACATCTCAGTGGGCCCAACAAATTATTATGAATGTCTTAAAGGAGGGTAACCCCTCTCAACTTTTGTATATGGTGTGGTCCACACCAGTCACTGATTGACTTGATTTTGAAGCCCCAGGCCCACCATGGAATGGTGCATCTGACTGATGAGGTAGATGTTTGACACGCATCACGGTGGGGCCCACACAACTCGACTTTATGGGAAGTACCCACAGCATTCCTACCTTCGAAGGGAAAACATAGACTTGGATGAAGGGAAAACATAAATATCAGCTTGATCCAAACCTTCTGTCACTCCTAAGAGTTTTAAAATTATATTATTTTTCAAAATGTTGACAGCATTCCTACCTTCGAAGCTAGCTGACCCATGAAAATGGAGATACAACGATCCATTGCGTGCTTCCTGTACTGAAGTGTAGTTTGGTTTGCGTATACCTCCCACATGGTCCCTAATAGCACCTCTGTCTCTATCTAGGGGCTCTTTGAGGCCCATCATGATAGGTGTTTTATCCAAGCCATCCATCCATTTTGAGAAATATTTTAGTGCATGAACCTGAAAAGAAGTTAGATCGAAAGCTTAAGTAGACCACACCACAAGAAGCAATGGTGACAAGGACCCTACCATTAAAACCTTCCTAAAGCCCATGGTAATGTTTATTTGTCATCCAAACCTATTCATAAAATCATAAAGACACAGATGAACAATAAATAAATATCGGCTTGCTCCAAAACTTCTACAGCAGACAGCAGGTTTTCAGTACTAGGCATTCAATCCCCAGTATTTTACATCGTATGGTCCATTTGAGCATTAAATCTACCTCATTTTTTTAATCTCATCATCTAAAGTTATATTTCAAAATGAATGGACAGCCTAAATAAAACATATACATTATGGTGGGGCCATGGAGCTGACAGGACCGTCCATCTCTAGCTAGGTCCTGGACAAGTTGCACCCAAATCTCACCCATGGAAAGCCAGAGAGCAGATTATGTGAGGCTCCGGCCTCACCCATGACTGCGGGTTTACCATGGGCTCACCTTGATATATGTATTATGTATCTACTCCGCCCCATCCGTTTTTTTCCTGATTCTTTTAGAGTATTATCCAAAAAAACAAAAACAAAAATGAAGTAAGATCCAATTATCAGGTGGACCATGCCATAAGAAACAAACAGTGGTGATTGACCGTCCTACCATTACAAACTTCTTAGAGCGCACCTTAATGTTTTTGTGGTGTTTATTTACCATCCAATCTGTTGATAAGGTCACATAAGCCTGAAAGAAGGGGAAAACAAATATCAGCTTGATTTAAAACTTTTGTGGTCCATTAATGGTCAGTCACCACTGTTTCTTATGGTATGGTCCACCTGATAATTATATCTGCTTAATTTTTGGGATAATGCCCTAAAATGATTTGTAAAAACAGATGGAAGGAGTGGATACATAATACATATATCAAGGTGAGCCCCACAGTAATGGCCATACCATCTTGAGTGAGGCCGGGTCCTGATCCGCTGTCAGAATGCATAAGGATTGCTGGCACAGGAGCTTTAAAAAACAAGGATATCTAAAACTTCCATGGCCCATGAATATTTTGTTGGAAATTGGATTTTGAAAAACTATTTAAAATCATATAAAATTAAAATAAGAAAGTTAAAAAAAAAAAAAAAAAAACTTATCAATTTATATAAGTCGAGGTGTGACGTGAGTCACTCGGCTTGAAATCGAATTTGCTCCCCTTGGACAGCGTCCTAAGTGCAACAGGTTTCCAGAGCAATCGACCTCCAGGATACAACGACTATTACCCGGTCCCAGTGGTGCACTCACTGTACACGGGCTCGAACCACTTGTAGTCTTAACCCGAACTAGAAAATACTTAAACACATTTTTAAGATGAAACCTGATTTTCTAATCTATTTTAAAACTTAAAATCAGAAGTCTATTTATAGACTTTGTGAAGACACCCTTTCACAAAAGGTTGTGACTATTGGGTTTAAACCCAAGTGGTGTGACCCTTAGGCTTCAAAAGACACAACTTTTCAAAATAAAAATTGAAAGGATATAACCTTTCAGTGAAAAGACACATCCGTAGGATATTTTGAAACACAAACTTATTTTAAAATAATTTAAAATTCAACAATCCCCCACATGTTTCAAAATTTTTGACATTTCAGGTTAAGATGGAAGAGTTGTGCAATGGTGCCGGTGTCACCATAGACTTGAACCGACATTAGAGTAAACATGACAGGCCTACAGGAATTAGGTGACACCATAGTCTTGAACCTAATTCCTTTTGATGTAGATCGCAAGTACATGTCACTCACACAACTTTTCCGCTACAAGTGATTCTGCGGTTCGGTGCGTTTCGGCCATGCACCATTACCTGGATTTCATGAGTGCTCTAGAGAATTCGCCTAGATTCTCATAGAAAGCGGCCTCCACCTCCACACCCATATAGGTGAATTCCATCAAGTGTATGCAGCAACTGTATACACCACCAGATATATGGCTATGGATTCATTAAGAGTTCTAAAAACTCATCCTTCTGCATTGCTGCTCGCACTGTATACCATAGAAGGGGCTCATTTACATCAGTGCAATCGTCTACCCCGTGTCTTGTTGTTTACCCATTGAACCTATCTAATAGGATCTCTATTCGTATAGGTTGGGTTGCCAACACTGGTAGCTCATATATTAGGCTCAGCCCCATTCCCTTCGATGTATCATTGACTAATCTTTTAGATAATCACTTGGTCAGAGGATTTATAGAGGATTTATGACCCGTAGTCCTTTTACCTCCACCCGTTTTAGTTCCCATTGTGGCTAATCATCCTTTCGGATCAGTTAGGGATCATCGTATTGGCAAGTTATTGCCTCACCAACTAGCTACTCATAAATGATCCTCTGCCTATGCTGATTTCTCCTTTTGCTCATCAATCAAGTCTTTGACAGTCAGTTGCAGCCTCTTTGATTATTCATATCTTAAGCAAAATAATTCAAGCAACTTCACTAGCCCACCATTCAACTAACTGGTGGTAAAGTCAATTAACCTTATTGTATCTGCAATACAAAGAAGCTGGAGTAATCTGTCATGCATAGACATATGACAACTAAAATATAGTATAACTTTCATGTAATCATATCGCAACATTATCATGTTATCATATGTTCCATAACACATGAAAGTTTGTCAATTTATCAATTAGAGATTAGAATTCAATACAATCAATGGATGTTTGACAACTGAATATGGAGGAGAAATGGTCAAGTTCATTATCAAATATCTTGATCAATGGATTAAATAATGGGCTCCATAGGTGCATAAATTTGGCTAATAGATACATTTGTTGATGGTAAAACAACATAGTTCATCAAATGAACTTATAGTCTCATATGAATACCAATCCCAAATGTCCAAATTCAGCCTCCAATGAGAATAAAATATAGCCTGAAAATCCCATTGACCCAACAATCATTTTTTGAATTCAAACCACTAACAATTTTCTTTCTGATCATTTATTCGATGGCTACCAATTAGATCATCAAAACATGTAATCATTTTGATTCCAGATATCTTGTTTCAAAAACCTACATGATGTCAATGTAACACATGTGCATATTGATCCACAACATTCATCATATACCTTTCTTGGTACAAACCTTCATGTCAATCTAGTTATCAAATATTCATTGACTAAACTTGTACTCCATGGGTTAAGTGGTTTATTTAAATGCATTCAAGTGCACCCCCACAATTTCAGATTTAGCCTAGATAGATATAACTATAGCCTACCTGATAAACCTATTAACCAAATTTTAAGTTTGAAGATTTCATAGGAACTATCATATGAATTGACATCTAACACATATGTTCTAGATTGGCATATGATTGGATGAAAATAATATTTTCTTAAAAAGTATTGAATCTTACCAGTTATAATTAGTCTCATGGTTTAATTGACTTAATTATTGATCTTAATTAACTCAATTATTGATCTGATCATGTTCATTGAAGTCATTCTAATCAAGGCATGTGAGAACCATCATTCTATAGAACAACCAATGATGAACCACATCTAAAATGAATTGTAACTATAATCCAATTGTCTAGTGGTGAATTCAGACTATGCATTTAGTGGCTCTTTTCAACCAATTCTCCTAGTTGAAAACCATAAGAGTATTTTTTATTTATTTATTTTTTACTATTCACCTTTTAACATTTTGCCTTCACATGATGTTACTTCCATCAATGACTAACATTGATGCATCATTTACATGTGTCATGTATCCGATATGAATACCCTTTCATTTAGGCCATTAAAGGTAAAACCCACTAAATAATATTTTCACTCTTACATGTACCATATGAAAAATGACATAATTAAGATTGATATTTTGGATCATGGATTCTATACATACAGTAAGCACCATAGATGACATAAAGATGATCTAAAATTATAATTCTAAGTAAGCATGAAATCATGTGACAAAAAAACTATTCCAGTAATGAGAAGTGTTATGCCTACTTCACATGACTTACCACACATGTGTGAGGGATCCGATCTAAGCAATATATGCATTTGATTATAGACAATGTCCTGTCCCATTTGGCCAAACCATTTATCATATATACTTGTAAGAGAATGTCTTTCTTATCAGCGTTTATGTTTAGCTTTTAGACAAAGCTTGTTTATCTATAGCCATACTTGGTAGATGGTCGGGATCTCTTACACATGCACCGTCCTAACATGAGAACTTTTAGAATCTTTCCCTATTTGAAAGTATTGCATTTCTCAATTAATCAACAAAGAAAATTTATGAGTCATGAGTAACATCACCTAACTGCATGTTAACATCAACATAACTTAAATTATGTTAAATAAAATAGAATGTACACTACTCATGTAGCAGTTTATAACAACAATTGTGTAGATATTGCTTTTAAAGGGATTCGCTCCTTCTGCCCACCAAGAGATGATCGTGACCGCTTATTTGAAAATTTTTAAGATAAATTTTTTATAATACATTGAGTCGCCATCCAATTAATAAACTTTGTGCCTAATATCCGGTTTCGGCAAGAATCGACACCTGATCAAGACAGTATTTCATTATAAAGATGGGAACATCATCCCAGTGATCCAGATGGTTCTTCTAGTGGACTCTTATGGGTGGACAGTAGAGAATAATCTCAGCCATCGATTGATAAACCTTTTTTTTTTAATTACATGAACCGTTTCTTATCATATAGTAACCAGAGATCCAAACATGATATTTTGACCCCATAACATGACATCAAAGGACAAACTTGATGTATATAATGAATATTAAGCATCAAGAATTTTGGTGCATGCAAAAGTTCAATAATAGACAACTAGAGGATAGACATTAGAATAATCCTAACCGTACAGAACCTTGGAGAGAAAAACAGAAATGAGAAAATTTTTAATTTTCTCTTTAAAATCTTAGGGCCTTAAAGCCATTAGATCCCCCCACATTCACAACTGTCATCGATTCACAACGTTACAAATCCGGAATCTGGGTCGGGATTTATACATACAAACAACAACAACAACAACAACAACAACAACAACGAGCCCAAGATGAACAGTTTGGAACATCATGTGTGTTTGGCATAAGCAAGCAACGACTTGAGGGAGGATGACTAGCAAGGTTTATAACTTGAAATAATCATGATGTTATTTACTTCTGGTTTGCACATGTATAATAATGTTCATGTGTATAGTACCATCATTGGTTCACATGGTTCCCATCATTTATATTTAAAAGATTCTATGTGAAAGTGGCTCTCCTTTGTTTATACATGCATAGTGGTTCAAAAAGTTCCTAATACTTGTGTCCCACCCAGATATCCTAGTTCTATATACATCCCAGATCAATTCTCATTGTACACAAATAGTGAATATTAGTGGATACGTACTTGGTATGGCACCACATATGACTTGATCTTGTTGTGTATGATAGATTGACATTGTCAATGACATAAATATAAAAACAATCAATAGGCTATAACATCAGTGCATAACTTTAAGCATTTTAGATGATTTGCACAAGTGGTCCAGAAAATATGTACACCAAATATGTATAAGATCCTAACTATTAGATGGTATATGAGGGTTCTAGATTATATGGGTTGATCTTTATTCTACAGGGATGTTAAGATTAGTGTATATCCTACTCAGTCAGTGTATATGTTCACTTTTGTACATGTGGTCCAAAGAACTTACATAATAAGTATCTATAAGATCTTGACCATTATGTGAGATATAACAACTCTAGATTATATGAGTCATGGCCCACAAATCGGGTTGGTGTGGTTTCATTTTGGCCTATTCCAACCAAATTGATGCAACCGTAATTCTTACATAGTTTTCCAAACCAAATTCGATTTCAAGATTGTTGGAAATTGAATTTTGGAAAACTATTTAAAATCATATAAAATTAAAATAAGAAAGTTAAAAAAAAAAAAAAACTTATCAATTTATATAAGTCGAGGCGTGACGTGAGTCACTCGGCTTGAAATCGAATTTGCTCCCCTTGGACAGCGTCCTAAGTGCAACAGGTTTAACTTATTTTAAAATAATTTAAAATTCAACATATTTTCAATGGCAGACGTACAATCCTCACCATTTCCTGTAGCTTGGCTCACTTGAGTTTTTAACAAACTTCATTTTTTAACCCTTATTCAAAACTTTGGTGTGCCATGGTAAAAGAGAGAAACAAATTAAGGGAGTAAACTGTTTCATTTTACCATATCCCACCAAAGTTTTGGATCAGAGTAAAAGTCCCGACCCTGGAGTTTCATGGGGTGTTGCGACACATGGATTTTAGACTTATATAACGTGTGATCAGTTCTAAAAAAAATTCTTAGTGTCCATGTAAACATTCCTATATATGTGTGTGTGTGTGTGTGTGTGTGTGTGTGTGTGTGTGTGTGGGAAAAGGTACAATGCGCTCGAGCTCATGGCTCCATCGCATGAGGTCGAGCTGTGTGGGCACCACTGTGATGCGTTTCGAACATCTACCTCATCAGTCCGATGCACCATTCCATCGTGGGCCTAGGTCCCAAAAATCAAGTCAATCCGTGACTTGTGTGGGCCACACCACATACAGAAGTGGAGAGGGGGCCATACACCATTAAAACATTCAAAACCATTTTTGAGGGCCCACCGAGATATGGTTTGCAAATCCAGCTCATCCATTATCTGTGTCCCACTTGAATGAGGGTTCAGACCAAGTTTCAGGCGCATGCAAAACTCAGGTGGGCCCCACCAAGTGCTTTTATATGTTTTAACGATGTCTTCACATAATTTTAGATGGTATGGCCCACCTGAGTTCCGTATACAGCTGATTTTTGGGATATCCCATAATTTAAAGGGTACCCATCAAATGCACAGTGTTGATGGTCAAAACACATCACGGTATCGTCAACTCAAGCGCATTGTACCTTTTCCCATATATATATATATATGTGTGTGTGTGTGTGTGTGTGTGTGTGTGTGTGTGTGTGTGTGTGGGAAAAGGTACAATGAGCTCGAGCTTACTACGGTCCTCCATGAGGTCGAGCTGTGTGGGCCCCACCGTGATGCCTTTCGAACATCAACACCGTCCACCAGATGCACCATTCTATCGTGGGCCTGGACGGCCCAAAATCAGGTCAATACGTGACTTTTGTGGGCCACACCACATACAAAAGTGCAGAGGGGCCGTGCACCATTAAAACATTCATAACCATTTTTGAGGGCCCACCGAGATGTGGTTTGCAAATCCAACCCATCCATTATGTGTGTCCCACTTGAATGAGGGTTCAGACCAAGTTTCAGGTGCATGGAAAACTCAGGTGGGCCCCACCAAGTGCTTTTATATGTTTTTAGCATGTATTCACATGATTTTAGATGGTGTGGCCCACAAAAGTCATGGATTGACCTGAATTTGGGCCGTCCAGGCCCACGATGGAATGGTGCATCTGGTGGACGATGTTGATGTTCGAAAGGCATCACAGTGGGGCCCACATAGCTCGACCTCATGGAGGACCGTAGTAAGCTCGAGCTCGTTGTACCTTTTCCACATATATATATATATATATATATATAGAGAGAGAGAGAGAGAGAGAGAGAGAGAGAGAGGGAAAAGGTACTACATGGTAGAATGTATAGGACATCCCGTAAGGTCGAGTGTTGTCACCACCTAGGCCGTTGGATGGGAGAAATATCTTCCTACGGTGAGATATTTCTAACCGAGTATATACTCGGCCCTATAAATAGGGATTTTACCCCATTCCAAGGATTGAGATCCCGCAGCCCTCTCTCCCTCAATCCTTGCGACCGGACACCCCCCGTTCCCTCTCTCTCTCTCTCTCTCTCTCTCTCTCTCCACAGACACGCCCGCCCCCACCGATCTCATTGCTGTCGTTCGGGCGGCTGAGGATTTTGGAGCTGAGAGGGTGTGATCTTTTGACATCGGCCGCACAAGGGCTTCTTGAATTGAGGCACACACGCCAGAGTTTATCAAATTCCTAGATGCATCACTGAAATTTCCTTGGTAATATCACCCTAAAAGGCCTGAGTTATCAGCCCAAAAGGCCTGTAATACTACAAAAATCTCATCAATGGACTTGTCCTCCATGGTAATATCACCGTGAAACAACAACTTGATTCGTCATTACAAATGAATTTTGTTTTGCCTCGGTTATAGATTGAAGAATCCTTGCAGGAGCTTGCACCAGCTTGTTGTTTATGCAGACTCGGGTATTTATCATGTTTGTATGTTTGAGTCATTTATCTTTCCACGTCTTTAACAATGTTTATGTTATTTTCCTCTTAGGCCGTTGTTGACATTCTTCAGAAATACCCTGTGCAAGAATGTGATATTTGGTTTATCAAGTTTTCATTTGATTTTCATTACAATGCGGCAGCAATAGGTAAAGGCAATTTAGATACAGTTTTTGTACTTGTTACACTCACAACTGCATTGGATCTGTTCTATAATTCAACCTTTTGGACTTGGTCTGATGATCGAGATTGAAAGATTGCAAACATAGGCTGTGTTTGGATGCACATTCGAATTAAAAGATTGCAAATATAGGCACATTTCAAATCTTTCAAAAAAAAAGAAAAAAGAAAAAAGAAAAAAGAAATTGTTAAAACTTAAGATTTGTTTTAGCATAGCTCAGCAGATTCTGAAGGAATGTCAAGAGTTCTGACCTCTTTTGGGAAAGAACAAATGTTGCTACATCATAATAGTATTCATATAACCTGCATTGTAAAAGATTGGAAGGAAGCTTATTGATTGATCCCTTAGATGTTCCATACAAGAAAGAGAAATCTGATCATTTGTATTAATATTTTTAAGTGGATTGTATAACTAAAGGAGATTGATTGACATGACTTGTTTATATTCTTTGAAGAGTTCCTCTTCCGCGACCATCATTCCTTTTTTCTTTTTTCTTTTTTGAAATTCTGTACACTATAAAGTTTTTGTTCTTTCTTACTGTGTAGATGGAGGTAGTTAAATCCTTTAATGATACAGATGGACCATAATGGAAGCATTCCCTTTTTGGAAATCCAAATGACTCAGAAAGTTTCAGGTTTGTATTTCTATGTTTCATTTCTATGGCGTATTACGGAAACTGAAACATAGGCAGAACCATTAAAGGATAAATGACTGGAAAACAATGGGAAGGAAAACATTCCTGATAAATGTAATTACCCTCATCTCCATGCTTCCAGGATAGGAATCCATTCTGACAGCTTGGAAAACTTATTATAAATTCTGAATCTCCAAATAGCAGAAGCATTATTCTCAAACTGATTTATGATCATGCTCAGCAGAAAGGACACATGTCAGTCACCTTCTGAAACTGGAGCAGAACATTCAGAAGAGCTAAAATTCATGCTCTAAGCAATAAAACACAACCCTCAATCATTGCAACCCAATTCCTTTGGCCACTTTCATCCAAACCATGTTCATTGCATCAAAGCATACGATAGCAGGAGGCCATAAGCAGAGATTGTTACATGAATTATAGATGACGTCATCCAAAACGGGGTCCATGATCAATTGTCGGAAAAGGAGGGACGCATTCGTTTCTTTCTTTTTCTATTTGGTATTTTAGTAAGGTTTATTTGGTAGCTGTTGGGAGCCTATTCTATATGGGATGTACAGTTTTGAGATTATTATTTCCTCAAATTTTATTTGAAGAGTTCCCTCTCCCCCTCCCTCTATATCCATTTATCTATCTAGGGCATGTTTGGGTGCAACTACGAATGAGTTTTAGTGCATTTTTCTCCCATATCAGCACTTGTTGGAAGGATGCAAATGGCTGTTTTTAAGCATCAGATTTTGACCCACTCAGGTGTCCAAATATGCCTGAATTTTCAGGAGAGTTTTCCATGATGTGTAGTACACAATGGAGGAAGTATCTTTTGGAAATCCTTTAATGTTTCTGCCATTGTTTCTGCCTTTGTTTTAGTTTAATCCAAGGAAGTGTTGCTTGCTGTCCTAATTGGACTGGCTTGTGTTGGCTTCGTAGTGTAATTTTGATTTTTGCAGCTGTGGTAATGGATCATGTGGCTCTGTTTTGTAGTTTGTATTTTGTGTTCACCGTAGCTATGTTTTTTTTCTTTTAAAGATATATGGCTTTGTATTGTTTAACCGTGTATAACCTTTCTAACTTGATAAGCTCATCTTCTTTGAAAATTTCAGGATTGCAATTTATTCATGCAAATACTGAGAGTCTACTTAAAGAGGAAGATGGTCGCTGTCCTTTTGGTTTACCATTGTTTTCCCTGTCACGATCAAGTTTGCGTGAGCTGCAACTTTAGATGTGTTATGGATGAAGATAATGGTTTTGTTTTGATGGTGGCATATGAAGGAGGGAGGGTGCATGAGTAGTGTGAAAATGAAGAATTCAAATCTTGATAATGTATTTCTTTATCAATCATCAGAGAGAACTTTAAATAGAAACAACTATTTTGTTGGTATTGTGCTTTTATGAATGGATTAAAATAAATGTTTGTATTTAAATGAACGAATGAACATGGTCTTGCTATCAACTAAAACTGTATTGTTACCTCATAGCTACGTCTTTTATCCGTAGGTTTTGACCTTAACTGGGGTAGTGGTTGGTGTAGTTGTGGTTTCCAAGTGGTGTAACTCAAACTGGACCGTCCAAGTAATGAGGAAACATTGTGGATGGAGCTATGCCCAAACACACTGATGGAATGATTCTAACCATCAAATCATGGATATCAAATGGACAGTTAAAATAAAATTGCTAGTGGTTGAAATTCAACCACCAGGATCAAATACTTAGGATGGTATTGTCAGGGAGATTTTCAAGCTCCATCAACGATGGTGACTGGTTTCTGGACACCTCAGATTTCTGAACAGAAGTGCCACCTATATGGTAGATGTGCCACCAAAAATGACACAAACTATCAATATATTGTAGCCCTTCAAATTGAGGTGCTTGCTTTGACAGAATGGTTCAAAATAAAGTTCCACCGCCTGTTATGGTGGACGTGATAATGGTATATTCAATCTGTGTCTTTCTGTCTTGACAAAATGCCTGAGTAGTCACTGGTATTTAAATTGGAGGATGATTTTAAGTACAATGGCATTACATGGAATATAAAATACTTTCTAAGAAATGGCCATTATTTATTTAAAAAACGGCTGCTATTTCATTAGGGGAATTACAAATAAATTAAAGGCAATTTGAAGTGGATTGTGACATATGTTTTCCCATCTCACATTCAGATCCCAAAGAGGTTGATGCAAATGCAGAGCATTCTAAGTCATTGGGAATGCAGGATCAGTTGAACTTTTGCTCGTAACTCCTCCGGAAGAGCATCTAGGAATGCAGGATCAATTGAACCTGAGGCTATGGCACCATTGATTTGTTGCTCCTCGGTTGGACCACTCTGATCCCCTCCTCGGCCAGGATGTGGCAATACTTCATTAACACTTTGAAGAGATGCAAATCCTATTGATGGACAATCGTAACCATCCAACTGGATTCCTCAAAATAGTAATAATTTTGTTAATACTTGGATTAGTATGTAAAACCTAGAGCTAATATCCTTCAAAATAGAACACAACCAGCAGTGACTAAGATGCAATTGCAAGCAGCATCAGTTGAAGCAAGGGAGATACAGAAGTGTGTTGGAATTACACCATTATTTAGGGCTCAACCAGCAATGATTTTGTAGTAGGCGATGAAAATACACCAATCACCATGAAAGTGGGACAGGCAAAATTTTCATTGAAAAATCAGAAGGGCAGAGCAAACAGATGTGAGATTGAGTTGTTTTGAATCGTCCACCATTACCTATGTATTGTTATTATTAGGAGTTGGTCGCTGGCAACCATAGTAACAAGAACATACTCCAATACAACCGGTGGATTGCATGAGTCTACAACAAATACATCATTCTAGCACATGCAGATCCAATATAACCTGCTCCAATCACTCCAACTATCTGCCCCTTGAGTAAATTACCATCAAACCTAAGATCAATATATAGCATCTGTTCTTATCAGTTGCATGGGTGGTGGAAGGAGAAACCTACAGTAGAAAGAAACAAAGACTTGATATTTGATATCTGCTATGCTAATACAATTTTCCATGGTTAATTAATTGATTTCTGCATGACAATAGTATTGATTTCTCCTTCCACCACCCATCCACTTGCTTTCAATATCATGAGAAAAATGTCCAAATCTATAACTCTCCCTATAAATTCCCAAGCCTCCCTAGATATTCCCAAGCCGAGAAATTGCTGAGATTGAGATTTGTCATTATGCTCAAGACAACCACCTGTTTGAATGGTTAGCTTTGTAGTCAATTGTCCATTTTAGTAGACATTTTTACTATAATTATTTTTAAATGAAAAATCAAACTTTATTAAAACGAACCGTAAAAATGGATAGGCCGGGACTGTCATAGACATTTGCATACGGTTTTGCCAAACTCGCAAAAATGGACGGGCGGGCGTGTCTGGAGAGAGAGAGAGAGAGAGAGAGAGAGAGGCAGGGAGGGACGGGGCGTCCGGTCGCAAGGATTGAGGGAGAGGGCTGCGGGATCTCAATCCTTGGAATGGGGTAAACCCCTGTTTATAGGACCGAGTATATACTCGGTTAGAAATATCTCACCGTAGGAAGATATTTCTCCCATCCAACGGCCTAGGTGGTGACAGTGCTCGACCTTACTGGACGGTTCTATACGGTTGAGCGTATAGTACCTTTTCTCATATATATATATATATATGGGAAAAGGTACTATACGGTCGACCTTACCATAGCACTCCGTAAGGTCGAGTAGTGGCAGCACGTTGAACGTCGGATGTACGTTTTCCAAACCTACGGTTGAGATGTGAGCGCGGATTGAAGGAGGATAACGGGGTTCGCCGGTTATGGTAAAGCTGAGCGCGTACACGGTCGCTGAAAAGGGTGTTTTACCCTGTCCGTCCTGCCCGCTTTCTCTCCCTGAATTCTGCAAGCAGCCTTCTCTCCTGCAATCCGTCACCAGACGCCTGTGTAGCCTCTCTCTCTCTCTCTCTCTCTCTCTCTCTCAATGCAACCCTGGCCGTGCAGCCCTCTCTCCCTCCTTCAATCCCTACAACCACAAGTAGGGACAACCCGCCCGCCGCCACGTCCGCGTGCAGCCCTCTCTCTCCTTCAATCCCGACCACCAGACACGTTCGCCTCCACCTCTCTCTCTCTCTCTCTCTCTCTCTCTCTCTCTCTCGATCGGTACCACCAGCTGCGACCGCCTCCACCCCTCTCTTCCTCATTCCCTACCACCACACTGTGCAGCCTCGGATTGAGCGTTACAGGTTACTAGCTCTGTTTTTGGTTTTTTTTTTTTTTTTTTTTTTTTTTTCAGATTGAGATGCTCTGGATCAGGTTCTGGGTCTGAGCATGGATCAGACTCTGGCTAATCTGGATCCAGGTTCTGGGTTTGGGCAGTGATTGGTGCGCATCCCTCTCCCTCTCCCTCTCCCTCTCCCCTATGCAGACGTCAAAGTGATCGGCTTAAGGTAAGGTTTCTGTTTTCTAATTGAGAATAACCAAGGATTTGCTTTTCTCAGCTTTTGTTATCCAATGCAATGGTGTGTTTGGATGGTCAGTCGAATCGGATTGCGATAAATCATTTTCATCAAAAGGAAATCACCATGTTGGCAAATAATGCTTGGGAAGAACTGATTGCATATGGCTGGCTGCATACTAAGTTAGACCACTAGTGGGTCGCTTGTGTATGAAATACAAGCCAATGCGAACAGTGGGCTCCAACATGATTATCAGTTGATGCAAAAGTAGGCTGGTACACTCAACAGGTGGGTCACTCCATTGGACTGACCCAATGCAGGTTTGTGATCCACTCACCTAATGGGGAATGGCCTGGATTCTTGAGACAGGTGATCTTCATGTTGGGGCCCTCCCTGTGCATGGATCAAATGATCTACAAGTGTGACGTGATGGTAGAAAAGATGGGGCTGCATGCCAGGCTACCATGAGGCTGGCTGGATGTAGGTGATCAGTTCTGGTAGTGGGGTTTTTTCTCTGGTAATAAATGAAGTTGTGCTAGCAGTGTCATTACTATGATCAAGATTCATGGATGTTTGGTGCAACATAATATCTATAAGTCTGATAATTCATTGTTGAATACATGCCGATACTTCATTGGCAGTTTCAAGTTATTTTTTAAAAATCTTTTTCTTATCTTTTGTTTTTGTTGATTGGCTGGTAAGCAAGGTTCAAATCTGAGACCTCAATGTTGAAATGTACCGTCTACCATTGATCTACTGGCTCAAATTCTTGCAGTTTTGCTACCATCTATTTTTTATTTTCTTGCTGGTAAGATCTTTTTTCTGATTGTTGTGGATGCTTATATTCCTTCTTGTGGCAGGTTCAGGTGCACAGTATCTATTCCTTGGTGGTTCAGCTAATTTGAATCTGCAACAAGAAGTTGCTGGAAATAACAGCTATGTTGATGTTGAATTCATCGATCCTGTGATTGTGGCCGTTAGCAGAGGAAAGCTTCCACTGCCGATGATGCACCAGATCTCTCCCAACTACAGCTCTAACATGTTGGCTAATTTCTCTGAGATGGACCAGAGGCTTCAGTTGTTGCAGTCAAGATCTAGCAATCTGAATTAGAATCCATTGATGACGGTTGATCAAAGCTCAGTTGTTGAATTCTTTTTTTTTTTCCCCAGATTTCTATTCCAAATAGAAACTAAAAATTTCAATTTGAAAAGTGGGTGTGATTCTCATGTTTTTCTCGATGAGTTGTTACCTTATGAGAACAAAAATGCAAGCCATTTGATCAATGGCCACTGAATATGCATAGGTTTATGAATGGGTTAAAATAAATGATTTAGCCTCGATTATTGATAAATGATGTTAGAAATTTTTTTTAGCCTCAATTGATGTCAACAAAGGCTAAATTTATCTTTAGTCTCAGTTTTGCCTTAGTTACCTAAACTGAGACTACAACTCCCGTGGCTAAAGGCTTTAGCCTCAGTTGTTGAGAAGTGAGGTTAAAAATAGATTTAGCTTCAGTTGGAGGCAATTGAGGCTAAAATTTGGATTTAGTCTCAATTGAAAACAATGGAGGCTAAAATTTTGATTTAGCCTCATTTCGAGAAAATTGAAGCTAAAAAGGTTTTTAGCCTCATTTGAAAAACCGAGGCTATAAAAGTCATTTTAGCTTCGGTTGCTAAAACTGAGGCTAAAGCCTTTAGCCACAGGGGTTTCAACCTTGGCTTGGATAATCGAGGCAAAACTGAGGCTAAAGGCTTTAGCCTCAGTTTTTAACCTTTTTAGCCACAGTTTTGAACCGAGGCTAAAGCCCCCTTTTCTTGTAGTGTGCATTGCCTTAGCATGTAAGCATTGGCACATGTATCATTCAATTATAAGATAATTAACTAACACTCACCTGCCCCTATTTAGTAGTTGACTATGGTTGGACTATTCCAATTATCTGATCAGTTTGATGCAGCTGGATAAATTAATCTTTTGTGCTGCTTTTTGTTTTTGTAACTTAATATCCAGTTGTAATTTTGGAATGACAACAATCTATAATTTGTATCTGAATTGGGTTTTCTTTGGAATTTTTCATTGGAATTCTGATTTCATTTGGAATTTTTATTTCATTGTTGTATATTTCTTTAGTCTATTGATTGGGTTTTCTTCTATCTTCATTACTTCCGTTTTCTCAATCCCTTCTTCCTTGTTTTGGCAGATTAAACAGAGAAAAAAAGAAGTTAAAAAAGAACAAAAATAAACACTAAGTTATCTACTCCCTATCTTTTGTTGTGGTTTTTTCTTTCTTTTTTTCGTGGATTAGTTCTCTTTTTCTCAAGTTTATCCTTACTGTCATGGGTTTGTAAGCCATGAAGTCTTTATTTGTATTAGCTTAGATGAGTTGATCAATTTGGGCATTTACTAGCAATGGTAAGGGAAGTCACATTCTTATAATTTTTTTCTTAAAAAATAGGAAATAGCTACGGATATTAGCCGTAGCCTTATTTCTAGAATCTGCTCTATTACTAGCTTCGGCTTACTGCTACGGATTTCTACATACTTTTAGCTACACATATTATCCGTAGCTATCTGTACATTTCGCCACACCATATGTCAGGTCGTCCACTTTAAATTTATAAACTATACATATCTCTAGAAATTTGATATTTTACCTTTGCTAAAATGGGTCCCATGTGATCGGGAATCAAATCCCAAAATTGGACAAGTTGAAGTTGTGCACAAAAGTTCTGTGCAAAAATTTATACATGCACATTAAGCATGCCCTACCTTATGGATTTTGGAGCGCATCCCTAGGACTACCAAGGTCACTTGACAAAACATCCAAAAGTTTCCCCATACGATCAGGAGGTAGCCCAAAATTGGCCGGACCCATTTCTCCATGGCACTTCCAGCACAGTTTCTCCAAAATTATTGTACAACTTTATAATAAAAATTATATATATTTACAACAATAAGTTTACAATTCTCTAAATACATGAAAAATAAATAAAGAAATCCTCTATGCTTCACTCCTTGTTTAAGCATGCATGATGCATGGCGCAAACCACAGAGCATGTCATGATGCATGACCAAGCAACAGAACTGGGATCTCTGGCTTGTTGAGAGGGGCAAGGCGTTTTGTAAGTTTGAGGTTTCTTTGTTTGAATTACTTTGAGAAAGTCCACTCCCTATCTGCTCTAGATAACCTGATGGAAGTGAACAAAATAAAATCTCATTATTTCAGTACCAAATAAATCTAGGCATCAAACTAAAATGCACAAATCACATTTTGCAGTCTGAAACTTTAAATTGCAACAGTCAAGCATACCTGCAAAATCCATGAAACAGTTTAAAAGTGCAAGTCTAACAGATTCTTGGAAAATTCGGTGACTCTCTTGTAGGCAAAGCAAAGTAAAAAACAAAAATTAAAAACCCAACCAACCCATTTGGAAAGATCTCAGTTCCCTCTGAAGTGTTGTTTTCATCCCATCAAGAAGCACACAGAACCAGAAAGAAAAAGAAAAAGAAATCCCAGATATGGGAAGGGCTCCTTGCCTTAAGGGCCCGTTTGGATGGGAGGATTGGAAGGGATTGAATGGTATTAGGGTGGATGGCATGGATTTCAAGGTAATGTTGGTGTTGTCAGTGGATTGTCTTAAGCACCGTGGGATTGCTATATCCCAAAATTAATATATCGAGTCTGTTTGGCACACCCGGCCAATCCTGGGATTAAACTTTCCCATCCCTTCCAATCCCTCGAACCAAACATGTCCCTGGCAAATTTGAACGGATTAAGATGGATTGAATGGGATTTAAAGGGAATGATGGTGTTGTCAGTGGATTGTCTTGAGATCCATGGGATTGCTATATCCTGGGATCAGATCACCCAGTCTGTTTGGCATGCCGGGCCAATCCTGGGATTTAGCTTCCAATCCCTTCCAATACTATCCAATCCCTTCCAATCCACCCATCCAAACAGGCCCTAAGTGGGTTGCTATGCTGTTTCTCATGATTTATCAACTAAACAGTACTGCTTTTAATTACAGCCGGTGGCTTTCGAAATGTTCTAGTAATTGGTGCTGATGCGCTGTCCCAATATGTAGATTGGAAAGATAGAGGTACTTGTATCCTCTTTGGTGATGCTGCTGGTGTAGTATTAGTACAGGTACCTGGCTCGTTAACACTAAAGATGCATTTGTATGCACATGCAGTATTAGCACAGGTAACTGGCTCTTTAACATTTCTTCCATCAGATATTATTTACTTTGATTCTGTTTTTCATATCCTTATCTCATCCATGAAACTAGCTTCAAAAATGATAATAATTAATAAAACTAAACAAGGTCTGAAACAACATTGCACAGCCACCATGAAAGATCTGAAACTGCTTTCACCAGCAGCAGCAGCAGCAGCCTCTGCCTGCACATAACCACCAATTCCAATTCTCTAAGGAGAAACATTTTTAAAATTTTGTGGAAGCATAGAACTGTTAAATAGCAGGTAGCAGATCGACCATTAAGACTCTCTCTAGCTCGCTCAAGACCATCTGTTATATATTGACTTACCTGCAAATGGAAAAACATGGGAAGTACTTCCAATATGGCTAAGATGAAAGCAGCCCCTATTTCAATTAAACAATAAAAATGGAATGTTGAGTGCTACACTTACTTGATCGAGCAAGCAATTGAAAACTGATTTCAAACAAGCAGCAAGAGTAGTAGGCTGTACAATGACGCCTTGAAATCAATTTACTGATTGAAATAAATAAGCAAAAGATTAAACCTGCAATCTATCATGTGTGGACCTGATCAATACATAAACCTGCAATGTGTCATGTGGATGGGGATGATAAACCTATCAATTCTCAGGAAATGAAAAAAAAAAAAAACAAAAAATCTCAGCCTTATAACTAATTATTGCAATTCAGTCTATCTGTGCATTCAAACTCAGCCTTATAAATTTCTCAATTCATTTCATAAGCGAGAAGGAAGTTATTAGAAAAAAGAAAATGTTATTCAAAATTTCAACGACCTTAAAACACCGATCAACAACAGTTGAATGTTTCACTGTCCTTGAAATATGCACGCAAATATTTTATAATAGGAATATGAAAATCGAAAAAAAAATAAAAAAATAAAAAAATTTGTACGTTATTGCCATGAAAATGAAATCAATCCACATCGTCGACATTAAGAGTAGTGGATGCTTCAACAACCCGTGATCTATAATAGGTATCTTCTTAGTAAACAATTTCAACTTATTCCTGCATACAGAACACACAAATCACTGCCCAAACCCAGAACCTGGATCCAGATCAGCCAGAGTCTGATCCATGCCCAGACCCAAAACCTGATCCAAAGCATCTCAATCTGAAAAAATAAAAATAAAAACACCAAAAAACAGAGCCAGTAACCTGTAACGCTCAATCCGAGGCTACACAGTGTGGTGGTAGGGAATGAGGGAGAGGGGTGGAGGCGGTCGCGGTTGGTGGTACTGATTGAGAGAGAGAGAGAGGTGGAGGCGAACGTGGCTGGTGGTCGGGATTGAAGGAGAGAGAGGGTTGCACGCGAACGTGGCTGGTGGTAGGGAATAGGGGAGGGAGAGGGAGAGAGAGGGCTGCACGGCCAAGGTTGCATTGAGAGAGAGAGAGAGAGGCTACACGGGCTTCTGGTGATGGATTGAGGGAGAGAGGGCTGCTTGCAGAATTCAGGGAGAGAAAGCGGGCAGGACGAACAAGGTAAAACAACCTTTTAAGCGACCGTGTACGTGCTCGGCTTTACCATAACCGGCGAAACCAGTTATCCTCTTTCAATCCGCGCTCACATCTCAACCGTTGGTTTGGAAAACGTACATCCGACGTTCAACGTGCTGCCACCACTCGACCTTACCATAGTACGTTCAACGTGCTGCCACCACTCGAACTTACGAAGTGCTATGGTAAGGTCGAGCGTATAATACCTTTTTTCCTATATATATATATATATATATATAGAGAGAGAGAGAGAGAGAGAGAGAGAGAGAGAGAGAAGCGCTCACCTGCGAACCAGTTTGTACGTAGTACGTACGAACTTTTTTGAGAACCCATCATACGTGATGAATCTCGCAAATCTGAACCGTTCATGTGAAGCAGCACCTAGTGAAACCCCCCATGACCAAGTTTTACTTTTATCTAAAACTTTTATCCATACCGTCCATAGCAAAGAGAAATTCAAATCAAGGAAAGAAACTGTTTACATTTTTCACGATCCACCAAAGTTTCGGATCAAAGTAAAATTTTATACTATGGGGTTTCATGAGGTTCTGATTCACATGAACGGTTCAGATTTGCGAGATTCATCACGTATGATGGGTTCTCAAAAAAGTTCGTACATACTACGTACGAACTGGTTCGCAGGTGAGCGTTTTCCTATATATATATATATATATGTGTGTGTGTGTGTGTGTGTGTGTGTGTGTGTGTGTGTGGGTAAAGGTTCTATGCGGTCGAGCTCATGGGAACTTCCCATCAGTGGGTCACGGTCGACCATCTACCCCATCAATCAGATGCACCATTCCCTGGTGGGCCTGGGATTTAAAAATCAAGTCAGTGACTCGAGTGGGCCAGACCACATACAAAAGTTGAGAGGGGTTACCATCCATTAAAACATTCATAATCATTTATTGGGCCCACCGAGATGTGATTCACAAATACAGACCATCCATTATGCGTGTCTCATATCCAATTCCTCATCTATAAACATAGTGGGCCCATCTTATGTAGTCGGCCTTATTGTAGTCCCTTTCTCTTTAACCTTCTTCACATAAACAAACCACTCATAAACTATCACTCCAAAAGTAATCAAGATCGTGACCGCAAAAAAAATCCATGGGACCCAGCTTATGTGTTTAGGATGCAGGGCCCACAACAGGACGGTGATCCCTAAAACCACACAAAAAAAGGCCATGATGTTAAGAACTTTGGCTATCAATGGCAAGACAGGCCGTATGATCATTGCTATGATGGAGATAAAGAATGTGATCATGACCACTAAGAGAAAGAATCCGAACGATACACGCCGTCCATTAAAGAGGGTGGCTGGGGTAAGGTTGCCATTACGGTTGATTGTGTAAGTGACACCGAGAAGGCCCACTACGCTTGTGAAGGCCATCACGACTATTACTTTAGCCCATGGTTGTGGGACATTTTGCTTCTCGGATGCCGTTGGTTCGGCAGTGGGGCCCACTTCCTGATCATGACCGACGTCTACGACAATGACATTTTGCTTCTCGGATGCCGTTGGTTCGGCAGTGGGGCCCACTTCCTGATCATGACCGACGTCTACGACGATGACATTCTGCTTCTCGGATGCCATTGGTTCAGCAGTGGGGCACACTTCCTGATCATGACCGACGTCTACGACGATGTCGGTGATGGAAGAACTGGATGTGCTGATTGGAAGGCTCGGAGGGATTTCTCGAGCATCTTGATGGGAAATCTCATCCGTTGATCCGATTGACCGGAAAGATTGTCCAGAACCCTGAAAACAAAAAGGATTTCAATATTATACACGTGGCACAGATATACAAGATCTAGACATTCATGTATAGAAACTCGGTAAAACATTCCATCGTAAAACACAGCTTGACACGGCACAACTCGAATAATTTATGAATTATTTGTAATTGGGTGTTTTACTAAAAGATACCTAATTAATATGGAATTTACATTGCTATCTTTTTTCAAAAAGCTACCTCACTAATAGATATGATTATCATTTTCACTGCGTGTTTGATTTTCATGGGTGGGGTAAATACCGTGAAATTGGTAATTATTACCATTTCACCCATTCGAATTTCTTTTGAAAATTCACAGCAGTTTTCACTTCGAAAACCGGTTTAAACGAATTACTTTAAATTTATAGACCCCAATGTGATGTATATGATAAATCTAATCCGTCCATACCTTTTACCACAATATTCTAAGCCATGAGTCGAAAATTAAGGTAGATTGAATACTCAAATAGCCCACACCAAAAGAAACAGTGGACTTGAGAGGTTTTTAACGGTAAGTGTTTGATTTCCTTTTTCTTATGGCGTGGTCCACTTGAGCTTTTGATACATCTTATTTTTTTGTTCATGCCATAAAATCAGCAGGCATAATAAAATTAAGGGTGTGGATAAGCTATATGCATCAAGGTGGGACCCACAAATATACCATGACATTATTGGTTTTTGTGTCAAAACTGCATCCCGTCACATCAAACATCAAACATGGAAAATGGAAGGTAAATAGGGAAGAAGTAATTATTATATTTTTTCACGGGTATTTACCCGGTCAATGGAAATCAAACACGCCCTTAATGGCGGGTTCAAAGAAGTCAGAAGTATAGGTGGGCCCCACCGTGATGTCCATTAGGTGCGTCATTTCATGCAATGCTAGGGGACCCAAAATTTAACCCCCATCTATGATTCAAGTGGACCACATTATTTTAAATACGGTGCAAGGCAACAATAGCCCTTCAAACTTTTCACTTGGTATGGCCCACCTAAATCATGATGGCCTAATTTTTAGGCCGAAATTTTAATGTGGCAGGTAATGGTTGAGTGGATTTCATATTAACATTTCGGTGGGCCATATAAAAGTCAAGGGTGGATGTCTCTCTCCCGACCATTTTTCCTGCCCCATCTCTCTAGAGAGATTATTCAGAGAGAGAAAAAGGGAATCATAGGGGACACTACTCTTTAACTTTACAGAACCCATAAGTGAAGTTTATGTAAGATCCACTCCAACAATTAGATATTTACTTTCATATTCAGCTCAAAGAGGAAAATTTAGGCTGAAATGTGATTCTGCTGGTTCGAACACAACTGGGAGAGGGACATCCACCCTTAACTTTTACAGGACCCACAATGATTATTATATGAAATCAGATTCCACAAAATATTAGGCTTGTGGCCTAAAAATCATACACGTCCATGATTCACATAAGCACAATAATTGAAACATTTTGAAAGGCGAGCGTTGTCCTACATATTATTTCTAATCATATAATTCATTTAAATCATAGATGGATTTGAATTTTGAGCCCTTGGCATAACATAGTGGGGAATGGGTGAATTTTACATAAACATTATATCCACTAGCCCATTTGCTTTCAAGTGACAGCTATGAATGGAACGTGGTAGCAGATAAATATATCTATGAATGAGGTAGCTTTTGATAACATTTTTGAAATAGACATGAGAAGGTAAAATCCATAAGGTAGTTTTTTCTTTTCTTTTCTTTTTTCCTTTTACGAAATTCCCTTTCTATTTTCCAGAGGTCTCAAGTCCATTAGGTTGGACCTAAATTACTATGCAACCTGAGGATAATTTCCAACCTTTCATCTGCATCCAACATTCAAACCGTGTAATAGGCTGGCCACATCATGATGATCGTGTTTTGCAAAAATCAACCACATCCACTCTTAGAGAGTGCCACACTTGTATTTTGCTACTTATGGACGACTTGACAATGTTTTCCATTTTGTAGCCCACTTAAGAGGTACACAGCTTATTTTCTTATAAAATGATCCTCATGGTGGGCCAACCCATTGAAAGGATTGGATGTCGCATGTAACACCCGTATTTTTTATATATAAAAAATTTAAATTTAATTTTGAGTGAGAAATAGATCCACCAATCTCATTATCCTTCATCTTATATCTCTTTATTCAAAACTCTCCCCCATAACCCATAATCTCCTAACGAACCATCTCTCTTAAAAGGAGAGCATGTGAGAGCGAGAATCCTACTATAACTTTAAAAAACAAAGAAAAAAAATGAAAGGAAAAATGAGGAGGATTTTGGAATTCGTTTATTGAGGTTAGCGTAATGTTTTTTTTTTTTCTTTGTTTTTTCTAAAGTAGTTAATTTAGCATTGATCTATACATTGGACATATTAGATAAATCAAACATCCATTTTGTAAGTTTATTTCATACATGTAGAAAGGTACACTGATGCGCATGGCTTTAGGGCTGATGTACAAAATGTGAGATTTTTTCATGATGGACAACGATCAATATGATTTGTACAGTTCATGAGTGTTTTAAGCCTCAATCATGTAATATCTTTAAAATTAAACCAATTCGATACCTCAATGGACCGTACCGATCATAAATCCACCAAGATTCTTCATTAATATAACGAAATTGAATTAATACTGGAAGAGTATTTCTTTGCGCAAGCTACTACTTGGCACAGAGAATTATATGACATAATCTGAAATGCATAATTAAATTCTCACCATTCATTAGATTCTTAAGAATAAAATAAATTAAAATCCCAAATTCCAGACCATTGGATGGGCCACATCGATCTAAAGAAATGATAATAATAAATCATATGTTAATTCATTATGTGGAACCATTATATGGTTGAGATCTAATTCGATTTGGATCGACTATCAAAATTCGAATATCAAATGATGTTAGCATCAAGACTTAATGATCGATCTGATCATCTAGTAGGCCATATTGACCAATCAATGTGATCATTAGAACCGCGATAAATTAGGGTATGGATAATCAGATCAAGATGATCATCAATTGTCCCTTGAAATTGATCAAGTGACAATTAATGGTTGGCCTTGATCCATCTACCAAACGTAATTCGAACCTTAAATTATCAAAATAAATAAATCCCCCAAAATTCATGTAAATAATCACAAACTACATAAAATTCAAAATTTCAGGGTTAAAAATAGATTTTTTTTTTTTTTTTTTGGCAAAGTCAGGGGGTTCTAGCATAATATTCTAGAATATTACAGAATGCCGCTCGAACTTTCGTAAAATTTACTTTTTAGTACCTTTTACTGAAAACAGCCCGAATCTGCATAAATTCACGGGGGCTAATTCTAAAAGTACCTTAATATTTGAAATATTATTTTCTAATTTATAAATTCATTTAAATGAGACATACTAAATGAATTTAAATTAATCAAAGGTGGGCTCCACCATGTGAACTAGTAAAATTAAAAATAATTTTCATTTATGTAATTTTAGAAAATTCTAATTTGAATCAAAACATTGTTTACGAAATCATCTCTACCGCATCAAGGCGAGTGCTCACGATGTTTTTCCCTCCATTAAGTTAAAATAGATGGGTTATTTGATATGTTGTATACTTATCTTAATATATTTGGCATATACTCTTACTTAATTTGCATGAACATGTGATTTCTATATTAATATAGTAATAATGATATGGTTTGATTAATGTGTTAATATAATCAATTATCTGAGTTATTATATTGATGCAACCTATATGTTGAATTACTGATTAGACATGAATTGAATGATACACTGATATTACTTGATAGTATAATACTATGTTGATTCAAATATGAAAATCAAAATTATTTATACAATACATGATTCACGACTACTTGTTTTGCTTTGTGCATTTATCATTTTCATGCACAACATGTGCCAAATTCCTAAGGGACCTTCCTGAATGGTATACCTTATAAAATCATTACCAGAAGCTTACTATACTAGTGAAAGCTCACTATAGTAGTGGAAGCCTACTCGATGAGTAGATGCGGGCCTTGCCTATGCCTATCAAATGGTATAAGCTTTCCAAGGGACAGATACAGGTTAACGGGTTTCCAACTTAAGCAAGTAGACGGATTCTCACTCGATGCATTAATGCATTCATGTATTGCATAATATTTGCTTCTTTTTTATTTCTGAAATTATACTGTGCATGATTATTAGTACGCTATTATAATTTGATGTGATGTTGAGACGGCCAGCTTACCCTATATTGATGTAAAACCATATAGATGTGATTAAGGATGAGCCAGTGGCTTAAGAATGGAGTACGTGGTCGAGCCGGAAAAGGACTTAAGGGACAAGTGGCTCTACTTGATAGAGGAAGAAATTTCTAGTCTACAATAGCCATGATTTTCACTTTAATGCTATTTGATGTTCTTGAATTATTAATTATTTCTTTTAAGTTTTTGAAAATTTTTTATTTCATTACATAAGACCCTGAATGGGAGGATTCTTAACTATGTTAATAACTTATGATTGGAATGGATTGCCGATTTCTTATTCATGAGATGTTGCTTAATATAAGTGGAACTTAGATATATGGTAGAATTATTAGCTAGACAAATTTGTGTAAGCATATCTAACAGTTTAAGTACACTTAGTGTACAAGTTATGACGTGGATCTCGAGTCCGAATATACGCCAAGTGCCTAGAATCTAGGTTGTGACATCACATGCATTTAATAGCATGGAAGTTATCCCTTGGGTAGACCATGACTTAGGTTCAACCAATTGGAAGGGGATTACCTACTGAGTAACTCAATCTACTCTGTAGGATCCACCATAATTTATGTATTTTATCCACCCCGTCCATTCACCATAATTTATGTATTTTATCCACTCTGTCCATTTACTTTATTTGATCATTTTAGGACTTAAGCTCAAAAATGAAGTATATATAAAGCTAGAGTTAGGGCTGAAAGTCGAGCGAGTTGGGTCAGGTTGGTGCTCAACCCAACCCAAGCCTGACCCAAGCGAGCTCGGTCGGGTTGGTTGGGTGGATACATGCTAATATTTTCGTTACTACATTAGTCTATTGTATTTCAATACACGTCTTATTTTTTGTATCCATGATTTTATTAATTATATATGTAGTTATTTATAGCAAAGAATTTCATTTTTTTCTAAACAAACAAGTAAAAATATAGGACAAATATTCCTTTAAAAGCCGTGTCGTGTAGCACACGATCTATTTGAGAGAGAGAAAGCCGGCATATCTCTTGAGTAGAGCTGGGCATCGGACTGAGTCAGATTGGATTGAGTCCAACTCGACTCGGTCCATAATCTACACGGGCTAACTCGAACTCGGACCGATCCATGACCGAGTCCGGGTCATCTGACTCGGACCGACCCAAATGCTGCTACCTGTGCCGATCCGAGTCCGACTCGGTCATGAAAACCGAGTCGAATCGGATTGGGCAAAGTTCGGATCGATTCTGTCAATACAACTACCATCTCTACCTTTTTCCCTTGCCTTCTTCTTCAACGGAACGGGAGAGACAAATAGAGAGAGAGAGAGAGAGAGAGAGAGAGAGAGAGAGAGAGATTGAAAATCGCAGCAATGTATCAGGTTTACTCACTGTCTTTTCATCGAGGAGGGTAACTGTTTCGCAGGTGCTAGATTCTAAATCGATCTCAACAGGGGAAACTTCTGGAAGGCCATCAACAAAGAATTCATGCGCTTCTCCCTTATTACAAAATGCCCAAAAAGAAAAGGAACCGATAGATCAAGACTCGAAAAAGAATCAGATTTTGATTTCAAAATTACTCTTTCAACCAGAATCGGAATGAAATGCAGTCAGACAAACAAATTCAACCCCACCATGGAAATACTACTGCTCCCCAAATCAAGCCTCTAATCTAAACATCAACATATAAAAGCAAGAAGAAACATCAAAAACCCAAATCAAATATCCAATATTTCTACCAAAATCTCATATAAAATATTAATTTTAAACCATGAAAAAAAATCCTAGAGGGAGAACATCTAACATTTATAACCTGAAAAATCAACATAATAAAAGGAAAGATGAGAGATATAAAATGACCAGATCCCATATTCCCTGCATTTCATTGTCAGTTCTTCTTCAATCTCCAGCGTAGCAACACCAGCTTTTGATGTTGATGTTTCTTCAACCCACCTTTTTCTCCAGCGTAGCAACACCAGCTTTTGATGTTGATGTTTGGACTCTTTGATTTCACTACATTGGGCAGGGTTTTTTGGCGCCAAACGAAAAGATGCGTGGGGTTAAAACTGTAAAATAGAGATATATTTGCATTCCAGGTCGGGTCGGGTCGGACCCTTTCGGTCCGGGTTTTCAGATCGATTCTGTCCGGATACACCACTATTTGAACCCGACCTGAAAAATGATCGGATCTGGATGGCCAGACTCGATCAGGGCCGATCTAGGCCATCGGTTCTGTTCGAAACGGTACCTAGTAGGGTCGGATCGGGTCAGATCCACCAGATCGGGTCCAACATGCCCACCTCTGCTCTTGAGCCATCGGAAATGACGTGGACTAATGAGACCCGACGACATTGAAATTTCTTATGCCTTCAACAAAGACTATCCACACTCAATTATAATTTATAAGTAATTTATATATCGAACGGTTTCATGTTAGGTTGGGCAACCTGAGCCCGACCCAAGTTTTATCAAAATAAATGCGAAATATATAAATAATATAAAAATCTGAGAATAAGGAGAATTAAATAAGCTATTAAAATAAATTATAAATACCAACAAATAGCTTACCGAGGACTTGAACTTCTCTCTCTATTGCAAAAGAATTATGATAATAATTTTGTGTAATTCAGAATGAGAGAAAGACTCAATTTATAAGCAAATAAATTAGAACTTCAGCCAGCCCAAGATAGGCTTCAACTAGCTCGAGTTCACCGGATTCTGTTCAATAGATTTCAGATTGCGCGGGATAAGAATTATCCAAAATTTGGCTGGTCTGAGGTTAAGTTCGGCTGGCTAAACATCACAATTCAGTTAGCCGAATTTGCCCTTTGGCTGGCCGAATTCCCGCGAATTCCAAAAGTTGGTGTTGGTGGAATTTCACCCAAACTTTCTCGAACTATCCGAATTTCAAGCTTGGGCTAGCTGAACCAAAACTCGGGCTATCCAAATTTTCAACAAAAGTTGTTATTTGCTCGGGCTTGAAGTTGGGCTGGCCGGAGAAGCTTAGGTTGGTTGAATTCCAGGCAAAAACATTTGTAAAAACCCATGATAAAACAGTTTTGAAAGCATCTAGTCCTAAGGTCTTTTTAGGGTTTATACCACCTGAGATATATCAAATATCTGACTCACTTTAGCTTGAACTTTGTCTCGGACTTCATCTTGAATATGAGCCACAATTTCATGACGATAACACCACGTTTCAAACATGAGAGATGCTAACATCCGTCCAACCAATCACCGTATGCAGAAAACCCACCTCATCCAATAGGTTGGCACCACCAAAGGGTCACCGTATGCAGAAAATCAGCTCCATCCATTCATCAGGTGGGCCAGGATAAAAATAACTTACAGCTGCTGATAATTAACGAAGTACAAGTTTTTTTTTTCCACCTGATGAGTAGATTGTGCTAAATGTTACAAAAGGGGATTCTCATGATGGGCCAACCTATTGGACGGGTGGGATTCCACATGCAAATTACATGCTGAAAGTTATCCACTGATGAACTAGAACTGATCGTCCAACCAGTCGGATGTAATCATTTATCTTTAAATATAAAATACAACTGTTTGTGAGAACTAAGGAGAAATCAGCAAAATTATTGTGATAGCTTGTGCATCCAAACGCGCCCTTAAAACTCAAATCACTTAGAAGTCGAAATTGGAAGTCGAAAGGCTTACCTTAGGGCCTGTTTGGATGCCTGTAACTTTTACAGGTGACTCAGTTACAGTTGGCGTTTGTGGGAGGAAAGTCACCTGTGACTTTCTCTCAACCTATAACTAAGTTACAGGAGAAAGGGCCGAAAATCTTACAGGCAACGGAGTCGTTTTTCAAGTTACCTGTAACTAAGTTATAAATAACGGTCAAAAATTTTGAAATGCAATCGGTTGGGAAGAATCGCACCTGCATTGAAGAAGTCGTACCTACTTTCTCAGACGGAGTGAAGGCTAAAGGGCCATTGAAGGCTATAAGCGGCCATTGAAGGCAAGGCTACAAGAGGCCATTGAAGTCTATCAAACTACATGCGGGCGCAATGAGGGCTACGAGGCTGACATTAGGGAGAAACGGAGCTCTATATTGAAGAAGGTTGGTGGCCATTGTTGTATAAATAGGCATCCATCCATTTCCAATGTCTTCATCTCCCTCTCGCCTCCGTTTCCCTCTCTCAAGTCTCCTTCTCCCTCTCTCAGTCAACTTCTCCTTCTCCCATCGAGCTTCCGCAACGTACAAAACCCTTTTTCTCTCCTCTGCGTTTTCCTTTCTTTCCTTTATTTATTTATTTTTTTTCCTTTTGCGTTGATAGAGGCAGTTGGGTGAGGTGGCGTGGCTAATGCAGATGATCTGTGGGGCCCACCATATTGTTTTTGTTTTATCCATGCCGTTCATCCATTCTTTTGGATCGTTTTAGGGCTTGATTCTAAAAACGAGGGATATCTAAATCTCAGGTGGACCACACCACCGAAAACAATAACGATTAAAAGTCCACCATTAAAAAACGAGTAGGGCCCACTGTAATGTTTGTTTCAAATCCAAGCTGTTGATTAGGTCATAAAGACCTGGATGAAGGGAACAAAACAAAGATCAGTTTGATCGAAAACATTGGTGACCCACGAAAAGTTTTTAATGGTGGGTGTTCAATCAACATTGTTTCCAGTGATATGGTCCACCCGAAATTTTGATGTACCTTATTTTTGGGCTGATGACTTAAAATTTTCTAGAATAATGGATAGATGGTGTGGATGAAACAAATACATCATAGTGGGCCACCTTAACACGTTTAGTCCCTGATCTGTTAGACTATTTTGAGGGAGGGGCCGCATAGAAACCATTTTGTCCTATTAAAATTAATGGTACAGATCATCAAACCATGGGCTAAGCTTGCATTCACAAATATGGTTCCTCATAGGAAACGTGGAAATGAAATGCCAAGGTGATTGCATGGGAGATTGGTGAGGCTATTCCCAGCACACGTTAGACTCAAGCCTGGTGGATTCCACCAGAGAAGCTGTGATACTTATCTCTCATGTGAATCGCCTTCCCCTAGCAGAGATTAAAAAAGTAAAATTCAACTGATTGCCAGTATTAGTTGTCCAGAGACTCGCTACCCTCGAAATATCCATGACTAATCCCAGTAAGATTTCTTGAGTCCTGATGGCCCATGTAGTTGTCACAGCTGCTGCTCGAGAGCCTTTGGATTGGGACTGAATTCAGAAGTTCAAGGTCTTGTTTACCCATCTGCTGCACTTCTTAGGGTGAGAGGATTTTAATACACCAAAAAAAAAAAAGAAATGAAAATGAAAATGAAAATTTTTATTTAAATATGTTACATCAAGTTTTTTGCCCACATTACTAGCATTATGAAAACATGGGCCCACTTTTATGGTCCACCTGTTGATTAGTTTAGCCTAAGAATCGGCCAAACTACTCATTTACATGGGCTTAATAAAATGGATTAATTTTATCCCAATCTTTTTTATGTGTCAATCTGATTTTTCAATAATCCTCTATTTCAAACTCTATCTATCGTGAATATCCAACTTATTACCTAAACACAAAAACAAAATTACCTGTAACTAAGTTACAACTTACATCCAAACAGATTTATGTGTAACTTACTTAGACCTGTAAGTAAGTTACATGTAACTTACTTATAACTTAAAAAAGTTTCAGGCATCCAAACAGGCCCTTAGGTGAGAGTGAGAGAGGATGAGAGTCGCCCATGTGTTTGGCACAACGAAGAAAATTGAGAAAAACTGAGGTACGGCGTCTCTTTATTCAGGGCCAGAGTCCACACTACCGCCTGCGTTTTCTCACCATTCTTAAATGGTGGTGATTCATCCGTACATGGGATCCCCAAAACATGGATAATAGAACTGCCTGAGCCATCTAACTGATAGATTGAAGTCTATTTGATCACATCCGATTCGATGGTTAGGATCATCTTATAAGACCAATTTGTGGGTTCTGGCCCATGCACGGCCAGGATCACGGTTTGAACGATCTGAATAGATGTAGATGTACGCCACATCGTAGAAGGGAGCGGATTAGGTGTTGCCCCGCCTCACCCAACATGGTGCGGCCCTTACTGTGGGGCCCACCTTGATGTATATGTAGAATATCTACACCGTCCGTCAGTTTTTTCAGCTCATTTTAGTATACGAGACTAAAAATGAAGTAGATACAAATAGCAGGTGTACTACACTACGGGAATAAGTGATCATTAAACGTCCATCATTAAAAAAATTCCTAGTTCGTACCGTAAGTTTTATTTGAAATCCAACCTAAGGAAAACGGATTGCTACTCCCCCTGCCACTAGCCCCATGGCTGATGGTTGGTGCTCTTTGAGCCCCACCATGATGTATGTGTTTCGTACATTCCGTTCATCCATTTTTACAGATTATTTTAGAGCTTGATCCCAAAAATTATAGGGATATAAATCTCAGGTGGAACACACCACAGGAAAACAAGAGTGACTGGATATCCACATTTAAATCCTCCCAAGGCCCACTGTACTGTTTATTTGACATCCAATCTGTTGATTAGGTCATACATACCCAGATGAAGGGAAAAAACAAAGATCATCTGTTGATTAGGTCATACATACCCAGATGAAGGGAAAAAACAAAGATCATCTTGATCCAAAACTTTTATGGTCCCCAAAAAGTTTTTAATGGTCCACGTTCATTCAATACTGTTTCCTGTAATGTGGTCCACTTGAGACTGGGATATACCTCATTTTTTTGTCTCTTCCTCTAAAATCATCTAGAAAAATATATGGACGGAATGGATGAAACACAGACATAATGGTGGGGCCCACAGAGCACTGACCACCAGCCATTCGCAGGGGGAGTAGCCAATCCATTCCCTTTGAATTTTGATAAGGTATCAAGGACTGGATGAAGGAAAATAAATAAATATTAGATTCACAAATAACTTTACTGACCCACAATAAAATTTTAATGATCAGTTACCACTGTTTCCTCCTGTAGTGGGGTCTACCTGAGAGTTGGATCTATTTCGGGATGGACGGTGTGGATATAATAAAAATACATTAAAATGGGCCCCACAGTCAGGGCGGCAACGTGTTGGGTGAGGCCAGACCGCAATGAAATCGTATCAGTACGCTGTGTAAATTCTGAGTGCCTGTGTAAGAGGGACTAGGAGGGATGGTAGTCTAGAGCTGGGCATCGGACCGGGTCAGATCGAATTGAGTCCAACTCAACTCTGTCCAGAATCTACACGGGTTAACTCGAACTCGGACCGATCCATGACCGAGTCGGGATCATCTGACTCAGACCGACCCGAATGCTGCTGCTTGCGCCGATCCGAGTCCGACTTGGTCATGAAAACCGAGTCGAATCGGATTGGGCAAAGTTCGGATCGATTATGTCAATACAACTACCATCTCTACCTTTTTCCCTTGCCTTCTTCTTTAACGGAACGGGAGAGACAAATATAGAGAGAGAGATTGAAAATCGCAACAATGTATCAGGTTTACTCACTGTCTTTTCACCGAGGAGGGTATCTGTTTCACAGGTGCCAGATTCTGAATCGATCTCAACAGGGGACACTTCTTGAAGCCCGTCAACAGAGAATTCATGCGCTTCTCCCTGATTACAAAATGCCCAAAAGGAAAAGGAACAGATAGATCAAGACTCGAAAAAAGAATCAGATTTTGATTTCAAAATTACTCTTTCAACCAGAATCGGAATGAAATGCAGTTAGACAAACAAATTAAACCCCACCATGGAAATACTACTGCTCCCCAAATCAAGCCTCTAATCTAAACATAAACATATAAAAGCAGGAAGAAACATGAAAAACCCAAATCAAATATCCAATATTTCTACCAAAATCTCATATAAAATATTAATTTTAAACCATGAAAAAAAATCCTAGAGGGAGAACATCCAACATTTATAACCTGAAAATTCAACATAATAAAAGGAAAGATGAGAGATATAAAATGACCAGATCCCATATTCCCTGCATTTCATTGTCGGTTCTTCTTCAACCCACCTTTTTCTCCAGCGTAGCAACCCCAGCTTTTGATGTTGATGACTTGATGTTTCTTCAACCCACCTTTTTCTTCAGCGTAGCAACACCAGCTTTTGATGTTGATGTTTGGACTCTTCGATTTCACTACAGTGCGCAGGGTTTTTTGGCGCCAAACGAAAAGATGTGTGGGGTTAAACCTATAAAATAGAGATATATTTGCATTCCGGGTTGGGTCGGACCCTTTCGGTCTGGGTTTTCGGATCGGTTCTGTCCGGATACACCGCTATCTGAACCCGACCTGAAAAATGATCAGATCTGGATGGCCAGACTCGATCATCAGGGCCGATCTAGGCTGTCGGTTCTATTCGGAACGGTACCGAGTGTGGTCGGATCAAGTCAAATCCACTGGATCGGGTCCAACATGCCCACCTCTACAAACTCAGATTTGATGTAGAAAAGATTGAAAATACCTCAACTGATAAGCTCTACCAGATTAATTAGGAATTCATGAGATCATCAAGTAATAAAGGTATGATAGCCATGAAATTAATTAGGAATTCATGAGATCATTGAGTAATAAAGGTATGATAGCCATGTAAATGGTCATATTCTAACACCCATGATGTTTTTGGTAAATCTACTTTGTCCATCCGTTTTGTGAGCTCATTTTAGGACTTAAAAGACCAAAAATGATAAGATTCAAGACTCAAGTGTGCCGCACTAAAGGAAAAGATGGGTAGGGAAATTCCTACCATTGAAACGTCCCTGGGGTAGACAGTGATGTTTAAATTTGCATCCATACCGTTCATAGCATCATTCCTACTGAGATGAACTGAAAACACAAATATTATCCTGATTTAAAACTTCTATGGCCCCACGAATATTTCAACTATGGACGTTCAATCCTCACGTTTTCGGCCTACTTAGTCATGGATCCGGTTTAATTTTGGCCCCATGTCCTAAAATGATCTCAAAAAACGGATAGACGGGATAGATTTCTCACAAACACTACAGTGGGTCCCACCTAGGTTTCCAGCGCAGGAACTTCCTGAAAGTCTTTTGAAGGAAATCCGCGTCCATTGATGATACTGAGCCCCCGGGTCCCACGGACGCGGATTGCGTCCTACCCCCGCCCGGACGGTAATCCGTCCGGGCAGGGCTATGTGGGGCCCACCGTGATGTAAGTGTTTTATCCACGCCGTTAATCGTTTTTATCAAAAAATTTTAATATCAAATCTAGAAAATGAGGCAGGTCCACAGCTCCAGTGGACCACACCAAAGGGAGCTGCAGCGATAATGACACCCACCGTTGAAACCCTTCTAAGGGCCACCGTGATGTTTTTTTACCATCCAATCTATTAATAAGGTCATGTGACGTGCATGAAGTGAAAAACCAAATGTAAGCTTGATCCGAAACTTCTCCGGCTCCCAAGAAGTTTTTAATGGTAGAAGTTAAATCCCTACTTTGTGGTCCATTTAACCCCTTTGCCTACCTCATATTTTGGCTCATAACTTAAAATGATCCGAGAAAAACGATTAACTGCGTGGATAAAACACTTACATTACGGTGGGCCCCACATAGCCCTGCCCGGACGGATTACCGTCCCGGCGGGGGTAGGACGCAATCCGCATCCCGGGTCCCACCACTACATACAGCCAGCAATATCAATGTAGCAGGAACAATATCAATGTAGCAGGACCTTGTAATTCCTCGGTAACAAACACCCAATTCAGAAAAACAAAAAATGCAGATTATAATTAAGTACCCAATAAATCCCTAATCTCCTCTTTCTATCCAGAAACTATCCGAATCAAAATCCAACAAACCATATATGAAGCATAACAAATCTTATATAAATGCCAAACAACCCCAAAACTCAATCCGATTTCGTCGAACATAAAACCCACCCAAAACCCAAATTTTTTTTTTTTTAATAATAATAAATAATAAATAAATAAATAAAAAGAGGAAAAAACAGACCTGATTCGTCCGCCGCGTAGCCTGCGCCTCCAACCGCTTCAACAGATTGCCAGCGAAACGGAACCGCCTCTTCGGGTTCTTGACAACCCCACAGAGTTTCCGCCATCGCTGCAACGCTTCATTCGTCAGGTTCTTCGACAACCGGTTGAAATTCCCCTTGAGATAGCTCTCCATATTTTTTCAACTCTTCCTTACACAACCATTCAATTACTCCCTCCAAAAAGAAAACGCACAATACAGTCCCAGAACGCGTGCTCTCTTTTTAAAAACGAGAAGCGCTTTTTTTTTTTTTTTTTTTTAATAGGGGAAATTGACCGTACTCGCTCGAGGTTTAGGTCAATCACCTCGGACACCACGGCACTCTCTATATTCCCTTAGGGCCGGTTTGATTTATGGTGAAATGGTAAATACCGTGTAGAAAAAATAATTATTATTTTCTTACGCATTTATATTATACCTGATTTGAGTGCTTACTTTTTGACACAAAAATCAAGAATATTATAAAATATTCGTGGGTCCCATAGTAATGCCTTTTGCTTATCTACATCATTCATCCATTATTCCAGTTGAATTTATGGCATGAGTAAAAAATTGAGGCATATCTAAAACTCAAGTGGACCACATCATACAAAAAAGGAAATTGAATACTGAAAGTTAAAAACTTTGTAGGGCCACTGTTTCTTTTGGCGTAGGCCACTTGAGTATTGGATCTACTTTATTTTTTTTCTCCTGCTTCAAAATATTGTAATAAAATAGATGGATGGAATGGATATATCATATACATTATCATGCGGTTCAAAAATTAAAGTTACCTCCTTTGAACCCATTTCAAAGACACGAATTCCTACGAATTTTCAAACATGTGAAAGAGGGGAAATTACCATTTACCGTGTATTTACCGTTTCTTTGAAAAAACAAACAGCCCTAAAGGGCCTTCTAACAGCTTTTGGAGATTGTTTCGGATAAAAATGCTCCTGACCTTTGTTCAGTAGTTGCATAGTTTTCTAGGGACTAAGAAGTTACGTAGTATTTAATGCTAGTAAAGTAATGTGTACAGAACCCTTTTTTGCACGTGGGAAAGGACTAAACTCGTAGGGCCCATATTGATGTATGTGTATAATCCATGTCGTCCACCCCTTTTACCGTGTCATTTTAGGGCTAGGGCCCAAATATCAGCCTGATTCAGAGCTCACGTGGGTCACATAATAGAAAATAATTGTGACAATAGAACCCACTGTTAAAACTTTTTAGGCTCACCGTGATATTTGTTAGAATTGGATATTGCTAAAGTTAGGACTTTTTGGGCCCACGCTGACTGGCCAAATGGGTGGACGAAGCGGATCTCCCCATTGTTGGCCTCAGGCTATTGTACCAATGGCTATCCTTTCATTTGGTAGTAAAGGAAGTGAACATGTAACAACCGCGACCCATATAACATGGGAACCACGACCCATATAACATTATAACTACGACCCATGACAACCACGACCCATATAACATGAGAACTACGACCCTTACTACATTACAATTACGACCGTTGCTACATTTATGTGTATAATCCATACCGTCGATCCTTTTTACAGTGTCATTTTAGGGCTATGGCTTAAATATCAGCTTGATTCAGGGCTCGCGTGGGTCACATAATAGAAAATAATGGTGACAATAGAACCCACTGTTGAAACTTTTCAGGCTCACCGTGATGTTTGTTAGAATTGGACATTACCCAAGTCAGGACTTTTTGAGCCCACGCCAAGCCGGCCGACATGGTGGACGGAACGGATCTCCCCATCGTTGGCCTCAAGCTATTGTACCAATGGCTATCGTTTCATTTGTCAGAAAATGAAGTGAACATGTGAAAGGGCCTAGCTATATGCCCTAGAGGGGGGTGAATAGGGCAATGCCAAATAAAACTTAAAACAGTGGAATAATAAAATATATAAATAACAATGCTGAAATAATAACACTCTCAAAACATATGAAATATGAGAATGATACTAAATCAGTTCTAAAGACAACCTTACACCAAAAACCAATGGCTTATGGTAGGACAACCTTATTTCTAGAACGATCTAGAAAACACAAATGATATGGAAAATAAATCAAGAATAACTTAAAGAAATAAATCCTAAGTTATTACACCATTCAACCACACTTGCTTGAAATGAAAATTACAACATTCATCCACAAAAGCAATTCACAATACTGAAGGAATAAATGAATAAAGAAATCAAGCACATCCACAACACAACGATATATAGTGGTTCGCCTGTGTGTTCACCAACTATTAGCCAACAGCCACACAGAATGCTACTCCACTCCTAATATCCTCACACAGGGGATATTAGCATGCACTATCAAAATAGGTTTTCACAGGTTCACCCAAAACCTTCGCAATTGTGTCTTGTTATCTCGGGCTTACACAATCCAAAAAGCCCCACAATCTGAGTTTTCTGGCTCTCCTCAGATAACCAAAACAATGAGATTTTTCTGGCAAATCTCAAACAAAACCAGAGAAAGTAAATTACAAAGTAAAATACCTGGATCTCCTTTTGAAGTAGCCCAGTAGAACCAATCGGAGTAGATGAATGATATGTCGTTCGATGTCCAATACTCACATAAAGAATGGTTCTATGTCTAATTGATTTTAGATTAAATCAAGAAGAGCAAGGTCTATTTGATTTTGATCCCAGAAGAAGGAATATCACAAATTCCTCTTTTCTAAATAAGATTGGAATATGGATCAAAATCACAATAGAAAAATGCTAACAAAAGGAATATAACCTTAAATCACAACTTAAATATGCACAATAGCTTAAAAAAAATAATCACAACTTATCTCAGAGTATAGCCTTAAATCGCTTGAATTGAATGGAATTGAATGAATAAACTCTGAAATTCGTGCATTATTTATAGCCTGAAAAATTCCATCTTCGACTGGTCTTAGGATCCTAGGACTGGTCATAGCATCAAAGATTTTGAAAGATTTTCGCGGGATTAGATTAGCTGTTCTCACGACTGGTCTTAGGTAGCCTACGACCGGTCGTGGACTACCTACGACTGGTCGTGAGACACCTACGACTGGTCGTGGGACTCGAGATAGGTCACTGGAGTTCGAGTCGTAGGACTACGACCGGTCGAAGGATGAGTCGTAGGACTTCCCAGGACTGGTCGAAGCAAGTCCAGGAATGGTCGAAGGACAACCAAGAAAATCTGAAAATCTGTAACAACCTAGGACTGGTCCTGAGAAACCTAAGACTGGTCGTTGCAAACCTAGCACTGGTCTTAAGATCTTTAGGACTAGTCTTAGAACAGTCACACCAAGTAAATTAAAATATTCGGATTATGTATCCAGAATGACCTATCATACAGACCAACCTAAGGTCAACCTAAGGTCAAACAAACCTTGAAGTGAGATGGACATTGAAGTCTTGAAGGTCTGTATTCTCAGATGATCTTGAAGTAGAAGCTTGAGTCGAGTTGATGGTCTTTCTCGAGCTTGGTATATTCTTGACTTGTCTTGATGAAGTCTTCTAATCTTGAACTTGTTAGAAGCAAACTTGAAGTCTTCTATTCTTGTAGACTTTATTCATGACATGTCTTGCAAACATTCTTCATTTATGATCTTGTCTTGAAAACATTCTTCATTCATGATCTTGTCTTGAAGCAGTGTGTAGTCACAAACAAGAAACACAAGAAGTACAAGACATATAGGTTTTGGCACTACAAAATTTGACAACCAAAGGGATATGAAATCATAGCACTAACAATCTCCCCCTTTGTCAAATTTGTGACAAAACACATTTATAAATATAAGAGTAAAATGAAGAAAGAATCATGAGCCATCAGAGTGAAAAAAAATACTCTACTCCCCCTAAGTGAGTAGAAACAATCAACCATATTCAAGTACTCACTCTCTCCCTTCTCCCATTCTCCCCCTTTCCATACTACTCCCCCTTTTTGTCACAAAATGACAAGGGAAGGCCAAAGGAGAGAAGAGAACACCATATGAAGAGTTAAGATTTAATTATCAAATTAGTACAATACTTCAATGTCATCAATCCAAAACATACAACCAAAGTCATCAATCGTAATAATAATACAGAATCCATCATATTCAAACCAAAAAAAAATAATCCACCTAATCAGATCCAGATGAAGGAGCAGGGATGGTTGGATCAATCTGATGTAAACCCCTATTAATGCGACGAAGATATTTTCGCATATATTTAAATTGCATATCATGGGCTACACTCAGGTTCTCAACCTTCTCCTCCAATGCACTTAGACGTGCATCATAACCAGAAGATGGATCGTAATCAGAATCATTTTGGGAGTCAGTTTCAATGTCTTCAAATATATCATCCATACTTATATAAGCCTGTGGAGGAAGATCAGCAGCTTCCCCTTCATTTCCTGCTTCAGCACCTTCACCACCACCTTCATAGAATTGACCAGGAAGCAAATCCAACTTCATCTTATTTAAATTAGTATTATTGAATAAAAGATGATAAATTGGTGCCTCATTCTCCGGTAAAGCAACGAGCATATTTGTGGCTAAACAAGTCATAAGATAACCAAATGGAATATCACTATGACCCGGATGAAGACGAAACTAAATGATAAAATGACATATCAAAGAAGGTAAACAAACAACAATGCCGGACACAACAGAGTGCAATACCCGAACCATGAAGGCAGTTAACTCGGTTTTATTATCTGACCGAGGATACACGTTTGAAGTGAAGATCCGGTGCAAAACTCTGTATCTAGGTAATAAAAATTTTGAGGGGAGCACATTTCCTTTGTGCGTCCAATGCACTTCCATATTGCATAAATCTCTTGTCAACATTTGTTTTTCCGATTCTGATGGTTTGTCATATAATGTATGAATCGGAATACCTTCATCTTTGATAGGTATATCCATAATACCTGATATCAAATGTCAATCTATCAAAAATTTTCCTTCTCTAGTAGTAATTGAGAACGTTAAATTATCAAGGGAAAAATCAGAGATACATGCAACCATAGATTGTGCAATGGACTGGTATGCAGGCCCACCCCAAAACAAAATGTTAGTCCAGCTAACAGATTCAAGGAGAGGTGTAATCTCAAATTGTTCAATGTGACTGAGACTTACAGGACGCTCAACGATAACTTTACGGTTACGTAAATCCCGTACATCATTTGAATCATCTTCGGGTGACCGAAGGTGCCGTCTTGTTATAGATGTAGATCTAGATGAAGATGGACCACGAGATGTTTTCTTTTTCCCCCTAACATCCATTTTCAACAAGATTTACCAAGGAGCGAGCATAAAGAACACAAGAGGTGGTGGGTTTCTCTAGATCAGATTTTTAGAGAGGTAACCCTAAACAATCAACAAAAGACGAGATCAAGCTTATGAAATTTACAAATCAAAGCATAGAAAGCATAAATCTTCAAGAAAAATGAAGAAAAATGACTTATCTTGAAGAAAATCATGAGATCTCAAGACAGGTCGAGCCACGACTCGTCGAAGGAAGAAGAGGAAATGAAGAACAAAGCGATTTTCTCCAAATTATATGATGCTCACGATCTCTACGACCGGTCGAGTGCAGTCCATGACCGGTCGTGTCAGGACCGGTCGTGTATGGCAAGGGCCGGTCGAGCATCGACAAAAATAAATATCTTTATGCACAAATTGAAATTTATACACATATAGTACACTATGATACATGCAGACAAGTATATTCAATTTAAAATGCACATACCAAGATCAAATTTCATTTTAGTAAACCTGTTTTTGTCGAGCGGTTTAGTAAATATATCAGCAAGTTGGACATCGGTTGGAATATATTCCAAAGAGATAGCTTTTTCTTCAACTAATTCACGAATGTAATGATACCTAATGTCAATATGCTTAGTACGAATGTTTGAATTGGATTTTTGGAAATATTAATAGTACTGGAATTATCACAATGTAAGATCATTGAATCTTGATTAATTCCATAATCGCTTAACATGCGTTTCATCCATACGAGTTGTGTACATGTATATCCTGTCATTGCGATATACTCAAATTTCAAGAAGGAAAAGCGATATTGAACTTTGCTTCTTGCTAAACCAAGAAACCAAACAATTTTCAATGTAAAAACAACCACCACTGGTTGATTTTCTATCATCAATATTATCAGCCCAATCAGCATCAGAATACCCAGCTAATTTAACATTAGTATCAAAAGGATACCAAAGACCAAATTAGTTGTACTTGCGACATATCTAATAATCCGTTTAACAGCAGTAAGATGTGAATCTTTAGGATTAGACTAATATCTCGCACAAATACCAACGCTAAAAGTGATATCAGGTCTACTAGCAGTTAGATATAATAAACTACCAATCATACTACGATATAGCTTAGGATCTACATCTTTACATGTAGAGTCTTTTGAGAGTCTCAAGGTTGTACTCATAGGAGTATCAAATTTTTTACCATTTTCAAATTCAAACCTTTTAACCAAGTTTGTAGCATACTTGGTTTGAGAAATGAAGATTCCATCAGGTTGTTGTTTTACTTGTAACCCTAGGAAGTAATTTAGTTCACCAACCATGCTCATTTCGAATCTTGATTTCATCAACTCTGCAAACTCAATAGACATGTTAGAACAAGTTGATCCATAAATAATATCGTCTACATAGATCTGAACCATTAAAATCTCATTATTATGTTTCTTAACAAATAGCGTCTTATCGACACTTCCTACTTGAAAACTATGACTAAGTAAGAATTTAGTCAATTTTTCATACCATGCCCTGGGCGCTTGATTCAGACCATAGAGAGCCTTTTTGAGACGAAATACATGATCAGAAAGCTTGGGGTCTTCAAACCCTGAGGGTTGTGTTGAGGGTCAAATATTGCATATCAACCCTAATTACTGCCTGAATTTACGAACATGATACCATTTAATGCCCTATTTTAATCGTGTTTGTGATGCAAGGTACATTTGCAAGTGTGAACTGAAAAAGATGCTAAAAGCATGAAATTAATTCTCTGATGACACCAAGGCAAGGGACGGACTCCACGGGACTAAGATCGACAAATTTATATGCCAGAGACCCGAGCAAATCGAGAAACTGAAGCTCAAGTGGCCTGAAATTGGTACATAATGCAAGATCACAGATTTTCCATCATCCGTTCGGCCTGAAAATTCATACACGGCCTGAAGACCTTAAATTAACCGCACACGTAAATTTTCAACCGTTGGATCTCTCTAGAAGTGGCCCGACAGACAGATTAGCCTCTTAAATCCTCAATTTAGGGCCCGCCTGGTATCTGGAAAGGCTTCAACTTCAGTCTCAACATCTAAAAATGTGTGGAGCAATAAATGGACGGACCGGATTTTACGACATGTTACAGGGGACTCCACATGTGCATTGCACGTGCACGAAGTCCACATGCGCCGACCGTGCCGCAGGAGTTCAAGTCGGTCAGCGTTACGCTGACCAATGCATCTCCCTCTCCGTCTCTGTTTCAAACAGTGATCGATAATGTTGTCCACTGGTTTTGCTTGTGGGCCCCACCTATCATCCGTTTCGATGATCTGAGTCGTTCACTTATCTCAGGAAACGGCAAAAACTAGCGCCTAGGTGACCTTTTGGTCCCATGCACCCGATCACAAGAAATATCCGTCCAACATCAAGATGGACGGTGGAATGAAAATGTCATGGGCTACCATGGCTTGGATCCAAAACCGATCATACCCGAATGGTTTTTCGGGTACATTCTAATGAACGGGGTGCATTTCTCAAACACTGATGTATGTGGACCCCACCAATATCACCGCAAGCCAGCGTGCGTACGCACAGCATCCGCAAGGTGCGGATGCTGATTCATGTTGTGGGCCCCATACATTGTCCATATGGACAATCCAAACTGTCCGTGCGATTCAAGAGGACCATATCACTCATGCCTAGGTGTCGGAATTGCATGATACAATGAACGATCAGTCTTTCACCGTTCAACCGCAACTCGGACGGTAGTCTGAAAGGCTCAGTAGGCCGCACCAAAGCCAGTCAAAAACCATCCATTTCCAGCTTGTTTTTTGAAGCAAATATAATGAACGGACTGGATTTGTCAAAGTTGCATCGAGCATGGCCCCACCAAGGTTCAGCGCAAAAACGAATTACGTAAGAAGTTTTGCTGCGTAAAACTTCCGCATGGGCTGCGAAAATTCCAGCCACTGCCTCTGGCACTCGACCACCCCTGTTGCCTATAAGAAGGAGGAGAGAGAGAACGAAAAAGAAAAAAGAAAAAGAAAGACTTACTGGAAGATTCATTCACGGCTGAGAAGGGGACGACAGTTAGAGAGAGCGACAAGGAGAGTATTTTCTATTTGTTATTTGCTGTTTTTATTTAACTTTGGGAGATTTAGCCTAATCATGTTTGGCTAAACCTCTTAGCTAGGGCTAAGAGGTGAAGCTTGTAGTGAGATGGGGGATTTTATTCCCTGCCTTTGATTTGATTTTAATTCATGAACTGAATTTGATTTTTGTTTCATTAAGGGAATACTTTTAGTTTTCAATGGTTTGTTGTGACTAAAATTACAATAGATCTGTTGTGGCTTTGAGTATTTCTTTCCTCTTTATGTTTATGACGTCAGGAAGTCCTGTTGTTCACCATCGTCTCCTGGGCATGGTCGGATGATGGTACCTTTCCTAACTTTCATAGCGTGTTGATTGGTTGGTAATTAGTTTAATTCTGTTGTTTACTTTGTCTCCTGGGCATGGTTTGGTGATGGAATCTATTCTAATTCATACACCTTTCATCTTTTGAACACTATATCAAATAAGTTCAGTCTAATTTCCATGATTCTTGAAGCAGACATAAGATCTCCCTGATCTCTACAAGTGGATCCTCTGAATCCCTAGTTTCCCTTCTCTGAATTTTCTTCTCAGTTTAGATTAATATTTCATCATTATTCTTCAAATTACACTCAATTTAGATTTCATCTCATTCTAGTTCTAGTCCTAGTTAGTTTCAGATAACGTACAGGTTTCAGTCCCTGTGGATTCGACCTCGGTTTCACCGAGTTTATTACTACATCACAACCCTGCACTTGGGGAGTGAACAAGTTTTAGCGCCGTTCTGGGGGACCCACTGACTACGATTTTCTGAAATTAATTGGATTTAGAGTTAGTCTAAGATTAGGATTTTACTAATTTTAATTTTTGATTTTTGATTTTGCTTTCTATTTGATTCATAGAACTAACCTATTTCCTATTCTGTAGGTTGTTAAGATAGAACTTCTAATTTGGTAAACTCTTTCTGATTTTCTAGATTCTCTAACTCTTTCGATTTGGTTTGCTTTAGGAACTTCGTCTATTCTAGAAACTAACTTATTTTGTTTTGTTTTGCAGGTCGTTAGCTTAGAGCTCCAATTTGGTAATTTCTTTCCAAACCTCTCTTTCTTTCTAGATTCATATTTTCTTTCTTAGGATTAGGTTTAGGATTTGATTGAGGGCTGCGAGTGTTTCATGCCCAAGTGGGCCCGTGACGACACTCGACGTCTCTTGACTGAAGGAGGATTAGTTGAGGGGTTGACTGTCCATTGCAGGACTAGACACCGCTCGAATTCCCCTGAGTTAATTGAGGTTATGGCTGCAAATCAACCTCAAGCACTACCTCAACATATGGATGAGGAAGTACATGATGAGAATGAGGTGCATCAAGCACCCCCGCCTCGTACTTTACGGGATTATTTACAACCGGCGGGGGTGAGTATGCCCTCATGTATGATTTTTCCTAAAAACACAGGACAGATAGACATCAAGCCAGGAGTTATCCAACTCCTTCCTAAATTCCATGGGCTTGAATCAGAAAGTCCATACTTACATTTGAAAGAGTTCGATGAGATTATAGCCATCTTATACTTCCCCAATGTATCCGAGGATACAATCAGGCTGAAACTCTTTCCTTTTTCCTTGAAAGAGAAGGCTAAGACGTGGTTACATTCACTGCGTCCTAAGGATACAATTGGCACATGGAATGATATACAGAGGGAATTCATAAAGAAATTTTTCCCACACCATAAAATGATTACCCTCAAAAAAGCAATCATGAACTTCGCCCAAAAGGAAGATGAAACATTCTACCAATGTTGGGAAAGGTTCAAGGATCTTGTCAGTTCATGCCCACAACACGGTTTTGAAATGTGGCGCATTACAAATTTTTTCTATGATGGACTGACATCTTCCATGCGCCAACTGGTCGAGACAATATGTAATGGAGAATTCATGAATAAAGAAGTCGATGAGGTATGGGATTATCTCGATAGACTTGCCGAAAATGCACAATCATGGGACCATTACTCAAAATCAAACACCACGCCTAGGCCAACTCAATCTAAGGAAAAAGGTGGAGTATATCTCCTGAAAGAAGAGGATGATGTAAATTTTAAAGTGACTAATCTCATGCGAAGAGTCGAGGCCATGGAAGGAAAGAAGGATAAGGTTAATGAAATTGTTTGCGGCATCTGTGATTGCAACATTCACACAACTAAAAATTGTCCTACAATATCTGCTTTTCGAGGCGTGTTGAATGAGCAAGTTAATGCCGTAAATAACTATCAAAGACCTTTCAATGGATCTACCTCCAATACATACAATCCTGGTTGAGAAATCATCCAAATTTTAGTTGGAAGAATGGACAAACTGCTACCCCTCAAAGTTTCTTCAATCAAAATCCAAATCAGGGGAAACCTCAAGAAGAACCGGTTCAAAATTCCATATAAGAGCTGGCTGAGGCAGTGCGTGGACTTACAGACTTTATGCAAAAAATAGATTCACGTATGACGGTTATAGAAAAGGGGATGCTTCCTGCACAACCGCTCCCCAATCCTAAACCGCAATACGAGATAAATGATCCCAGCTCTTCAAATCAAATGGGACACGCTAAATCCATCACCACTCTTAGGAGTGGGAAGATCATTGATAAAACCCTTCCGGTTAGGCCCGAAAAGCCTCAAGAACCAGAAGAGGACAATAATGATGAATCTAGTGATGTCCCACAAAAATTAGAACCGGAACTTCTAGAGAAGCCAGTTGCTCCGTTCCCCCAACGGTTAGTTGCACCAAAACGTCTTTTTAACTCTCAGGATATTCTGGAGGTGTTGAAACAAGTGAAAGTCAACATTCCTCTACTTGATGTCGTAAAACAGGTTCCTTTATATGCAAAATTTCTGAAAGACCTATACACGACCAAAAGACGGCAAAGCATTCAAAAGAAGATCTTCTTGACTGAGAAAGTGAGTGCCATCCTGAAGCAAGACGTGCCGCAGAAATTCAAGGATCCTGGTAGCCCAACCATATCATGTGTAATCGGGAACCATCGAATTGATCACGCACTTCTTGACTTAGGAGCGAGCGTCAATCTGATTCCCTACTCGGTATACGAACAGTTAGGGTTGGGTGAGTTAAAACCCACCCTAACCACACTACAACTTGCCGATCGAACTGTTCGTGTACCAAGAGGGATTATTGAGGATGTGTTAGTCCAAGTCGATAGATTTTACTACCCTGTAGATTTTATCATCCTGGACACCGAACCCATCAACAACATGAGCACTCAGATTCCCGTCATTCTTGGTCGCCTATTCCTTGCCACGTCAAATGCAATCATCAATTACAGGAATGGTGTCATGACTATGTCTTTTGAAAATTTGACATTGGAGTCAAACATCTTTTTCAATAACGGCAGCAACTCAGAGGATGATGACGATGTCCACGACATTAACATGATCGATACTTTCGTGGAAGATAGGACACCCCTTACCTTATCCTCTGATCCTCTAGAGACGTGCTTGGCCCACTCTCATGAGTTTGATGATGATATGATTAGGGAGATGTGTGCCTTGCTTAATACTGCACCGGTACTTGAAGTTAACCGGTGGAGGCCACAATTTGAAGAATTGCCACAAACTGATGTAGTGCCTCTACCGTCTAACCTCAAGGCACCGAAGCTTGACCTAAAACCTTTACCCTCTGATTTGAAATATGCCTATTTAGTCAAGATGAGACATACCCGGTGGTGATCTCTGCCCACCTGGAGAAAGAACAGGAGAGTATGCTCATATCTACTCTCATTAAGCATAAAGGAGCCCTAGGATGGACGATAGCAAACCTTAAGGGAATCAATCCCTCGATTTGTACTCACCACATATATCTTGAGGATAATGCGAAGACCGCTCGACAACCACAACGTAGATTAAATCCAAAATTGAAGGAAGTGGTTAAGGTCGAGGTTCTTAAACTATTGGATGTGGGTATTATATACCCCATATCTGATAGTCAATGGGTGAGTCCAACTCAGGTGGTTCCTAAGAAGTCCGGAATCACCATCGTAGCCAATGCTAATAATGAACTCGTGCCAACTAGAGTCACTACTGGTTGGAGAATGTACATTGACTACAGGAAGTTGAATACTGTCACAAGGAAGGATCACTTTCCTTTGCCCTTCATTGATCAAATCTTAGAAAGGCTAGCTGGTCATTCCTATTACTGTTTTCTTGACGGGTATTCGGGCTACAATTGGATTGAAATTGCCCCTGAGGACCAGGAAAAGACCACATTTACTTGTCCCTATGGCACCTTTGCTTACCGAAGGATGCCATTTGGACTATGTAATGCCCCTGCCACCTTTCAGCGATGTATGCTGAGTATCTTTTCTGATATGGTGGGGCAATATCTAGAGGTCTTCATGGATGATTTCTCTGTCTATGGTTCATCTTTCAGCAAGTGCTTGGAAAGTCTTAAATGTGTGCTGAAAAGATGTGAAGAAAAGAACTTGGTACTAAATTGGAAGAAGTGCCATTTCATGGTTCATAAGGGGATTGTCCTTGGACATATCATCTCGTCCAAGGGAATTGAGGTAGATAAGGCAAAAATCGATCTTATCTCTAACCTGCCTCCACCCAAGAATATCAGGGACGTGCGATCCTTCTTAGGACACGCAGGATTTTACAGGCGATTCATAAAGGACTTTAGTCTCCTCTCTCGTCCTTTATGTAATCTTCTTCAAAAGGATGTTCCATACGAGTGGACTGAGCAATGCCAGGAAGCTTTCACCAAGCTTAAAGGCATGTTAACCACTGCACCTATCATGCAGCCACCCGACTGGAGCCTTCCTTTTGAGCTTATGTGTGACGCTTCTGATTATGCTCTTGGAGCGGTGCTAGGCCAGAGAAAAGATAAGAGGCCCTACGTCATCCATTACGCGAGTAGGACTTTAAATCCTGCCTAAGTGAACTACTCGACTACGAAAAAAGAACTCTTAGCCGTAGTGTTCGCCTTGGACAAATTTAGGTCCTACTTGATCGGATCCAAGATCATTATCTATACAGATCATGCGGCACTGAAGTATCTTCTTTCTAAGAATGATTCTAAGCCCCGCTTGATGATGAGTGTCGAATGTTGCATATCAGACCCCAGTCATTACCAGATTTTACGTATATGATAAGGTTTAATGGAGTATATTAATTGTGTTTTTGTTACAGGATGAAATCAGGAGCGTTAATTGAAAAATAATGTTAAAAGCATGGATTTCACGTTCCGAAGTCACCAGAGCATGGGAACGACCCCAGGGAACCAAGATCAACGCCCGAGATCCAAGAAAATCAAGAAACTGAAGCTCAAGTGGCCTGAAGGACGTCCAGAATGCAAGATCACATGGTTCCCGTCATCCAATTGACTCGAAACTTCATACATGTGATGGGGGCCATAAATTAACCGTACATATTAAATTTCAACCATTGAAGAACTCGGGAAATGGGTCAACTGATAAATCAGCCCACAAACCATCGATTCTGGGCCCACCTGATATTTGGAACTGCCTCAAATTTGGTTTTAGCGGTTAAAATTATATGAAGAAAAGGATGGACGGTGTAGATTTCTCATAAACATCACAGTGGGCCTCAGATGTGATGCATGTACACCAACCACACTTAAGCCTGTCGTGCACTGGACGGGCTGAGACGGTCAGCGCGTGCGCTGACCGACTCCTCTCTAAAATTTAAAAAAAAAAAAAAACACTTGCCGTCTACAGCGTCTTCCGTTACCGGTAACAGATCGCAGTTGTAGGTCCACGGCGGCTATCAAATCATCAATCTGGACCGTCCATCAGAGTCCAGGGAAGCCTCTCAACATTGCCTAGGTGGCAGATTTGTGAATGATCATCAAGAATGGAATCCAGCCGTTCAAACATGCAATGGACGGTGGAACGAGATCTTCCGTGGCTCACACCAAAATGGAGAAAAACTATGTGTTTCTGACCGAAATTTCGAGAGAAATTCGGTGAACGGAGTGGATTTCGCTGAAAAGCTTGATCATGGACCCCACCGTCACCACAGCCTTCCGTTTGCGTCCGCGTAACGTCACCCGCTGTCCATTTTTGCGGAAGTGAGTGGGCCCCGTACGTCACCCTTCCGGACGATCCAAACCGTTCATCTTGTAGAGTGGCTCGAGAGCTTCAAAACCATGCTGATATTCCACTCCTATGCGTACACACGTGCGCGGTACAAAGGCCACAAACGGACTGCTCTGTAATGTTCAAAACTGATCTCTTCGTGATTTCTTCTCTGGGCCGTGTCAATGGACATTCAAAACCACCAATTCTTGACTGAAATTTTGTCCTGAATCCAATGGACCGGGTGGATTTTCTAGAAAACACTTCTGTGGGGCCCACCGATCACGGCTGCGAAAAATTGCACTCCGTGTCCTGCTACGACTCTGCCACCGACTTCAGCCCTCCAACAGCTATAAAAGAGGAATTATGGACGTGGGAAATTCATTCAGAAACAGGGAATTCCAGATCTAGAGCAAGGGAGAGAAGAAAGAGAAGAAAGAAGAGGGAGAGATCGATTGGTTTGGTGTTTTATTTTTATGAATTTTATTCCATCTTTTTAATGGATTTTATGGGTCACTAATCTCTCAGCTAGGGCTGAGATGAAGCCCCTAATATGATTAGCTCTTGTATTGGTTGATTTACTTGAATATTAATTAATTTGTTTCTTTCTCTAAGTGGGCTTGATTGGTTTAAATTCTATACTTCTCCATCTATGAACTCGACTAAAGTATATATATGGATGTTGTTTGGATGCTTATTATAGGTGCTTGTGTCTAATCAAGAACAGGTTTCCTATAGAGGAGGAAACAGGGTGCTTAATGAACTGTACATTCCATGTGCCCGACCAAGGACATGGGATGTGTTATTCATGGCATTGCTTAAAGGAATTAGACAGTCTGTATACCCGATTAAGAACACAGATTGTGCTTTCTCTATATAAGTGGTATCAATCTAGATCAAGGTGAATCAACAGACAAAACAAGGGTTAGGATAATTAGAGGTGGATTCGAAAGTCCTAGTGCTCTCTCTCTGATTAAATTTTCTTCACTGTTCTTAATTGTTTTTTCTTTTCCTAAAATTGTGCTTAGTAGTTCATTCCATTATTTGTTGGATTAGCTAAGAAGAATTGTGAATTTGAGTTGTGACGATCAGTCCTCGTGGGAACGATCTCGTAATATGTACCATATCCAATCTGATTCGTATACTTGCGAGTTTAAAAATCATTTAAATCGTGTTGGTTTAAATAAAACATCAAGTTTTTGTGGGAGATTAGGTTACTTAATCAGTATTTTCTTGGTCTTGAGCAAAATTTGTAAAAATTTTAAAATTTTTTCTGGAATTTCTATTAAATTCAAAGTGATTTTGAAGGATAGTTGTGATTTTAACATTATAAGATATGTGATGTTGGTAACTTATAACTCTTGGATTCGGCCATCTGCTTGATTTCACAGTCAATTTTGAATTGTTAATCCATGATTAGAAGTTGTAAACATTGATTGAGCCATGATTTCACATATCACATCTCGCTTACACATTAAGTTTTTGGTTCGATAACTGAATGATTAACTTGGCAAAAAGAAGAATTAAAAGGCCAAGTCACATAATTTTCACCATAGGTTTGCTCCCTATAGGTGCAGATTTGATTCTCTATAGTTGACATAATAAATAAATAAATAAATAAATAAATAAAAGTATGGCGACGAGTTTTCACCATAGGTTTGCTCCCTATAGGTGAGGATTTGATTCCCTTCCTTGGCGTATTGTTCATAAAGAAAATCAAAAAAATGAAGGCTGAAAGGTTAATCTAAAATGCTAGTGTTGGTTGTCAGGAATTCTGTTGTTAATTACCAATTTTAGCATGAAATTGATAATTGGATCTCTTAATGATTGTAAGCTGAGATGATACTATACACCTGTGGAACTCAATGTTTAGGAATATTCTAATTAATGGATTAATATTTTTAACTTGATTATGAAGTTTACTGTAAGCTTGATTCCAAGAGAAAAACTCCACACACCAATCATGAATCTTAGAATTTTCACATCTCAGCTATCTGTTCACAAGTCACTTGAGTTTACAGGAATTGTCTTTTATTTTTGAAATTATTTTTCGCATGTTTTGCTCGGGACTAGCAAAATACTGGTTGGGGGTTGTGATGAGTGTCGAATGTTGCATATCAGACCCCAGTCATTACCAGATTTTACGTATATGATAAGGTTTAATGGAGTATATTAATTGTGTTTTTGTTACAGGATGAAATCAGGAGCGTTAATTGAAAAATAATGTTAAAAGCATGGATTTCACGTTCCGAAGTCACCAGAGCACGGGAACGACCCCAGAGAACCAAGATCAACGCCCGAGATCCAAGGAAATCAAGAAACTGAAGCTCAAGTGGCCTGAAGGACGTCCAGAATGCAAGATCACATGGTTCCCATCATCCAATTAACTCGAAACTTCATACATGTGATGGGGGCCATAAATTAACCGTACATATTAAATTTCAGCCATTGAAGAACTCAGGAAATGGGCCAACTGATAAATCAGCCCACAAACCATCGATTCTAGGCCCACCTGATATTTGGAACTGCCTCAAATTTGGTTTTAGCGGTTAAAATTATATGAAGAAAAGGATGGACGGTGTAGATTTCTCATAAACATCACAGTGGGCCTCAGATGTGATTGATGTACACTAACCACACTTTAAGCCTGTCGTGCACTGGACGGGCCGCTGCCGGTAATAGATCACAGTTGTGGGTCCACGGCGGCTATCAAATCATCAATCCGGACCGTCCATCAGAGTCCAGGGAAGCCTCTCAACACTGCCTAGGTGGCAGATTTGTGAATGATCATCAAGAATGAAATCCAACCGTTCAAACATGCAATGGACGGTGGAACGAGATCTTCCGTGGCTCACACCAAAATGGAGAAAAACTATGTGTTTCTGACCGAAATTTCGAGAGAAATTCGGTGAATGGAGTGGATTTCTCTGAAAAGCTTGATCACGGACCCCACTGTCACCACAGCCTTCCGTTCGCGTCCGTGTAATGTCACCCGCTGTCCGTTTTTGCGGAAGTGAGTGGGCCCCGTACGTCACCCTTCCGGACGATCCAAACCGTTCATCTTGTAGAGTGGCTCGAGAGCTTCAAAACCATGCTGATATTCCACTCCCATGCGTACACACGTGCGCGGTACAGAGGCCATAAACGGACTGCTCTGTAATGTTTAAAACTGATCTCTTCGTGATTTCTTCTCTGGGCCGAGTCAATGGACATTCAAAACCACCCATTCTTGACTGAAATTTCGTCCTGAATCCAATGGACGGGGTGGATTTTCCAGAAAACACTTCTGTGGGGCCCACCGATCACGGCTGCAAAAAATTACACTCCGTGTCCTGCTACGACTCTGCCACCGACTCCAGCCCTCCAACAGCTATAAAAGAGGAATTATGGACGTGGAAAATTCATTCAGAAATAGGGAATTCCAAATCTAGAGCAAGGGAGAGAAGAAAGAGAAGAAAGAAGAGAGAGAGATCGATTGGTTTGGCGTTTTATTTTTATGAATTTTGTTTAATCTTTTTGATAGATTTTATAGGTCACTAATCTCTCAGCTAGGGCTGAGATGAAGCCCCTAATCTGATTAGCTCTTGTATTGGTTGAATTTACTTTGAATATTAATTAATTTGTTTCTTTCTCTAAGTGGGCTTGATTGGTTTAAATTCTATACTTCTCCATCTATGAACTTGACTAAAGTATATATATGGATGTTGTTTGGATGCTTATTATAGGTGCTTGTGTCTGATCAAGAACAGGTTTCCTATAGAGGAAGAAACAGGGTGCTTAATGAACTGTACATTCCATGTGCCCGACCAAGGACATGGGATGTATTATTCATGGCATTGCTTAAAGGAATTAGACATTCTGTATGCCCGATTAAGGACACAGATTGTGCTTTCTCTGTATAAGTGGTATCAATCTAGATCAAGGTGAATCAACAGACAAAACAAAGGTTAGGATAATTAGGGGTGGATTCGAAAGTCCTAGTGCTCTTTCTCTGATTGAATTTTCTTCCCTGTTCTTAATTATTTTTTTTCTAGAATTATGCTTAGTAGTTCATTCCATTATTTGTTGGATTAGTTAAGGAGAGTCATAGATTTGAATTGTGACGATTAGTCCTCGTGGGAACGATCTCGTAATACGTACCATATCTACATCTGATTCGTATACTTGCGAGTTTAAAAATCATTTAAATCGTGTTGGTTTAAATAAAACATCACTTGATACGATGGATCCTTCTACTCCAAGAATTTGATTTGGAAATTAAAGATAAAAAGGGAGTAGAGAACGTAGTGGCCGATCACCTTTCTCGCCTTAATACCTCTGATTCCCTTGAGGCGACCCATATCAATGACATGTTCCCTGATGAACAACTGTTCAGAGTCTCCCATTCACCTTGGTTCGCTGATATTGCTAATTATCTTGCTACAGGTTCTATACCAACACATTGGACTGCACAAGATAAGAAGAAATTTTTCACCGAGGTACGCAAATTCTTCTGGGATGATCCATACTTGTTTAAATATTACCCAGACCAAATTTTGAGGAGATGTGTGCCAGACGATGAGCATCAGAGTTTCATCTCCTTCTGTCACTCACAGGCCTGTGGTGGTCACTTTTCTGTAAAAAAGACCACGGCCAAGATTCTACAGTGTGGCTTTTATTGGCCCACTATGTTCAAGAACACTCATGAGTTTTGCAAAGCTTGTGAGCGTTGTCAGAAATTGGGAGCATTGTCCCGTCGAAATATGATGTACTTGAATCCTATTCTTATCATAGAGGCATTTGATTGCTGGGGCATCGATTTCATGGGGCCATTCCCCCAATCTTTTGGGAATTTATATATTTTTCTTGCCGTGGACTATGTCACTAAATGGGTCGAAGCGATTCTGTGTCGAACTAATGACCATCGTACGGTCATTAAATTCTTAAAAGAAAACATCCTTTCCTGATTCGGAACGCCTCGAGCCATTATTAGTGATGGAGGTTCACACTTTTGTAATAGGCCATTCGGGAGTTTAATGAAAAAATATGGTATCTCTCATAAGGTGACCACCCCATACCACCCACAGACAAGTGGGCAAGCTGAGATTTCTAACAGGGAGATCAAACACATTTTGGAGAAAACGGTTAACCCTGACTGTAAGGATTGGTCAATTCGATTGACCGATGCCTTATGCGCGTATCGTACTGCTTTTAAAACTCCTATTGGAATGTCTCCCTTTAGACTCGTCTATGGGAAGGCTTGCCACTTGCCGGTGGAGTTGGAACATAGAGCCTACTGGGCGATCAAAAATCTGAATTTCAATCTGAACAACGCTGGCTCGCTACGCAAACTTCAATTAAATGAACTTGAAGAAATCTGGAACGACGCATACGAGAACTCGAGAATTTACAAGGATAGGATGAAGGCGTTTCATGACCAACATATTCTACGTAAATCATTCATGCCAGGTCAGAAAGTCCTTTTGTATAATTCTCGATTACATCTCTTTCCGGGTAAGCTTCGATCTCGTTGGACCGGCCCTTACATTGTTGTTACTGCTTATCCTCATGGGGCCGTTGAGATAAGAGATCCCGACAATGGTAAGGAATTTAAAGTAAATGGACATCGATTAAAACCATTTGTCGAGAATTTTGATTCAGAGGACATGTCCACGCCTCTGAATGATCCTGTTTACCAGGACTGATCTCCTAGTCTGATGGAGGTATAGGTAGGTTTATCGCTTTCTTAGGACTAGGGTAGTTGCTTTATTTGTCTGGCTGAAGACGATAAACTTAGCGCTCCTGGGAGGCAACCCAGCTTTTCAATTTATTTCATTTTCTTAGTTAGTTCAATGTTTGTGGGTAACATTACTGCAAACCCTCACGAGACTACAACTCGTCCACTAGGGGCAACCTAAAGGTTTAAAGGCTTGTTGCATGCGCTAAATGCAATTGAGAGCACCTGTGAAAGTAGTATAGGTAGGATTTCATTTTTATTAGTTTTGTGTTGCTTTCTCTCTCGTGTTGATTGGATTCCATGCTGCGATCTCTTGAAAAATCTCTCTCGATTCGTTATCCAGGTACTATCTTCCCATCACTTTTTCTTTACTGTCGTTGTCTCATGTGCATTGCATGTTTATATCTTTTACATTGAGGACAATGTAGATTTTAGGTTGGGGGTGGGAGATTAGGTTACCTAATCGGTGTTTTCTTCGTCTTGAGCAAAAATTGTGAAAATTTTTAAAAATTTTTCTGGACTTTTTGGTGAATTCGAAGTGATTTGACGACCATCTTTTATGCAGAATTACATGATATTGAATGTTGGTGATTTACTACTTTGGATTCAGTTGTCCGTTACATTTCACAGTTAAGGTTGAATTATTAATCCATGATTAGAAGTTGTAAACATTGATTGAGTCATGATTTCACATGTCACATCTCGTTTACACATTAAGATTTCAGTTTGAAAGTGAAGGGTTAAATTGGTGATCGGTAAGCATAGAAGGAACCAACTTGAACAATTGCCCGTCATGATCAATTAAACGGAAAAGATACCATTGAAAAAGGTTAGGCAAAGAATCTTCACTATAGGTTTGCTCCCTATAAGTGTGGATTTCATTCCCCATGGATAATATACAAAAAGATTTGGGTATACAGTTTTCACCATAGGTTTGCTCCCTATAGGAGAGGAGACTTGATTCCCTTCTTAGACGTTAAAAAAAAAATAAAAAAAAAATCAAAAGCTGAAGTAATGAAAAGATGATCTTTGAGGCAAGCTTTGATTATCATGAATTCTCTTGTTGGTTACCAACGATATCCTGAAATATAGAATTGAATATTAATGTTGAAAGTTGGGATTGCACTTTACACCTGTGGAACTCAATGTTTAGGATTATTCTAATTAAGGGACTAATACTTTGAACTTGGTTATGAAGTTTACCGTGTGCTTAAGTCTAGGAGAGAGTAAGGCCCAACATTCATGAATTGTTAAATTCTAAATATCTAGATTATTTTCCAAAATCACTCGAGTTCATAGAAATTCTCCTGTAATTTTCAACTTATTTTTCGCATATTTTGCTCGGGACTAGCAAAATGCTGGTTGGGGGTTGTGTTGAGGGTCAAATATTGCATATCAGACCCCAATTACTGCCTGGATTTACGAACATGATACCATTTAATGCCCTATTTTAATCGTGTTTGTGATGCAAGGTACATTTGCAAGCGTGAACTGAAAAAGATGCTAAAAGCATGGAATTAATGCTCTGATGACACCAAGGCAAGGGACGGACTCCACGGGACCAAGATCGACAAATTTACATGCCAAAGACCCGAGAAATTTGAGAAACTGAAGCTCAAGTGGCCTGAAATTGGTACATAATGCAAGATCACAGATTTTCCACCATCCGTTCGGCCTGAAAATTCATACACGGCCTGAAGACCTTAAATTAACCGCACACGTAAATTTTCAACTGTTGGATCTCTCTAGAAGTGGCCCGACAGACAGATCAGCCTCTTAAATCCTCAATTTAGGGCCCGCCTGGTATCTGGAAAGGCTTCAACTTCAGTCTCAACATCTAAAAATGTGTGGAGCAATAAATGGATGGAGCGGATTTTGCGACATGTTACAGGGGACTCCACATGTGCATTACACGTGCACGAAGTCCACATGCGCCGACTGTGCACCGCAGGAGTTCAAGTCAGTCAGCGTTACGCTGACCGATGCATCTCCCTCTCCGTCTCTGTTTCAAACAGCGATCGATAACGTTGTCCGCTGGTTTTGCTTGTGGGCCCCACTTATCATCTGTTTCGATGATCTGAGTCGTTCACTTATCTCAGGAGACGGCAAAAACTAGCGCCTAGGTGACCTTTTGGTCCCATGCACCTGATCACAAGAAATATCCGTCCAACATCAAGATGGACGGTGGAATGAAAATGTCATGGGCTACCATGGCTTGGATCCAAAACTGATCATACCCGAATGGTTTTTCGGTTACATTCTAATGAACGGGGTGGATTTCTCAAACACTGATGTATGTGGACCCCACCAATATCACCCCAAGCCAGCGTGCGTATGCACAGCGTCCGCAAGGTGCGGATGCTGATTCATGTTGTGGGCCCCATACATTGTCCATATGGACAATCCAAATCGTCCGTGCGATTCAAGAGGACCATATCACTCATGCCTAGGTGTCGGAATTGCATGATACAATGAACGATCAGTCTTTCACCGTTCAACCGCAACTCGGACGGTAGTCTGAAAAGCTCAGTAGGCCGCACCAAAGCCAGTCAAAAACCATCCGTTTCCAGCTTGTTTTTCGAAGCAAATATAATGAACGGACTGGATTTGTCAAAGTTGCATCGAGCATGGCCCCACCAAGGTTCAGCGCAAAAATGAATTGCGTAAGAAGTTCTGCTGCGTAAAACTTCCGCATGGGCTTCGGAAATTCCAGCCACTGCCTCTGGCACTCGACCACCCCTGTTACCTATAAGAAGGAGGAGAGAGAGAACGAAAAAAAAAAAAAAAGAAAGACTTGCTGGAAGATTCATTCACGGCTGAGAAGGGGACGACAGTTAGAGAGAGCGACAGAGAGAGTATTTTCTATTTGTTATTTGCTATTTTTATTTAACTTTGGGAGATTTAGCCTAATCATGTTTGGCTAAACCTCTTAGCTAGGGCTAAGAGGTGAAGCTTGTAATGAGATGGGGGATTTTATTCCCTGCCTTTGATTTGATTTTAATTCATGAACTGAATTTGATTTTTGTTGCATTAAGGGAATACTTTTAGTTTTCAATGGTTTGTTGTGACTGAAATTACAATACATCTGCGGTGGCTTTGAGTATTTCTTTCCTCTTTATGTTTATGACGTCAGGAAGTCCTGTTGTTCACCATCGTCTCCTGGGCATGGTCGGATGACGGTACCTTTCCTAACTTTCATAGCGTGTTGATTGGTTGGTAATTAGTTTAATTCTGTTGTTTACTTTGTCTCCTGGGCATGGTTTGGTGATGGAATCCATTCTAATTCATACACCTTTCATCTTTTGAGCACTATATCAAATAAGTTCAGTCTAATTTCCATGATTCTTGAAGCAGACATAAGATCTCCCTGATCTCTACAAGTGGATCCTCTGAATCCCTAGTTTCCTTTCTCTGAATTTTCTTCTCAGTTTAGATTAATATTTCATCATTATTCTTCAAATTACACTCAATTTAGATTTCATCTCATTCTAGTTCTAGTCCTAGTTAGTTTCAGATAACGTACAGGTTTCAGTCCCTGTGGATTCGACCTCGGTTTCACCAAGTTTATTACTACATCACAACCCTGCACTTGGGGAGTGAACAGGTTGTTCTACGTAAATTTTTTCATGTAAATCGTCATTTAAAAAGGCACTCTTTACATCCATCTGATAAATTCTAAACTTTCTAAAGCAAGCGATGAAAATAAAAAGTCTGATAGATTCAAGGCAAGCGACTGGAGCAAACGTTTCATCGTAATCGATGCCTTCAATCTGATTGTACCCTTGTACAACCAGTCTAGCCTTATTTCGTATAATATTTCCAAGTTCATCAGACTTGTTTTTAAAGATCCATTTTGTTCCAATAATGTGTTTATCTTTAGGTCTAGGAACAAGATACCAGACATCATTACGAACAAATTAATTAAGTTCATACTGCATAGCTATTATCCAATTTTCGTCAGAAAGAGCTTCTTTTACATTGATCGGTTCTATTTGGGATGTAAAACAAACATAATTGCATATGTTTTCAAGTTGTTTGCGTGTACGAACTCCAATGAGAGGGTTTCCAAGGATTTGATTAGTTGGATGATCTTTGACAGTCCTACGTTCAGATTGAGATGAAGAGGTATCTTGATTTTCGATTATAAGAATTTCATCATCATCTGAACTCGGAGCAAGTGTATTCAAATGATCATCAATGACCACATTGATGGACTCTTGAATCACACCTATTCTTTTATTTAGAACCCTATAGGCTCGACTGTTTAAGGAGTATCCAAGGAAAATACCTTTATCACTCTTTGTATCAAAATTTCCCAAATTTTCACGATCTCATAAAATGTAACACTTACTGCCAAAAATTCGAAAGTATTTGACAGTAGGTGTCTTTTCGAACCATAACTCATAAGCATCTTATTTTCAGATTTACTAGTATAAACACGATTAATAATGTAGCAGGCAGTATTAATTGCTTCGGCCCAAAGATTTTTGGAGAGCTTCATACTATTTAACATGACATTATCCATATCCTGAAGTACTCTATTTTTTCTCTCAACTATACCATTTTGTTAAGGAGTTTTGGGCGCAGAGAATTCATGTGATATTCCCTAATCGCTACAGAATTTCTCAAAACTGCTATTTTCGAATTCAGAACCATGATCACTATAGATCTTATAAACTTGAGAACCTTTTTCATTTTGGATTCGTTTGATGATCTTCTTTACTTCATCTAGGGTTTCAAATTTGTCTTTTAAGAACGATACCCAAGTGAATCTAGTAAAGTCATCTATGATAACCAAGATGTATTTTTTCCCACATCGACTCTCTGTTCTAGTTGGTCCAATGAGATCCATGTGGAGAAGCTCGAGAGGTCTAGATGTGGTATTGGAGTTCACTTTCTTATGAGAGCTCCTAATCTGTTTGCCCAACTGGCATTTACCACATATTTTGTCTACTTTTTGTAATTTGGGTAGACCTCTTATAAGTTCTCTTTTGCTCAATCTAAATAAGTTCTGGTAGTGTACATGTCCAAGGCGTTTATGCCATAATTCAGTCTCATCAGTATGGACCATGTAACACGATTGAGTAGATGAGCTTGCATTATTAACGATGTAGCAGTTTTCAGATGTTCTGCGACCAGTTAATATAACAGAACCTTTTTTATTAACAATCTCACAACCTTGATTAGAAAACTTTACATTATGATTATTGTCGCATATCTGAGATATACTCAGTAGGTTGTGTTTCAAGCCCTCAACATATAATACATTTTTAAATAAGGGAAGGTTATAAAGCTGAATCGTACCTTGGCCAATGATTTTGCAATTGTTTCCATCACCAAAAGTGACTGACCCATTAGTCCTGTCTTCAAGATCGGTGAATAAAGCTTTGTCGCCTGTCATATGTCTGGAGCAACCACTGTCAAGGTACCACTTTGAATGGCTTGTAGCTTTGAAAGCAGTGTGGGCAACCAAGCAGTCAACTTTAGGAACCCATTTCAGTACTGTTTTGGGTTTAGGAGTGTAGTTGGACTTTTTCTGTCTATTGTTATATGAATGACCTATAGAGTTAAATTTTAATAGCTCCTTGAGAAGATCAATAATCTTTTCAACCAAAGGATTTTGGTTTTGAAGATTGAAGTTGGCATGACTATTTTTAGATTTTTGAAAGGTCCTTGAATTTTTTGAAAAACCTTGATAAGTATACTTTACTTTTGAGTTCGAAGACTCTCCTTTCACAAACTTAGGAGCAGTATTCTTTTGTTTAGGAGAAGTATTCTTATCATAGCCCAACCCGGATCTATTGCCACATTTTCTCGATCCGGATAACAATTTTTCTAATTTAGGATCACCTTGGGCATATCTCCAAGTGTCTTTTAAACTCAAAAGAGAAGCTACTTCATTTTTGAGTTTCTCGTTCTCAGTTTTCAAATCATCAACTTGGGAGGTTTTGATTTTTAAATCACATTTGGTCTTTTCAAAAAAATCAGAAATATGAGATTTTTCTAAGACAAGAGACTCATAATCTTCTTTAAGTTTAGAAAATTTTTCCTTTTGTAATTTAAGCTTGACAGCAATTTTACAACTCTCCTTATAAAGGGCATTGTATGCATTCTGAAGATCATCTTCATTGTCACAATCACTATTCAGATTCTCTTCGCTAGTTACTTCATCATAATCTGAAAAAGTGACTTTGGCTAGAGTCATAAGGGCTTTAACATCATCTCCCGACTCGTTTTCAGAATCTTCTAATTTCGAAGAGGATTCCGAATCAGATGATTCATCCCAAGTAGCCAACATACTCTTTCTTTTTAATTTGTCCTTTTTAGGACATTTGTTAGCCAAGTGCACATATTCTTGACAGTTGTAACATTGACTATCTTTCAAAGATTTTCGAGCTCTAGGTTTAGATTGTCTCTTATCGTTTGATTTTTGAAAATCTCCTTTTTTCTTATTTTTCAAAATTTTATAAAACCTTTTTACAAAAAGTGTCATATCATCTTCGGAATTTTCAAAGTCTGAAGTGCTCTCTTGTGGAATATTTTTAGATAACTTGAGAGCAATTGATTTTCCTTTTGGAGCTTTAAAGTTCATTTCGTAGGTCTGTAAAGAACCAACTAGTTCCTTAACCCTCATGTTATCCGTATCACGAAGTTCCTGAATCGCAGTTACTTTTGAATTGAACCGTTCAGGAAGTGAGCGTAGTATCTTTGCACATACTTTACTTTCTGGGATTCTATCACCAAGACCCCACATTGAGTTTACAATGTCATTCAATCTAGTGTAGAAGTCCATAAACATTTCATTCTCCTCCATATGAATTTCTTCAAATTTAGTTGTGAGGAGTTGGACTTTAGATTTCTTGACAATTGATGTACCCTCGTGTGTCATTTCTAAAAGATCCCATGCTTGTTTAGCATTTTCACACGAGATGATTCTTTTGAATTCATCTGGTGACAATGCACAAGTAATTGCATTTAGTGCTTTTGCATTGGCACTACTCTCACTTTTCTGAAGTGTGGTCCAAAGAGCATAAGATATTACTTTCATTGATTTTGAACCATCTTCATTAGTTACTTCAGTGATAGGTAGTTTCCATCCGTTCACTGTGGCCAGCCACACCCTTTCATCCATGGATTTGAGAAAGATTCTCATCCTTACTTTCCAATAAGCATAGTTTGTGCCATTAAAGGGTGGTGGCCTAGTGACAGATAGGCTATCAAAATTTGACATCTTAATATAGCTTAGATCGTTAGCTCAGGAAATAAATCCAATAAATAATCAAAAGCACAGGCTATTAGGCTCTGATACCACTTGAAAGGGCCTAGCTATATGCCCTAGAGGGGGGTGAATAGGGCAATGCCAAATAAAACTTAAAACAGCGGAATAATAAAAGATATAAATAACAATGCTGAAATAATAACACTCTCAAAACATATGAAATATGAGAATGATACTAAATCAGTTCTAAGAACAACCTTACACCAAAAACCAATGGCTTATGGTAGGACAACCTTATTTCTAGAATGATCTAGAAAACACAAATGATATGGAAAATAAATCAAGAATAACTTAAAGAAATAAATCCTAAGTTATTACACCATTCAACCACACTTGCTTGAAATGAAAATTACAACATTCATCCACAAAAGCAATTCACAATACTGAAGGAATAAATGAATAAAGAAATCAAGCACATCCACAACACAACGATATATAGTGGTTCGCCTGTGTGTTCACCAACTGTTAGCCAACAGCCACACAGAATGCTACTCCACTCCTAATATCCTCACACAGGGGATATTAGCATGCACTATCAAAATAGGTTTTCACAGGTTCACCCAAAACCTTCACAATTGTGTCTTTTTATCTCGGGCTTACACAATCCAAAAACCCCCACAATCTGAGTTTTCTGGCTCTCCTCAGATAACCAAAACAATGAGATTTTTCTGGCAAATCTCAAACAAAACCAGAGAAAGTAAATTACAAAGTAAAATACCTGGATCTCCTTTTGAAGTAGCCCAGTAGAACCAATCGGAGTAGATGAATGATACGTCGTTCAATGTCCAATACTCACATAAAGAATGGTTCTATGTCTAATTGATTTTAGATTAAATCAAGAAGAGCAAGGTCTATTTGATTTTGATCCCAGAAGAAGGAATATCACAAATTCCTCTTTTCTAAATAAGATTGGAACATGGATCAAAATCACAATAGAAAAATGCTAACAAAAGGAATATTAAATATGCACAATAGCTTAAAAAAATAATCACAACTTATCTCAGAGTATAGCCTTAATCGCTTGAATTGAATGGAATTGAATGAATAAACTCTGAAATTCGTGCATTATTTATAACCTGAAAAATCTCATCTTCGACTGGTCTTAGGATCCTAGGACTGGTCGTAGCATCAAAGATTTTGAAAGATTTCCACGGGATTAGATTAGTTGTTCTCACGATTAGTCTTAGGTAGCCTACGACTGGTCGTGAGACACCTACGACTGGTCGTGGGACTCGAGATAGGTCGCTGGAGTTCGAGTCGTAGGACTACGACCGGTCGAAGGATGAGTCGTAGGACTTCCCAGGACTGGTCGAAGCAAGTCCAGGACTGGTCGAAGGACAACCAGGAAAATCTGAAAATCTGTAACAACCTAGGACTGGTCCTGAGAAACCTAAGACTGGTCGTTGCAGACCTAGGACTGGTCTTAAGATCTTTAGGACTGGTCTTAGAACAGTCACACCAAGTAAATTAAAATATTCAGATTATGTATCTAGAATAACCTATCATACAGACCAACCTAAGGTCAACCTAAGGTCAAACAAACCTTGAAGCGAGATGGACATTGAAGTCTTGAAGGTCTGTATTCTCAGATGATCTTGAAGTAGAAGCTTGAGTCGAGTTGATGGTCTTTCTCGAGCTTGGTACATTCTTGACTTGTCTTAATGAAGTCTTCTAATCTTGAACTTGTTAGAAGAAAACTTGAAGTCTTCTATTCTTGTAGACTTCATTCATGACATGTCTTGCAAACATTCTTCATTTATGATCTTGTCTTGAAAACATTCTTCATTCACGATCTTGTCCTGAAGCAGTATGTAGTCACAAACAAGAAACACAAGAAGTACAAGACATATAGGTTTTGGCACTACAAAATTTGACAACCAAAGGGATATGAAATCATAGCACTAACAACATGTAACAACCGCGACCCATATAACATGGGAACCACGACCCATATAACATTATAACTACGACCCATGACAACCACGACCCACATAACATAAGAACTACGACCTTATTACATTACAATCATGACCGTTGCCACATTACAACCACGACCCATGTTATATGGGTCTCAGTTATATGGGTCTTTGTTAGCATGTTATATAGGTCTTGGTTATCATGTAGTATGGATCTTGCTTGTCATGTTGTATGGGTCTTAGTTAGCATGTTACATGGGTCGTGGCTGTCATGTTATATGGGTCTTGGTAGTCATATTATATGGGTCTTGGTTGTCATGTAATATGGGTCTTGATTGTCATGTTGTATGGGTCTTGGTTGTCATGTTATATGGGTCTTGGTTAGCATGTTATATGGGTCTTGGTTGTCATGTTGTATGGGTCTTGGTTAGCATGTTATATGGGTCTTGGTTGTCATGTTGTATGGGTCTTGGTTAGCATGATATATGGGTCGTGGTTGTTATGTTATATGAGTCTTGGTTAGCATGTTCTATGGGTCGTGGTTGTCATGTTGTATGGGTCTTAGTTAACATGTTCTATGGGTCTTAGTTGTCATGTTGTATGGGTCTTGGTTGTCATGTTCTATGGGTCTTGGTTAGTATGTTATATAGGTCTTGGTTAGCATGTTCTATGGGTCGTGTTGTCATGTTATATGGGTCTTGGTTAGCATGTTATATGGGTCGTAGTTATTATGTTGTATGGGTCTTGATTAGCATATTGTATGGGTCTTGGTTAGCATATTGTATGGGTCATGGTTGTCATGTTATATGGGTATTGGTTAGCATGTTATATGGGTCTTGGTTAACATGTTGTATGGGTCGTGGTCGTTATGTTATATGAGTCTTGGTTAGCATGTTATATGAGTCTAGCATATTGTTTGGGTCTTGGTTGTCATGTTGTATGAGTATTGGTTGTCATGTTATATGGGTCTTGGTTAGCATGTTGTATGGGTCTTGGTTAGCATGATATATGGGTCGTAGTTGTCATGTTATATGGGTCTTGGTTAGCATGTTATATGGGTCTTAGTTAACATGTTCTATGGGTCTTAGTTAGCATGTTATATGGGTTTTGGTTGTCATATTGTATGGGTCATGGTTAACGTGTTATATGGGTCGTGGTTGTCATGTTGTATGGGTCTTGCATAGTATGTTATATGGGTCTTGGTTGTCATGTTGTATGGGCCTTGGTTAGCATGTTATATGGGTCTTGGTTGTCATGTTGTATAGGTCTTGGTTAACATGTTATATAGGTCGTAGTTGTCATGTTATATGGGTCTTGGTTAGCATGTTATATGGGTCGTGGTTGTCATGTTCTATGGGTCTTTGTTAGCATGTTATATGGGTCTTGGTTGTCATGTTGTATGGGTCTTGGTTTGTATGTTGTATGGGTCTTAGTTGTCATATTGTATGGGTCTTAGTTAGCATGTCATATGGGTCTAGCATGTTGTATGGGTCTTGGTTGTCATGTTGTATGGGTCTTGGTTAGCATGTTATATGAGTCGTGGTTGTCATGTTATATAGGTCTTGGTTGTCATGTTGTATGGGTCTTGCTTAGCATGATATATGGGTCGTAGTTGTCATGTTATATAGGTCTTGGTTAGCATGTTTTATGGGTCTTGGTTGTCATGTTGTATGGGTCTTGGTTAGCATGTTATATGGGTCTTGGTTGTCATGTTATGTGGGTCGTAGTTAGCATGTTATATGGGTCTTGGTTGTCATGTTGTATGGGTCTTGATTAGCATGTTATATGGGTCGTGGTTGTCATGTTGTATGGGTCTTGATTAGCATGTTATATGGGTTTTGGTTGTCATATTGTATGGGTTTTGGTTAGCACGTTATATGGGTCGTGATTGTCATGTTATATAGGTCATGGTTAGCATGTTATATGGGTCTAACATGTTGTATTGGTCGTGGTTGTTATGTTGTAAGGGTCTTGATTAGCATGTTTTATGGTCTTGGTTGTCATGTTGTATGGGTCTTGGTTAGCATGTTTTATGGGTCTTGGTTGTCATGTTGTATGGGTCTTGGTTAGCATGTTATATGGGTCGTGGTTAGCATGTTATATGGGTCTTGATTGTCATGTTGTATGGGTCTTAGTTAGCATGTTGTATGCATCGTGGTTGTCATGTTGTATGGGTCTTGGTTGTCATGTTGTATGGGGTGTGGTTGTCATGTTGTATGGGCCTTGGTTAGCATGTTGTATGGCTCTTATTTGTCATATTGTATGGGTCTTGGTCAGCATGTTGTATCGATCGTGGTTGTCATGTTGTATGGGTCTTGGTTAGCATCTTATATGAATCTTAGTTGTCATGTTGTATGGGTCTTGGTTAGCATGTTGTATGGGTCGTAGTTGTCATGTTTTATGGGTCTTGGTTAGCATGTTATATGGGTTTTGGTTGTCATGTTGTATGGGTCTTGGTTGTCATGTTGTATGGGTCTTAGTTGTCATGTTATATGGGTCTTGGTTAGCATGTTGTTTGGGTCTTGGTTGTCATGTTGTATGGGTCTTGGTTAGCATGTTATATGGGTCCTGGTTAGCATGTTATATGGGTCTCAGTTGAATGTGTCTTGGTTAACACGTTATATGGGTCTTGGTTAGCATTATATATGGGTCGTGGTTGTGATGTTGTATGGGTCTTGGTTAGCATGTTATACTGGTCTTGGTTAGCATCTTATATGGGTCGTAGTTGTCATGTTGTATGGGTCTTAGTTAGCTTGTTATATGCGTCTTGGTTGTCATGTTGTATGGGTCTTGGTTGTCATGTTGTATGGGTCTTTGTTAGACCCATATAACATGCTAACCAAGACCTATATAACATAGGACGTGATTGTAATGTGGCAACAGTCATGATTGTAATGTAGTAAGGGGTCGTAGTTCTCATGTTATATGGGTACAATAGCTTAAGGCCAACAATGGGGAGATTCGTTCCGTCCACCCTGTCAACCAGCTCGGCGTAGGCCCAAAAAGTCCTGACTTGGGCAATGTCCACTTCTAACAAACATCACGGTGAGCCCAGAAAGTTTCACCAGTGGGTTCCATTGTCACCAATATTTTCTTTTATGTGGCCCACACGAGCTCTGGATAAGGCTGATATTTGAACCCTAGCTCTAAAATGACACGACAAAAAAGATGGGCAGCATGGATTACTTTTATGTGGCTCTAAAATGACATGACAAAAAGGATGGGCCCCACGAGCTTAGTCCTTGCCTGCAAGCAAAAAAGGGTTCCATACACATTACTTGCTTGGCGTTAAATATGACGTAACTTCTTCTTCCCTGGAAAACCGTACAACTACTGAAACAAGGATAAGGGCATTTTGGTCCAAATAATTTTCAAAAGCATATTAGAAGGCCTTTTAGGGAAAATGTGGAGTGTCGTAATGATCGAGGTAATTTGCCCAAAGTTCGAGGTGAGTACGGTCAATTTCCCTTCTTTTTTTTTATTCTTTTCTTGGAATGTTCTTTTTTCGGTACAAGATGCCTTAACTGATTTGAATTGAAGATGATTTTCGGAAAGCGATATGAAAATGCATTGAAAGTGACGAGTGAAAAAATCAAACAGATCCGAAATTTCGTGGAAGGTGTGCAAGTTCTATTCTTTCTCCCGTGTATATCTTCGACATGCGGGCCGCGTCTGACGTGGAAGGACGCAGATCGCGTACTACCCCCGTCCCTAGCTACGAACGGGCAGTTCGGTGGGCAGGCCTACCGTGATGTATCTATACATCCAAGCTGTCTACCCTTTTATTAGATTATTTTAAGGCAGTTAAACAAAAATGAAGCAGATCCAACGATCAAATGAACCACACCATAGATGACTCTTGCATTTAATGCAACTGACATTTAATGCTTTGTGCATTTTAATGCAACCAAGCTTATTATTTGGTGTGGTTGGATCTACCTTATTTTTGTGATCATGCCTTGAAATAATCCGAGAAAAGGGATTGACGGCTTGGATTTACAGATACATTACGGTGGGCTTGCCCACAGAACTGCCCGTTCGGAGCTAGGGACGGGCGGGTGTTGTACGCAATCCGCGTCCGACATGGAAACGCCACATATGTTTTTAATGGCGTGATTGACGGAGACGTTGCCACGTTGGATAGCTATTTCCGGGAGCAGATTAGTAGTTAAGGGCCCATTTGGCCACCTGCATTAGGTGGGATTAAGCTAGATGGAATTGAAAAAGTAGCATTAAATGCATGTGTAAGGTATTGTCTCTGGATTGGGTGTATCCCATGCTTTTTAATGGCATGTTTGAAAGACATGGGAGTAACTTCTATCCAGCAGGATTGGAGCCAAATCCTGTTTGGGAAAGATAAATCATGGGATTGCAAATATATAAATCATTTCTATATATTTTTTTGTGTCACCATCGAGGTAGACTCCATTTGGACAATCCGACTCGTTCACCAAGTAGGTCAGCTCGAGCGGGTCTTATGGATCCTAACTTTGACTGGTTTGGATGATCAAAGACCCCACAGAGAGCCTTGAAAGGTTTCAACAGCAGGAGTTCATTTCCCTCTGTGTGGCCACTTGAAACTCGAATCTGCCTCAATTTTTGGCCCTTGGCCTAAAATGATATAGAGAAACCGGTGTACAGTGTGGATATATCATATACATCACGGCGGGGTCACGAGTGGGACACCCCACCCCACCTCGGCGAGCGGTGACGTGAGTGGGTCTTACCAACCCACCGTCACCTATAGTGTGGTCCACTAATGGTTGGATCAACTTGATTTTGGTTCCAATGGTCAAAATAACTTAATTAAAGAGGTGGATGGTGTGGATCTAACAGATACCTCATTATGCGTCCCATGAGTAGAAACCCACTATAAAATTCTATGCATGCGAGTGTGAGGTAGGAGTTTTCCAGTCTCTGTGGCCCAACGGATGAGGATAGATTTCATTTTTGGGTTTTAAGGATAAAACAAAATGAAAAATTGGGTGGACAGCTTGGATGAAACATACACATCAAGTTGAGACCCACAAGTGGAGGCCCCACCCTTCCCTTACAACTCGTGGAGGTGGGATTCGGAGAATCAACGAGAGATGGCAAAATCCCACCCATAACGATGATGTTTGGGCACCAATCTCAAAATGATTTTCATCCTCCATTCCAAACATGTCAACCAGATGTATTAGATGGGATTATGAATATCATCACATCTAGTACCACCTAATGCACCTGGCCAAACAGGCCTTAAGGTGTTACCCTAATCGTTCGAGGCCCACCTTGTTGTATTTATTGTATGAGTCAGGATCCTCTGGTACCAGGTCAACAGGATTTCCTGTAATCCTAATGGTTTCGCGTCCGAAGCTTCTATTTTTTTTATTATTATTAATTCTTTAAGTGAGTGGTGACGTGGACCAATGAGGAATAGGATAACAGGAAATCCCTATTGACCAGATAACAGAGGATCCCGACTCTGATCAAGCTTTTTTTAAATATCATTTTAGAACAATATCCCAAAATCTAATATGAAAAGAATTTTAGGTGGATCATACAACTAGAAAGAGTGATGAATGACAATTAGAAACCTTTTGTGGGCCATAAAAGTTTCGGATCGAGCTGATATTTATATTTTATCATCATTAATTTCCTATTGACATTATCAACATATTCGATGGAAAATAAATTAATGAAACCTTACTATGGACCCTTTAGAAATTTTAATGGTGAGGCACCCAGCCAAACATATTTCCTGTTCTGTGTTCCACCTTAGATTTGTATCTTCTCAAATTTTGTTTTTCCTCCGTTGCGAGATAACAATTGAGTATGTCTCCATCCATTCGGAGGATACATTGTTAGATGTTCCAATGATCTGAACCTTCCATATTCTTTCTAATAATACAATATATTATCTTATAGTGAAATTTTGTTGATAATATTCATTTTTATGGCGTCAAAGTTGAATACGAGTCGAAAAATAATTCCTTTATAGATACCGATGAAAAAAAAATCATCTATTAGATTTAATTTCTTTATTTAATTTCTTTATCCAATATTTATGTTACATAATCCATAAATGATCAGTTCTGATCATCTTCTTACAAAGTATTTGGGCGCGATTGGGTAGAGATACACACTGAAATCTCAGTCGCGACAGAGGAAAATATAATTATTTACACTTCCCGGGCATGTGAGAGTAGTTGGGATTCGGCCTGCGTTATCCAGCGTGCAGTCCTGTTTGGAGATGATTTTCCAACCCGGATGATGAGCTTTGGGTATCCCGCCAATACCGTCCGTCAAAAGTTTGGATTTAGCAATCCCATCTACGGACGGCCGTAACTCGCTTCGACTTCAACGCCGGATAAACCGACGCGGATTTACTGCGTCTCGAAAGCCTTTCGTAGGAATTAGCTGCTTTTTTGATAGGTTGGCTTTTGATATTCGGTGAAATGGTAAATCGGGCTTAAAACAGTAATGATTATTTTCTCGTGAATTCACAGCATCCTGTAACGACTGTTTACTTTTTAACACAAAAATTAAGAATATTACAAAATATCTGTGAGTCCCACTGTGATGCGTTTCGCTTATCCACACCGTTCATCCATTATTACATTTGCATTCATAGCATGAGTAAAAAAGTGAGGCATATCCAATACTCAAGTGGACCACGTCATACAAAAAAGAGAATCAAATACTTACCGTTAAAAACTTTGTAGGGCCACTGTTTCTTTTGGCGTGGGCCATTTGAGTGCTAGATCTGCTTCATTTTTTGTCTCATGCTCTAAAATATTGTAATAAAACAGACTGACGGAATGGATATATCATACGCATTACCTTGCAGTAAATAAATTAAAATTACATCCGTTAAACCAATTTCACTAGCACAAACTCCTATGAGTTTTCAAACGCAGGAAATCGTGATAATCACTATTTCCCTTGCATTTCCCATTTCTCTGAAAAACAAACAGCCCCGGTCGGATTGGAAGGGATTGGATGGTATTGGAAAGGATCGGAAGTTAAACCCCGGGATTGGCCGAGCATGTCAAAAAGAGTCGGTGATCTGATCCTAATCCCATGAATCTTAAGGGGTCGTTTGGCACCTTGGATTGGAGGGGATTAGAGGGGGTTTCAAATCCCCTTGGTTGTTTGTTTGGTAGCATAAAGCAACTAGGGATTGCCAATCCAGGGGGTTTCCAATCCCCTCTTTGAGGGGGGTTTGTAATCCACGGTGAGAGCTTGGATTACACCTAAAATCACTTCAATAGTTGCAGGTATAAATGTGTGTCACTGTACACTATCATTCTACTGGGCACATGGCCCACTAACGATGATCAGCACTGTCCAAACATTGTTCATGTAGATCAGCACCGTCCAAATATTATCCAGCACCATCCAAACATTGTCCATATCAATCAACGATTAAAAATCATTGGTTAGTCACTTAGACATGATCTTGTGCTTGCGGTCCATCTGAGTCTTGGAATTTCATCATTTTTAGGCAAAACATAAATTTTAGCGAGCTTATCACAACCATAGTGCCAACATTTATATATCTTACTAATTGGGAATATTATAGTTTATTTAGTAATTAAATTCAAACCCCCGTAAATATGCCATGTATAGGTATTTTTGAATTAAAGTTGATTCACACTCTAGGGTGCCAAACACACCAAGAGGATTGCCAATCCAGGGGTTTCCAATCCTGAGGGTTGCGAATCCAGGGGGTTCCAAATCCACGCTCCCAAACAGGCCCTGAGACAATTCACTGGCAATACCATTATTACCTTTAAATCCAATCCACCCTAATTCATTCAAATTTGCCACGGACTAGTTAATATCATTCAATCCCTTCCACTCCACCCGGCCAAACGGGCCCTTACTTGTTTCTCTGCTAATAGAAGGGTATTTTCGACATTTTAATCAAGTTCGTTGGACGATGAATAGTTAACGCAGACGCTCTATCTACAAGCGCCTAACACATGCGCAGCACATGCGGGAATTTTAAAACGTGTTAGAGATCCGGAGCGTTACTAGCTTTTTCCACATTTTATTTTCTTTTTATATTAAGTGGTCTATGGTATGAAATGGACGATTAGATAAATGATAACCAACGATCTACATTCAAGACGCATGCGTCATTTATCTGATGAATGATCCATTCTGCGTTTTAGGATACATAACCCAAATCAACCTCGAAAATAGTTCATGAACGTCCTGGATCCCTCACACGTGTACCAAGTTGCACGTGCTTCGCTTTTTTTTGCTTTTGTCGCTTGAGTATTTTGAGCGCCTACAATACAATGAGGATGCTGCAGTTCTCTTTAGGGCACTGCGAAGTGGTTTTTCCGTGGAGTAAAACGAAGTGCACTCACACGTGCTGAAGTGGCATACTTGTGAGAGATCCCAGCCTTTCATCAGGAGAGATGTACTGGGTTAAAAATCGGGCCTTTCAGCTTATATGGTGAGAGCATGCAATGTTGATTGTAAGCCGTTGCTCAAATGCTTCTAACCGTTCGTTTAAATTATAAAAATGCGGCCCACTTGATAAGGTGATGTCCTGATTTTCGACCGAGGGATTGAACCTTCTTATTCGCGTAATTGACGTCTTGGATCTTTCACACGAGTGCCACATTAGTTCGTGCACTCACGCAAAGGCAGCTAGGGGAGCTCTCTTTTCTTCGCTTGGCTAAAGGCCCCTAACGGCCCATTTTTTGAGAGAATTGGATGTCCCACATGGAGTTGAGTATAATCAACGGTTGAAATCAAATGGACATATTGCACGTGTAGAGATATGGTGAGATTGGCTCCACATCTCTTATTCTATCGCAAAGCTTGGAGATGGGCCTCAGCTTCGAGGCTGGGAAATGAGCCTGCAGTTGGACATCAGCCCCGTGGGGGAGTAGCCAATCCGTCTCCCCTGACACCAGCCCCGGTCGGTGCTCCGTGGGCCCCACCATGATGTATGTGTTCCATCCATTCCGTTCATACATTTTTACAGATCATTTTAGGGATTGATACAAAAAATTATAGGGATATAAATCTTAGGCAGACCACACCACAGGAAAACAATAATGATTGGATATCCATGATTAAAATTCTCCTAAGGCCCACTGTACTGTTTATTTGACATCCAATCTGTTGATTAGTCCATAAATACCCAGATGAAGGAAAAAAATAAATATCAGCTTGATCCAAAACTTTTATGAACCCCAAAACGTTTTTAATGGTAAACGTTCATTCAACACCTTTTCCTTTAATGTGGTTCATTTAAAATTGAGATATATCTCATTTTTTTCTTCACACCATAAAATGATCTATAAAAATAGATGGACGGAATGGATGAAACACATACATCATGGCGGGGCCCACAGAGCACTGAGTAGCCAATCCGTTTCCGGTGTCAGGGGGAGTCGCCGATCCGTCTCCCTACAAATCCCGTCTACGGACGACCGTCAACACCGGGTAAACCGGACGCAGAGTTCCTTTCGCAGGAAGTTCTTGTGCAAGTATCTTGGGTGGGCCCACTGCAATGTTCGTGAGAAATCCAACCAGTTCATCCGTTTTTCTCGAGCTAATTTTAGGACAGGAGAACCAAAATAAGGTGAATCGAAAATACAATAGGCCCACACGAGAGGCAACCGTGGGGATTTAGGTGAAAATAACCATATAAACGGTTTGGATGTTATATAAACATTAAGGTGAAGCCTAGGAAGGTTTCAACAGTAGGAATTTCTTTTCCCAAATCATTATCTGGTATGGCCCAGTTGAGTTTTTTATACTCATAATTTTTGGTCGCATGCCCTAAAATCATCTCTAAATATGGATGGACGGGTTGGATTTCTCGTATACATAACAGCGGACCCACTTTGCATCCTAGCGCAGGAACATAAGTTTTTATCGTTAGTCCAGAGCAGTCGACCACACCACCGGAAACAGTGTGAATTGAACATCTACCATTTGTGAATTGAACATCTACCATTGATAATTTCTCGGGAACATGGAAGTATAGTATTATTTGTGTTTTCAGTTAATCAATGTCTTTGTGATATTATCAGTAGGTTTAATGAAAAAAACATACATGTAGGCCAAGGAAAGGTTTCCACGGTGGAAATCATCATTCCCTGTGTTATGGTCCATTTGAGACTTACATATACCTTATTTTTTTGTCTCAACCATTACATTGATCTGAAAAAAAGGATGGACGGAGTGAATAAGACAATTAAGAAAAACACTGACAGTGGGCCAAACTGAGTGTACTCAGTACGAAAGGTGGGCAGTCAGTAAGTCAGTACGATATAAAGTGTAAAGTGGGTGGCAATTTGATTTCATGTGGCTTCCAGGACCAACGCCTTTCACAGGATCTATGTGCGAAGGATAGCTAGTTGGGGCCCATAGTGATGTTTATGGGAAATCCACCATGTTCATCAGTTTTTCCACGGTATGTTATGCCATTGAACCAGAAATAACGAAAATCCTTTTCTCATATGGGCCACACGACTGATGATTGAATATTCACCATTGAGACATACGTGGGGCCACACAAGATTTGAAACATGATAACTTTTAACTTTTCACCAATACGTGTATATAATTTACTTTGTGAATGGTATAAATGAGATATATATATATATATATATATATATATATATATATATATATATATATATATATATATATATATATATAAAACACGGTGGACTCAGGAAGGTTTCAACGGTAGGAATTTACCTACACACGTTTATCTTATACTTCACATCACATGAAGTTCCTGCGAAAGTGGTTCGCGAGAAATCCGCATCCATATCCAGGAGATTCAAAATGATTCTGTTTGATGGTTGAATACGGAACGAACTGTTTCTCTTTCTCACGGAAGAAAACTTTAGACCTTAGAAATTGCATGCTTCTCATTCCAAGGCATAACAATTAAAAAGTAAGGGCCAACAATAAGAGTGGTTATCACGTATAACCAGTTGGTTTACCATTCAACCTGTCCAACGTGCCAATACGTCATGCAGGTGAGACACCAAAGCCATGCAAAAGGTAGGCCCCACTAAGAAGATCATGTGATGCAAAAATCACCCTTGTGAACTACCTCCCAGGCAGGCTACACTGTAGAAAAATAATAGAATTTTTCAGTCAAAGTTATTGACAGGGTGATTCAACATGCTAGTACCGTGTCCTGTTTAATAATTGACCAGCCTGATTTTTGCAATCCTATCTTTCCCAAACAAGATTTGGCTCCAATCCCGCTGGATAGAAGTTAGTCCCATATCTTCCAAACATGCCGTTAAAAAGCATGAGGGATACACCCAATCTAAAGACGATACCTTACACCTGCATTTAATGCTACTTTTTCAATTCCATCCAGCTTAATCCCACCTAATGCAAGTGGCCTAACGAGTCCTGAGGGACTAGACGGTGACTCTTCACGTGTACTAATGACATGGTTGTAAGACCATCCAGACTGTTAAAATCCCTGACCCAACTGTGGATGTAACATAACCCAACGATTAGACCGAGAAGATGATGATTGTAACCATCTGATTTTGTGGACCACTGAATATTTTTCTTTAAACCTTCAATTGAATGGTCAGGAATGATTGCCTTGTCACTGTAATTGGCATACCCCACAATTCTGATGATCAGGATAGTCGTACATGCATGCCTTATAAGGTCTTTTCCCGTGGAAAGTGGGGCCCATCTGATGGATGTACTGGATTTCGACCAAAAGCTAAGCATCAAACAACCAAACGATCTAGACCTGGCTAGGGACGGACGTTCCTGTGTCAAGGGCTCTGTGGGGCCATCGTGTTGTATATGTTTTATCCAAGCTGTCCATCTATTTTGGCAGATCATTTTAAGGGATGAGCCAAGAAAGGAGTCCGATCGAAGGCTCAAGTGTACCACACCACCATAAGCAATAGGGATTGAACTCGTATCTTTGAAAACTTCATAAGGTCTATGATAATGTTTATTTGTTCATTAGTTTACATATGAAATATATACATTGTGATGGGCCCCACAAAATCCTTTACGCACCGTCCATCTCTAGCAAGGTCTTGGTGGGGAGCGGATTAGGTGCGGCCGGCCTCACCTAATACGGTGACACCCTTATTGTGGGCCTACCTTATTTATGTCGTTTATCTGTTTTTTCAGACCTTTTGATGGCATGAACTAAAAATGAATCAGATCCAAATCTCATGTGTACCATATTATATGGAAAACAGTGGTATTGAATTCATCGCCGCTGAAAACTTCTTAGGCCGATCTTAATATTATCTTAATGTTTATTTGTCATCCAATCTGTTGAAAAGGTCCCAAAAAACTTGATGAAGTGAAAAAATAAACATCAGCTTAATCCAAAGCTTTTTTGGCCCACAAGAAGTTTTTAATAGTTAATCACCACTGTTTCCTATAGTATGGTCCTAAAGGTGGGCAAGTTGAACTCAATCCGGTGGATCCAACCCGATCCGACCCGTTCTGAACAGAACCGACAGCCTAGATCGGGCCTGATCAAGTCTGTCCATCCAGATACGATCGTTTTTCTGGTTGAATTCCAATAGTGGTGTATCCGGACAGATCCGATCCGATAACCCAAATCGAAAAGACCTGGAGCGGGTAGATCTTCTTCAACGCTCATCTTCTTCCTCTCCTCTGCCCGACGCCCATATCCCGCTCTCATTGGATCTTCTTCCTCTCCTCTGCTCATCCTGCACTATTCAACATAAGCTTGACCAGACCTAGTAGACCCGCAAAAACAGCAAATAGCAATCTCCATCGGAAGTGTTGCTGCCATACTTGAAGAAAGCAGCTTTGCAATCACAGTTTTTCAAACATGTTTGCTTGCATCCATCTAGATCTTTTAGCTTCTGATTGGCAGCGCATGAATCAATGAATTGAAGTAGAAAAGGTTTCCAAAATCCATAAGACGATGATAATCTAATGGACTCTGGTAAGACAAAGGAGTGATTACAGAGCATCCCTAGTTTGGCAATGGTCCTTTGATTCGCTTGAAGTGGTCCAACCCATTTAGTGCTTTCAGACAGCTACAATTGTTGCCTACTCTGCAAACTCCGTAATTGCCACAATCGTGAGGGTACTGGCAGTCATCCCAAGTTTGAACTACGAAATCATAAACCTCTTTCAAAACACCATTTTTCTGCCACCAATAAGACCTCAAATGCCCATCAAAACACCGAGAGCGTATTTCTCCTTTGATCTCGATTGTTAGTTCCAGAAAATCTCAGCCCTCCATTCTGAAGACACTGAGATTTTCTTCATTGGATCTTCTTCCTCTCCTCTGCCTAATCCGAACTTTGTCCAATCCGATCCGACTCGGTTTTCATGACCGAGTCGGACTCGGATCGGCTCAGGACAGCAGGGGTTAGGGCCGATCCAAGTCAGATAACCCGAACTCGGTCATGGATCGGTCTGAGTTCAAGTTGGCCCATGTAAAATCCGGACCGAGTTGAGTTGGACCCAATCCGATCCGACTCGGTCCGATGCCTAGCTCTATATGGTCCCCCTGAAACATGGATTTATTTTAGTTTTGATCTCATGCCCTAAAATGATATATAAAAATAGATGGATGATGTAGACACAAAATAAATAAGGTGGGCCAACATTAAGGGTCACACGGTCTTTGGTGGGGTCGGGTCTGCACCTAATCTGCTTCCGTCATTGTCCCCAATCCATGTCCGATGAATTGGATAATTCTCGCACAATGCCATTTGTTTTCCATACAATGGCACACCAACCAAGACAGGGTTTCCTGAAGAACATACCTGAGATGCTACTCTGACAATCGTGAGAGATGTTACACATGTACTCAGAATTTCCTGAAGAAAATACCCTGTTTGGTCGGGCAGATTAAGAGGGATTAGGAGGGATGGGATGGTAAAAGTTTCCATGGGAAGCAGATTGGCTGGTGTACCATACACCAACTATATAGCTGCTGTAGGTACGTGTCGTCCGAGGATGAGCACCGGCGCTCCTCAAGCTCCGAGTTGTACGAACGGTTCAAAAGAGATCAAAGTTACATGGCCATATAGTAATGTATTTATTATTTCTACGCCGTTCATCTATTTTTAGAGATCATTTTAGAGAATTATCCAAAAAATGAATCATATCCAAAGATCATGTGAACCACACCCCAACTAGTAGCAGTGATAATGATTTTCACCTTTAAACAATTTGTAAGGCCCTCCATAACATTTATTTTCCATCCAATTTGTTAATAAGGTCACAAAGACTTAAATGAAGAAGAAAAACAAATTTCATATTGATCCACGACTTCTATGACCCCAAAAAGGTTTCAATGGTAGACGTTCGATCCCCCGTTGCTTTTTGCACTGTGGTCTACTTGATAGTTAAATCTATCTTATTTTTCATCTTGGTCATTAATATGAGCTCACCAAATGAATGGACGGTTAGGATATAACATATACCTCATGATCAGACCTACAGAACTTGGTGACCTCAATACAACAACTATATAGCTGGTGTCAGGTACACCAGCCAATCCGCTTCTGCAACAAGGCGCATGGATTGCATGGAAATGGAAGCGGATTGGCTGGTGTACCACACAGCAGCTATATAGCTGTGGTAGGTACGTGTCGTGCAAAGACGAGCACTAACGCTCCTCGAGCTCCAAGTTATACGAACGGTTCAAAGGAGATCAAAGTTACATGGGCCCCACAGTGATGTATTTATTATATCTACACCGTTCATCTATTTTTAGAGATCATTTTAGAGCATTTTCCAAAAAATGAATCATATCTAAAAATCGACCACACCACAAATAGCAGTGGAGATAATGATTTTCACTGTTAAACAATTCGTAGGGCCCACCATAACGTTTATTTTCCATCCAATTTGTTCATAAGGTCACAAAGACCTGAATAAAGAAGAGGATAAACAAATTCATATTGATCCAAAACTTCCGTGACCCCAAAAAGGGTTTCAATGGTAGACGTTCCATCCCCCACTACTTTTTTTTAGTGTGGTTCACTTGATAGTTATATCTATCTTATTTTTCGTCTCATGCCTTAATACGACCTCACCAAATGGATGGACGGTTTGGATATAACACATACCTCATGATCAGACCCACAAAAATTGATGACCTCGATACACCAGCTATATAACTGGTGTGAGGTACACCAGCCAATCCGCTTCCGTTTGGGCATGTTAGTATCACATCATCTATCTGGACCATTAGGTCTAGTCCACCTTTTGTTTTTTTGACTAATATGCAAATATGGTTGAAATTGAATGGTCTTAAATATACTTGACTTGAGCTATCTTTTATGAATCATCTGCATCATTTTTGCATGGTGTTGAATGGATGGTTTGGATCATCTACACCATTTCTTGGTCATGCAGCTTATGAAGAGTTGCTGGACATATTGGACGGTCCAGATAAGGTATCCGTATGTAAATGCAGGTCCGCACGGCTTATAAAAAGTAGCCGAACGTATTTATTTTTATTTAATGACGTTGATAGAGGGACGCCGATGTCCCGCGAGTACCTTTCGCACGAAGTGAACCTATGCGGGTCCAATGTGATGTTGGGGAGAAATCCAACCCGTCCAATCGTTTTTTTAATCTCATTTTAGGACAAAATGCAAAAAATTAGCCTAATCCAATACTCAAGTGGGCTGAAAAAGTGAGGATTGAACGTCCACAGTTGAAATACTCGTGGGCCAGAAAAGTTTTGAATCAGGATAATATTTGTATTTTGAGTTTATCTCAGTATGAATTACATTATGAACGGTATGGATGGCATGAAAATATCACTGTCAACCCACAGAGGTTTCAACGGTAGGAATTTTCCTACCTTTGGTGCTGGATTCTGTTCACTTTTTTTCAAAAGTACTAAATTGAGCTCAAAAAATGGATGGACGGGGTGGATTTCTCACAGACATCACGTTTGGGCCCCTCCTTGTCTTCAGCGCAGCAACTTCCCGCGGAAGGCTTTCCTACAAATCCGCGTCCGGCCCCTGTCGAGTAAGCCAAAACCGTCGACCATATTTTATTCAGGCAATCTTTGACAGTGGTAAGTGGCCTAATTAAATAGACCCACATCCATAGCTCAACTGTCAGACCGAGTGGATATACTTCGTTTCAAACACTTGAGGTCTTGGTATCGATCTCCAGTGGGGGTGGCTAACATGGAGTGTGCGTACTGACATGGGTGTGTACTAACAAGCTAACCTAAAAAATGAAAAAAAAAAAAAAAAAAGTGGCCTAATTAAATTCATTTGTACACGGTAATAGGCAGGCGCCATTCAGGGATAGGGCCGTACATGAACCGAGTTTAGTTTCCCAATGCAGAAAACTTTTGAGTTTTCGAACGCAGAAATATAATTAATTCATTCTAAATCTTACTTATCTCACTTTAACATGACATGAAACACAAATATATTGATTTCCACAGTATTCACACAAAATGATTCCGTTTACATTATTTTGTAATTCCAATCTTAAGTTTTAGAGTAAACTTTGTGAATTTAAAATGTTATACTCATCACATGGTATAGTGTTGGCATTTTTTATGTTTCACATAATCACTAAATTTTACAGCATTTGATCATTACAATTATTAAACAATATGTATGAGTTATTTATTTACGGGCAACTACATGATATAGAAATAAAGGAAGGTAAAAAATTCGGATCGCAATTCATGATTGACTTGCAAAGATGGGATGTCCACTCGCTTTGGTATTCGGTTGCACACTACTTCTGTTAAAAAGAGGCATATATAGACACCCCACCCCCAAGCTGATAAACTGATTGAATTTGAATGGATGGATGGATAACCAAACCTCAACCCTAAACCCTCAAATCAGCTCATTAAACCCAGTCAACCCAGTCAACCTAACTTTGAACCCTAGGAACCAAAAACCCTAAAGCCTTTAGTCAACTCGGCGAATCAACTCACTAAGTTAACTCACGTGGTTAGCCTATTCAACCCCACAATCTAGTCAACTCACATAATTAAGCCCAAAACCAAGCCCAATCAGATAAATGGTTGAAACCTTAAAGCAACAACCCTCACAGCAGAGCCTCCACACCCTTGGAGGACGTTACATGCCAAAGCATGGAGTTCAAGTGGGGATCGGCCTGCCGCCGGCCACATGACACTCCCCCTCTTTGGGGTAATGTCCCTCAAGCATGTGAAACTCACCTTTTTCGAACATCAAGTATGGGGTTAAGGTGTATTTATTCCAATGCCCATCTCCTCACCCAAAATTACTCTTTTACCACATCATCCAACCCATGAGATGATACCATGTGACAATCTCCAATCTCAACCATTCAACCACTTTTTGCCCCTAGGATCACTAGGAATTACCAGAAAACTAGTTTGGAAGACTGTTAATAGTCCACATCCCTTCTCATTTCAAGGCATTGACTCTCATTTCCATAAATCCCTTAACCTTAACCTTATCCATCCTTCCACCAAGGAGAGTGAGAGTGAGAGTGAGAGCCCAACCCTAGTATAGCCTAATATATCCAGAGTCCAAGCCTCCCAAGCTACTCAAGTTCAAATATGAGTCACTCAATCTAGCCTTGCGACACTACCATTCATTCAGCCATTCAAGCCTCTATCAATTTTATCGGATCAATGCATTATATATCATTGTGCAACATTCATTCTCAACCCCATGCTTCTCATATACATCAGCGTTATAGTGTATCTCCATCATTTTCATGTATCTGATTTGCGAACATATGCTTTGTGGCTTGCCGATATAATCGGATCTTGCCCATTAGAAGCCTTATTTAGTTAATCGTCGTTTTAGCACATGCTCTTCATTTCATCATTTTCCATCGTATTTGACAGGCGGATGTATGCTCTGAGACCTGCCAATATAAATAGCAGATCCACCAGAAACCTTGATCGGTTGGTCGCCATTTTATCATAAGTATCTATACAGCATCATAAGCATCACACATATAACTTGATCATTTCGAACGTATGTTTTGCGGCTTGCCAATATAGTCAGATCATGTCCATCAGAAATTCGGATCGGTCAATCATTACTGTTATTGCATCGCATTACATCTTTTGCATGTGAGAACTATCCTTATTTTTCGTAAATTATTTAGATCTTGTGAAGTAAAGACCGTACATTCATACGACCATATTGGGTACCTAATACCTTCCTTTTTTGTAACCACAGCCCATTATTTGGAATCTCTGGAACATAAACTCACGAGTCATATTAAACTTAAGGATATTCAAATTCTCAATCTTAAGTGTTTTTATGGGTGCTAACTAACTATAGAATCATAACAACTATTTAGTGGCAAATCTAGTCAAATATAACACTCTTTTACCCTCATCACAAAAGTTATCGAGTGAGGCAACCAGTGAAAAGAAGAGAGTAGATCTCTTGGACCCCCGAGAAATTCGCCCTACAACGTTTGCACTTATCTAACACGATACCACAACATACGGAAGCTTGTGAAGCTTAGAATTATGCTTAAGTCTAAGAAAGTAAGGAGTGAATATGATCACTTAAAATTATTTATCAATTTAATTTAATTAAATGAGTTCAATGCCCAACTATTAGGGATAGTTGGGAGGTAATGCCCAACTAATAAATCTTTCCAAATTGATTTTCGAGTCAACTATGATATGTACATGCTATCCAATGCAATCGTTGACCTATGTTTTTCCACGTTTACTTTGGTTAGATTATTGAATAATGAACAAATAAATAAGGAAAATTTAATAATAATAATAATAATAATAAAACTTGGCCAGATTTTCTCTATCGAAGCAACCTATTTCTAACATAGTGGCTCAATTTATTATTGGACCATCTTGGCTCTTGGCCATGATATCTACACCGTAGGTCCCATCCGGATGGCTTGTATTAACCTAACATGTCATGCTGGCACATGTGGAGAAATATACATGGGTACATTATACACACGTGTCAAAAACCTGACCTCTGGTTGCAATTTTATGGGTTCAGTAAATTCCAGGGCTGTCATCCATGGATCGACAACTTGGATGAGTCAAACGCAACTCATCTGAGTTAACTCGGACTAAGTTGGACCGATGTGGTTCAACATCACGGGTCACACCAGACTTGAATAAGCCGGGCTGATTCACCCGCGACTCAGGCGAGTCACGACTCAACTCAAGACCGGATGAGTTGGCCTAAGGCACTGAGTCATTCGACTCGTCAAAGTCTACTCAGATCCTATTGGACCCAATCCAGTTTGATACCACAACTCGCCTGTCCTTGGGCTAATTCACACTGACTTGAGTGAGTTGTGACTCAACTTGACACTCGGTTAGTGAGCCCAAGTCGCTGATTCATCTGATGATGGTTCTCACCTGATTCACGACTCTGATGTCTCCACATTTGCAGTTTGGCACGTAGAGTTACATGTTCTTCTCTTTTTGACCAACCATTTGTGGACCAATTATCCAATGGCTGGGATTGTTCAATGGGGAGTTTTGTGCAGCACTTCATAGTGGGGCCAACAGATGAATGGTATGGGTAGTATTCTTAATTGGAGAAACAGAGGATAGGATGCTCGATTTGCATACTAGAACACATGACAAGCGGTGGCAGCTACTCACACGTGTGCGGTGCGAGAAGTGTGAGATGGGCCTAGGTTTTATAATCTACTAGAAATAACGTTTTGAACCATTGATAACCACCTACCAACAGTCCACTCCTTAGTTGCTATATAAACTAGACCATCCTAGCCCAAAATCATCCAACTCTAATAATATATCCCATCAGAATTTGATTTAATCTCTTAAAATAATTTGTTTTATATATATATATATATATATATATATATATATAAATTGTTGAGTAGCTCAAGCATTGTTTGAGTATCTGAATTCGACCATTCATCAAATATGTCGAATTCGAGTTACTGAGTTTGACCACTCATCAAATCTATCAAACGACTAATTGTGTTAACTGAGTTCTTAAGTAGATTTCTTTGTGATTGCTACATGCAAAATTTAATAGAGATGTATTGTCTTATCTTAGAAGTAATTCTCCTGTAACCCATAAGAAATCCAGAAGGGGTTGAATCATGCTTTAAGACAGAAGAGATGTCAGGCTTGCCGTTGTGTCCGTCCAAGAGATCATCTCGGTTTTATTGGATTTTGCATCGACTGTCACGATCGAGTTAAAGAAGATGGCGAGGGACACTGATATGAAAAGGGTCTCGATTCAAATGATAAGGTGGGGTAAGTAGCAAAAAAGATGGTTGACAGATTATCCATCTTTAACGTTTTCGGCGAGAGATAACTTCAACTTGACCGTTTGTATCTTTGTAACGGTTGCTTGTTTTGAGAAAAACATTGATACTCTAGCGAGGTGAATGACGATACATAGGCACTTTGAAATTAACTATATAAATTTCATAAATGGTATATAAGTTGTTGATGTTGTTTTCTGGTTAGCCATCTCTGGACCCTCGAGTACCTACATAGTGAACGGACAAAGGAGACCCTAGCTAGTGCAGGGGACCCTCCGATGCCTAAGTCAGGTAGGGAATTTGGGTCTAGTCGAATAAAGAGTTTTAGGCCAGAGATTGTGCATACCTTTCACCATTGGAGTTACTCTTACTTATAGGTGAGGAAAGGCGGTGACATAGAAGTGACCTCCTTGTTTAGCAGGGACGTGTTGTAATAGGATTTAGATCTTATGCGTATCGAGAAGATCTTCCGAGATCTTCTGCTAAGCTCTTGGGCAAATCCACATGGTGGTGGCTTTCCTAGATCCTTGGCTAGAATCTTAGGTAGATACCGTTGGGATTAGGTCGGGACTAACAGAAGATGAATTATGCCGACCTGGGATTATGTCGACCTGAGATTATGCCGACCTGACCCCTTTGGCGAGTAGTTGAGCTTCTTTCGGTGTCGGGCATATAAGTGGGCTTTCCGATCTGCTGACGAGAGACCGAGCTCGTTCTTGTTTCTTGCTCGGTTTGGGGTCAAAGGTCCGATTTTTAGTCGTATTTGTCATCATCCGATCTGGCGTAGTACACAAAGTTCCGACCTGACCTTTTTTAATTGGTCGTCCATTTTCCCCATAACAATAATCCCCCTCTACTTTCGAGTTCGCGTAGCGGGCTTAAGAAGTAGATAGGTCTCGGTCAAGTCGGACTGTCTTGTGTCCGGGGTGTCGAATCTGCTTGTTGTTAATGTCAAGTTAGGCGGCATGCACAAGAATCAGAGTGTATTTGCAATCATGATACGCTGCACTCAAGGTGGCATGGATTTAATTTTCCAAGCTACAATGACAAATACTTTGAGCATGAGCTCTTCGAGCTTAGTTCAAGTCTCCTCCCCTAACGGGTCCTCCAAAGATAGTGCGGATTTCTTTGGTGGGCTCATTATTGATGGGTTGTTCATTCTTCGGATCTGCTCTTTCGTCCTTCCTGTTGACGTATTCCTACAAGTGCCCATTGGCGATGATGGCCTCGATCTCCTCTTTTAGGTCGAAGCAGTCGCTGGTTGAATGGTCGTGGTCGCGGTGGAAGTGGCAATACTTCCTCTTGTCCCACTTGTCGGCATTAGATTTCATCTTGTTCGACCACTTGATGACTCATTTGTCCTGAACTTCCATGAGAACTTATTCGGGCGTCGCATTAAGGGGGGTGTACGAACTGAACCTTCTCTCAAGTCGCCTACTCAGGCGCTGGCCTCTAGTCGGCTCGTCATCTTTTCTTCTTTTGTTGATGTTGGTCGAGGTTGGTTCCTCCTTAGGTCGCTTTTCCCTGGCAGAACTCCCCTTGTTCCGAGCAGCCTTTCGCGAGCTGAAAAGCTCTTTAGCGTTGGAGTATTTCTAAGCTCGATTGAGGAGGTCAGCCAATGTTGTTGGAGGGTTTTTGTCAAGCGAGAAGAGGAACCTCCTCTCTCTTAGGCCTCTCATCATGGCAGCCAAGGCGATCTCTTCCAAGTGTCCTTATACCTGCATTGCCTCCAGGTTGAAGCGATTAATGTATTTTGTCAGCAGCTTGTCCTCTTTCAGGATAATAGTGGGGAGGTGAGTAGTTGGTTTGAGCCTTTTCTTTCCTCCGATGAAGTTTGTAATGAATGCTTTGTTGAGCTGTGTGAACAAGCTAATCGACCTTAACTTTAATTGCTGGAACCACTTCCGAGCCGCTCCTTTTAAGGATAGAGAAAACGCTCGGCACATGACATCGATTAATACGCCATGCAGTTCTATTCAAGACCTAAAAGATTCCAAGTGTTCGGCTAGGTCAGTGGTTCCAGAGTACGGGGCGATCTGGGGCATTCAGAACCTCGGCAGAAGCTAGGTATGCATGATGTCGACAATAAACGATGGCTCGATTTCTTCTAGTATATGCCTCCACTGAGGTTGGAGCATGTGTGCGATAAACCATCCGTATGTCACCAATCTTGGCCCGCAGTTCATCGAGCTCGGCTTCCCAAGGATCTTCGCTCCCGGCCATTACCTCGGCCTCGATTTCGGGAGCTTTGTTGCGCCTCTTCTTCTCCAACTCATAGCGTAAGTCAGAGGCAGCTAGCGTGGCAATGCCTGAGACGTGGGAGGGCATCGTCCTCGATACTCCGACCTACTTGCTTCTTTAGGAGTTGGCAGGAGCTACAGATGGCGAGAGGACTTCTGTGCCCACTTGAGGAGGGTTCCGTTGCTCTAAAGTCGCCTTGTTGAGTTGATATTGTTAGTCAATGCCTCAACTTGCTGCTCGAGGAAAACAAGTTGTTCTCCTAGATTTCGAGATCGCAACATCAGTCCTGTGAGCGCAGAGTCAGCCTGAAGTTGGGAAGATGAATCCCGGTGACTCGCAGACTGCTCTGACGACGCGAGATTGAGTGCAGCGTTGGAGGTTTGTACTTTCTTTTTCCCTTTCACCATTGTTGAACCTTGGTGGATTATGAGAACGACTTTCGACGTTTTCTCACAGACGACGTCAAACTATCGATGTTGTTTTTTAGTTAGCCTTTGATGTTTTATTTAAACCAACACGATTTAAATGATTTAAACTCGCAAGTATACGAATCAGATGTAGATACGGTACGTATTACGAGTCGTTCCCACGAGGACTAATCGTCACAATTCAAATCTATGACTCTCCTTAACTAATCCAACAAATAATGGAATGAACTACTAAGCACAATTCTAGAAAAAAAAAACAATTAAGAACAGGGAAGAAAATTCAATCAGAGAAAGAGCACTAGGACTTTCGAATCCACCCCTAATTATCCTAACCCTTGTTTTGTCTGTTGATTCACCTTGATCTAGATTGATACCACTTATATAGAGAAAGCACAATCTGTGTCCTTAATCGGGCATACAGAATGTCTAATTCCTTTAAGCAATGCCATGAATAACACATCCCATGTCCGTGGTCGGGCACATGGAATGTACAGTTCATTAAAGCATCCTGTTTCTTCCTCTATAGGAAACCTATTCTGGATCAGACACAAGCACCTATAATAAGCATCCAAACAACATCCATATATACTTTGGTCAAGTTCATAGATGGAGAAGTATAGAATTTAAACCAATCAAACCCACTTAGAGAAAGAAACAAATTAATTAATATTCAAAGTAAATCAACCAATACAAGAGCTAATCAAATTAAGGGCTTCATCTCAGCCCTAGCTGAGAGATTATTACCCATAAAATCCATCAAAAAGATTAAACAAAATTCATAAAAAATTAACACCAAACCAATCGATCTCTCTCTCTTCTTTCTTCTCTTTCTTCTCTTTCCTCTCTCCCTTGCTCTAGATCTGGAATTCCCTGGTTCTGAATGAATTTCCCACGTCCATAATTCCTCTTTTATAGCTGTTGGATGGCTGGAGTTGGTGGCAGAGTCGTAGAAGGACATGAAGTGCAAAATTTCGCAGCCGTGATCGGTGGGCCCCACAGAGGTATTTTCTGGAAAATTCACCCCATCCATTGGATTCAGGACGAAATTTCAGTCAAGAATGAGTGGTTTTGAACATCCATTGACGCGGCCCAGAGAAGAAATCACAACAAAATCAGTTTTGAACATTGCAGAGCAGTCCGTTTGTGGCCTCCATACCGCACACGTGTGCACGCATGGGAGTGGAATATCAGCATGGTTTTGAAGCTCTCGAGCCACTCTACAAGATGGGTGGCTTGGATCAGCCATACGGGTGACGGGTGGGGCCCACTATCTTCCGCAAAAATGGCCAGCGGCCTGGTTACGTGGACGCGGATCGCGCAGCGGATGCTTCCGCTGTGACAATGGTGGGGCCCATTCCTTCAATTAAATGGGAAATCCACTCCGTCCATTGCATGGAGAAGGAAATTTCGGTTGGGAATGCCCAATTTCGAGTTAGATTTGTGGTGGCCCACAGAGTTTTGAACTCACCGTCCATTTTGCGTTTTTCAGCGATCAAAGTCCGTACACATGCGTGAAACCAAACGGACATCTAGGCGATGGTAAGCAGGCCCTTATAAATCTGATGAATGGTTTGGATTCCCCATATGGACAATGGGTGGGGCCCACAGCATCGACCGACGGCTGACGGTTTCGCAGACGCTGGAAACAGAGCTGCTGCTGTGTTCGACGAAGGCGGACGTGGGTCAGCGCTTGCGCTGACCGAAACGCTGGTGCGGTGCACCGCAAGTGGACGTGCCCTGTGTGCACGTCGATCACATAGAATGGATCCCTTGACGTTTTCATAAAATCCACACCAACCATCTGCTTATCCATCTTATTTTAAGCATTGAACCCAAACTTGAAGCATATCCAAAGATCAGTTGGGCCTCAAATTGCTGATGTGTGGGCTGATATGTCCGTTGGCCCACTTCCCGAGATCTTCAATGGCTGAAATTTAATATGTACGGTTAATTTATGGCCCTCATCTCATGTATGACGTTTCGAACTGATCGGATGGCGGGAACCATGTGATCTTGCATTCTGGACGTCCTTTGGGCCACTTGAGCTTCAGTTTCTTGATTTCCTTGGATATCGGGCGTTGATCTTGGTTCCCTGGGGTCGTTCCCTTGCTCTGGTGACTTCAGAGCGTCAAATCCATCCTTTAACATCAATTTTCAATTAACGCTCCTGATTTCATCCTGTGACAGAAACACAATTAATACACTCCATTAAGCCTTATCATGTACGTAAATTTAGGCAATTACTGGGGTCTGATATGCAATATTCGACCCTGATCACAACCCCCAACCAGCATTTTGCTAGTCCCGAGCAAAACATGCGAAAAATAATTTCAGAAATAAAAGACAATTCCTGTAAATTCAAGTGACATGTGAACAGATAGCTGAGATGTGAAAATTCTAAGATTCATGATTGGTGTGTGGAGTTCTTCTCTTGGAATCAAGCTTATAGTAAACTTCATAATCAAGTTCAAAATATTAATCCATTAATTAGAACATTCCTAAACATTGAGTTCCACAGTGTATAGTATCATCTCAGCTTATAATCATTAAGAGATCCAATTATCAATTTCATGCTAAAATTGGTAATTAACAACAGAATTCCTGACAACCAACACTAGCATTTTAGATTAACCTTTCAGCTTTCATTTTTTTGATTTTCTATATGAACAGTATGCCAAGGAAGGGAATCAAATCCTCATCTATAGGGAGCAAACCCATGGTGAAAACTCGTCGCCATACTTCTTTTTTTTTTTTTTTTTGCTAATTATGGAGAATCAAATCTGCACCTATAGGGAGCAAACCTATGGTGAAGATTATGTGACTTAGCCTTTTAATTCTTCTTTTTGCCAAGTTAATCATTCAGTTATCGAACCGAAAACTTAATGTGTAAGCGAGATGTGATATGTGAAATCATGGCTCAATCAATGTTTACAATTTCTAATCATGGATTAACAATTCAAAATTGACTATGAAATCAAGCAGATGGCCGAATCCAAGAGTCATAAGTTACCAACATCACAAATCTTATAATGTTAAAATCACAACTATCCTTCAAAATCACTTTGAATTCAATAGAAATTCCAGAAAAAATTTAAAATTTTCACAAATTTTGCTCAAGACCAAGAAAATACTGATTAGGTAACCTAATCTCCTACCCCCAACCTAAAATCTACATTGTCCTCAATGTAAAAGAAATAAGCAAACAATGCACATGAGACAACGAAAATAAAAGAGGAGTGATGGAAAGATAGTACCTGGATGGAGAATCAAGAAGCTTTCTCAAAAAATTTCAACGTAAAAGCGAGTTAGCACAAGAGAGAAATCAACAGAAGCAAAAATAACAAAAAGAAAACAAAAGAAGATCCTACCTATACCACTTTCGCAGGTGCTCTCGATTGCATTTAGCGTATGCAACAAGCCTTTAAACCCCTAGGTTACCCCTAGTGGACGAGTTGTAGTCTCGTGAGGGTTTGCAGTAATGTTACCCACAAACATTGAAGTAACTAACTAAGAAAAAGCATAAAACAAAAGACTGGGTTGCCTCCCAGGAGCGCTAAGTTTAACGTCTTCAGCCAGACAAGCACGGACCATGAATTAACTTATCTTTATAACCAGGGTCCGCCCAAGAAATTACTTCAACTCCTTGATTAACCAATCTCAGACAAGTGATGGGAGTTCCCATGAGCTGTGCTATCCGCAATGAGGTAACTGACACTGTCGTCAAATAATTTAAGGACTTCTGCTCGAACGACTTCTTCCATGTTAGGATCATGCTTCCTTTGCATTTCACGCGACATTTCCACAGCATGATCCATACATACAGTAGGGCATACTCCCTGTAATTCCGCTATCTTCCATTCAATTGCTGCCTTATATGCTTTAAGAAAATTAAGCAGCCTGCTCGCCTTTATCTTCTCAGAGTTAGAAACTGTGCTGTTAGGAAGAGTGTCAGAGGGATGAAGAGGTTCCACTTTCGCTCTCCATTTTTCAGTCTCCAATATAGGAGTAGAGTCGAGTAGTGCATTGACTTCATGGATGGGACTATCGATGTCAAAATCCATGCCATATTGTGCTAAGCAGGTCTCAAGTGGATCTTCGAAAGATTTACGGAAGGAGTCCTACACTAGACTCTTGATCATGTCCACTTCAGATATGTCATCCAAATCTGCGGATTGTTGTCCTGCATTAAAAACATTGAGTTAAATATTCATGTTACCAAAGGACAATTTCATAACTCCATTCCGGCAATTTATAATAGCATTAGATGTGGCCAAAAATGGACAACCCAAGATGACTGGGATCTGACTATGAAGATTCTCGACAGGCTGAGTATCTATAATTATGAAATCCACTGGAAAATAAAATTTATCAACCTGGATTAACACATCTTCAATAACACCCCGGGGCACCTTGACATATCTATCAGCCAGTTGTAATGTTACCTTAGTCGGTTTCAACTCACCAAGTCCTAGTTGCTCATAAACCGAATATGGTAACAAATTGACGCTTGCCCCTAAATCAAGTAATGCCTTCCCGATCTTATGATCTCCTATGCCGCATGAAATGGTGGGAGCTCCTGGATCCCTAAATTTCGGAGGGGTGTTATGTTGAATCATGGAGCTGAGCTGCTCTGTAATGAAGACCTTTTTATGAACATTTTGCTTACGCTTTTGAGTGCATAAATCTTTCAGAAACTTAGCGTAAGCAGGGACTTGTTTGATAGCGTCAAGCAACGAGATGTTGACTTGCACTTTTTTTAACACATCCAAGATTTCATCAAAGTTATTTCTTTTCTTTATTGGTGCCAGACGTTGAGGAAAGGGTGCTTTGGGCACGTAGGGTGGCACATTAATGGCTCTTGGAGAGTCAGAGAGCTTTTGGACTTTGGATGCATTGGTGTGTCCCTCTGCTTCATCTTGATCTTCTGTTTTAGAATTTGATTCATCCCTAGGCATCTCTATTCTGTTATCAATCTGCTTGCCTGACCTAAGGGTAGTGATTGATTTGGCCTGTTCATGATATTGCCCTTGGTTGGAATTAGAGCCAATCTCATACTGCCCCTTAGGATTAGCCTCAGGTTGGCTAGGGAACTTGCCCTTCTCTCTCTCACTCAATGTGGCAGCTAGTTGACCCATTTGTACTTCCAGCTTGGCAATGGATTGCGCATTTGCATGTAAGCTTTGCTGGTTGGCCAGTAAGGTTTGTTGGGTGTCTTTTTGGAATTGGAGAGAACTCTGCATAAAAAGATGGAGTGTATCCTCAAGAGATGGTTTCCTTGATTGTGTAGGCAGTTGTTGATATTGTGGAAACTGTTGAAGTTGTTGACTGCCAACTTGGAGGTGCGGTTGCATGGGAGGATTTCCAGATGGTCCTCCTTGTTGTGGTCCTTTTGCCCAAGAGAAATTTGGATGTCTAGCCCACCCTGGGTTGTATGTGTTCGAGTAAGGATCATTCCCAGGTTTTTGAAAAGTGTTCATAGCATGAACTTATTCAGAGAGAAGTTCTGGGGATGCTGCACCAGATGGACAAGACTGCGCATAGGATGGGCAGGACTAGAACATGTGGCACATGCCTCGACTTGAGTCAAGTTTGTGGAGGTCCATTATTTAATACCAGAGCATCAACTTTCTTTGTCGGGTTATCAAGCTTGGCGCACGCCTCCTGCATGACTCCTATCTCATATATATCACCTCTCTTTTGTGGTTGGGGACTTCACACCTCTATTTGAATAGTCCCATTGCTTTGGGAATTTTCGCACAAGGTTTCAAAGAAGTTCCACGCTTCGACATCACTTTTGGTCATGAATGACCCTCCACTGGTGGAATCAACCATGCGACGGTTCTGTGGTGTCAGACCGTCATAGAAGTATTGAACTTGTTGCCACTTCTCAAAACCATGGTGAGGACATTTAAGAAGCAAGTCCTTCCATCTTTCCCAACATTCATGAAAGTGCTCGCCCCTTTTTTGTGTGAAGTTAGTAATTTCTCTACGGAGGGCATTGGTTTTGTGAACGGGGAAGAATTTGTTTAAGAACTTCTTAGACAGTTGGTCCCATGTAGTGATAGATCTAACTTCTAGAGAATTCAACCATGCTTTCGCCTTATCCTTCAAAGAAAAAGGAAACAAAGCGTAGGATCGAATCGTCTCGAGAAGTTTTGGAACTTAAAGGTGGAGCAAATGTCTAGGAATTCTTTCACATGATGATATGGGTCCTCCTTATCCAATCCGTAAAAGGATGGCAACAATTGTATGACTCCGTGTTTAAGTTCAAAGTGTCTTCAGCCGTAGTGGTTGGCAACACTATGCATGAAGGCGCATTAAATTGGACAGGAGCTGAATAATCTTTGAGAGCTTTAACTTCATTCTCATTCACCATTTCAACAGCATTATTTCTCAATCTTTCACGAAGTGTTCTTTCTATTTCAGGATCAAACGGTGCTAGTTCTATATTCAGAGATCTACGTCCTAGCATAAACTATGTTATTGCAATGTAAGAAAAAAAACTAAACTAAGAAGCAACCTAAGAGAAATAAAACTATACTAGAGAAAAAAAAAAAAAAAACAAGTTAAAACTATGTAAACAAGAATGGGAAGAAAGAACCCGAGAAAGGAGATGATTGATGTCAGAAAAGTTAAGAAGTTCCTCCTTCACTCAGTAGCTTCCTTCCTCAATTCCTGTAAACAAAAAAAATAAAATAAAATTAAGTTTCCTAAAAAAAAAATGATAGAAAAATCCTAAGCAACGGTTAATTTCTAAAAAGAAAGTTTCTAAAAAGGGAAGAATTTCTAAACTAGAAAATAAAAAGTTAATTGAAAGAAGAATCTAAATCTAAAATTAGAAACTAAAAAATTTCTAAAAAATAAAATCCTAGTTTTAAAAATAGAAATTAGAAAAAATAAAGAATTTAGAAAGGGATTACCAAATTAGAAGTTTATTTCAGGACCCTACAAAACAGGAAATAGGTTAGTTTCTAAAAAAAAAAAAAAAAAAACTCTAAGTTAGTAAAATCCTAAGCTATGAATTATGATAAGAGAGAATCCTAAATTCAATTTGGAACGAAACAGTCCCCGGCAACGGCGCCAAAAACTTGATGTTTTATTTAAACCAACACGATTTAAATGATTTAAACTCGCAAGTATACGAATCAGATGTAGATACGGTACGTATTAGGAGATCGTTCCCACGAGGACTAATCGTCATAATTCAAATCTATGACTCTCCTTAACTAATCCAACAAATAATGGAATGAACTACTAAACACAATTCTAGAAAAAAACAATTAAGAACAGGGAAGAAAATTCAATCAGAGAAAGAGCACTAGGACTTTCGAATCCACCCCTAATTATCCTAACCCTTGTTTTGTCTGTTGATTCACCTTGATCTAGATTGATACCACTTATATAGAGAAAGCACAATCTGTGTCCTTAATTGGGCATACAGAATGTCTAATTCCTTTAAGCAATGCCATGAATCGGGCACATGGAATGTACAGTTCATTAAAGCATCCTGTTTCTTCCTCTATAGGAAACCTGTTCTGGATCAGACACAAGCACCTATAATAAGCATCCAAACAACATCCATATATACTTTGGTCAAGTTCATAGATGGAGAAGTATAGAATTTAAACCAATCAAGCCCACTTAGAGAAAGAAACAAATTAATTAATATTCAAAGTAAATCAACCAATACAAGAGCTAATCAAATTAGGGGCTTCATCTCAGCCCTAGCTGAGAGATTAGTGACCCATAAAATCCATCAAAAAGATTAAACAAAATTCATAAAAAATTAACACCAAACCAATCGATCTCTCTCTCTTCTTTCTTCTCTTTCCTCTCTCCCTTGCTCTAGATCTGGAATTCCCTGGTTCTGAATGAATTTTTCACGTCCATAATTCCTCTTTTATAGCTGTTGGATGGCTGGAGTCAGTGGCAGAGTCATAGAAGGACATGAAGTGTAAAATTTTACAGCCGTGATCGGTGGGCCCCACAGAGATATTTTCTGGAAAATCCACCCCGTCCATTGGATTCAGGATGAAATTTTAGTCAAGAATGGGTGGTTTTGAACATCCATTGACGCGGCCCAGAGAAAAAATCACAACAAAATCAGTTTTGAACATTGCAGAGCAGTCCGTTTGTGGCCTCTGTACCGCACACGTGTGCACGCATGGGAGTGGAATATCAGCATGGTTTTGAAGCTCTCGAGCCACTCTACAAGATGGACGGCTTGGATCAGCCGTACGGGTGACGGGTGGGGCCCACTGTCTTCCGCAAAAACGGCCAGCGACCTGGTTACGCGGACGCAAATCGCGCAGCGGATGCTTCCGCTGTGACAATGGTGGGGCCCATTCCTTCGATTAAATGGGAAATCCACTCCGTCCATTACATGGAGAAGGAAATTCCGGTTGGGAATGCCCAATTTCGAGTTAGATTTGTGGTGGCCCACAGAGTTTTGAACTCACCGTCTATTTTACGTTTTTCAGCTATCAAAGTCCGTACACATGCATGGAACCAAACGGACATCTAGGCGATGGTAAGCAGGCCCTTATAAATCTGATGAATGGTTTGGATTCCCCATATGGACAATGGGTGGGGCCCACAGCATCGACCGACGGTTGACAGTTTCGCAGACGCTGGAAACAGAGCTGCTGCTGTGTTTGACAAAGGCGGATGCGGGTCAACGCTTGCGCTGACCGAAACGCTGGTGCGGTGCACCGCAAGTGGATGTGCCCTGTGTGCACGTCGATCACATGGAATGGATCCCTTGACGTTTTCATAAAATCCACACCAACTATCTGCTTATCCATCTTATTTTAAGCATGGAACCCAAACTTGAAGCATATCCAAAGATCAGGTGGGCCTCAAATTGCTGATGTGTGGGCTGATATGTCCGTTGGCCCACTTCCCGAGATCTTCAATGGCTGAAATTTAATATGTACGGTTAATTTATGGCCCTCATCCCATATATGACGTTTCGAACTGATCGGATGGCGGGAACCATGTGATCTTGCATTTTGGACGTCCTTCGGGCCACTTGAGCTTCAGTTTCTTGATTTCCTTGGATCTCGGGCGTTGATCTTGGTTCCCTGGGGTCGTTCCCTTGCTCTGGTGACTTCAGAGCGTCAAATCCATCCTTTAACATCAATTTTCAATTAACGCTCCTGATTTCATCCTGTGACAGAAACACAATTAATACACTCCATTAAGCCTTATCATGTACGTAAATTTAGGCAATTACTGGAGTCTGATATGCAATATTCGACCCTAATCAGCCTTCCCTAGACCCTCGAGTGCTTACATAATGAACGGACAAAGGAGACCCTGGCTAGTGCAAGGGGACCCTCCGATGCCTAAGGAGTTTTAGGCTAGAGATTGTGTGTACTTTCACCATTAGAGGTGCTCCTACTTATACTTGAGGAAAGACGGTGATGTACAAGTAATCTTCCTGTTTAGTAGGGACGTGTTGTAGTTAGGGCTGTACACGAGCCAAGCTAGCTCAAAAAGCTCGCTCGGCTCGGCTCGAACGATGACTCAAGGCGAGCCAAGATTCATATGACCTAGCTCATTTTGAAAACAAGCCGAGTTCAATCATACTGGATCTTGACTCGACTCAACTTGAACTCAGCTCGGCTCGAAGCTCGAGCTCGAGCTCGGCTTGACTCGAATATTATATATATATATATATATTATATTTAAAAAAAAAAAAAGCTAAAAACTTTAACCCTACCCTACTCGTTGGTTCCTTTTTTTACCATTTCCTTTTCCTACCGAACCGCGCCCAATCTCCTCTCTCTCCCTCTCTTGTACCCGAGCTCCACAACCCCCCCCCCATCTCTCTCTCTCTCTCTCTCTCTCTCTCTCTCTCTCTCTCTCTCTCTCTCTCTCTCCACTTGGCCACTCCCCCAAGCTCGACTTAGCATTTGCCCGACTTGTCTCAGTCGTACGGCTTGCACTCGGCCACTCGCTTAAGCTCTCTTTCTCTCTCAGCACCAACAATAAGGTACCTCTATAACTCTATCTAATATTATATATATATATATATATATATATATATATATTATTAATTGGATATTTGATTTGGGAGTTGGGTAGGGTGTGGGTTTGGTCAGTTGGGTCGGGTGACTAGGTTGAGTCGGGTGTTGATTGGGTTGGGTTGCTGGGTCGAGTCGGGTGCAGGTTAGGTCAGGTTGGGAGCAGGCTTTACTCGACTCGACGTAAGCTCACCTCGACTTGATCCACTGGCTCGCCTCGAGCTCGACTCGAAAGGTTTGGCAAACAAGCCAAACTCCAAATGGATGGGTCAAGCCAAGCTTGGCCCACCTCGACTCGACTTGGCTCGAGGTACAACCCTAGTTGTAGTAGGATTCGGATTTCATGCGTCGGCAAATCCATGTGGCGGTGGCTTTCCTAGATCCTCGGCTGGAATTAGGTAGATACCGTTGGGATCAGGTCGGGACCAACGGAAGATGGTATTCCGACCCAGGATTATGCCGACTTGAGGTTATGCCGACCTAACTCATTTGGCAAGTAGTTGAGCTTCTTTCGGTGACGGGCATATCAGTGGGTTTTCCGACCTGCTGACGTGAGACTGAGCTCGTTCTCGTTTCGTGCTCGGTCTGGGGTCAGAGATCCGATTTTTAGTCGTACCTGTCGTCATCCGATTTGGTGTAGTGCACAAAGTTCCAACCTAACCTCTTTTTTTTTGTTGGTTGGTCCATTTTCCCCATAACATAAGTAATTCAAATTAAACTGTCCAAATTTTAGTCCCTGTTCAGATGTATCATGAATGAAAAGTTAGGTTTATCTGATTTTCTGACTTTGTTTTGGTGGATATTTATATTGGGCGGTCTAGAATGAAAATATTCGATGGTCCTATTTCAATAATCCAGTGTCCAAAAATCAGAGGTTACGATTGCTCAACCAATCTGATTTTGGGAATGTGACTTATCGACAGATGGCTCCACAATTTTGCTGGTTTGGATTCCAATTAATGTATCCCAATTGTACAATACACGAGAGCCTGCATATGAAGCGTTGTGCTCTGCAAGAGCGTCAAATAACTCTCTCTTTGAAACTGAGGTTTAATAGGCTATCTACGTGGGCCCATGATCCGAGTAGTCTGTATTGTTGTTGGCCCATTATCAAAGGCCCACGATGGAAAATTTCAGATCCATTGGCCAATTCTAGCGATACGATTAATGGACTTTCAAACCAAAGGGCCTTAGGTACAGCCCCAAAAATCAGTCTTAAGGATCCTTTCTGAGCTGTGCACGGGTTAAATTGAGTCGCGCTTGGCATAGTTTGGCTTGGCTCAGCCAGCCGCCAACTCCAGCTTGAACTTGGCCCAGCTTGGTTCTCGAGCTTGACTCGGAAGGGTTCGATCACCAGCTCGAGCCAAATCGGACCGAATTTGAGCCTGTGCGACATTTTTTCAAACACAAAATGTCTTTATTCTTCCACACTTTAAATGCAAAATAATAACAATACTTTACAGATATTTCATCAAACACTCAACGAGCAGTATCAAGATCAAGATACAAGGATGATCTTTCATCAAATACTCAACGAGCAACAACAATATCAAAATAATCAAGTCTCTGGGTCAATTCAAGTTGAGGATAGAGACAAGTTGATTAAAGCTCCGGCAAGCTCAATTTTTTTTCAAACTCTAAATTCCATCTCTACCCAATCCAAATCCAATTTCGAGTCGAAGTGAGTCAAGCTTTTTCGAATTGAGCCAAGTGAGCTGACCGATCTAACTCGACTAGTGTACAGCTCTGCCTCTAACTCATGAGCACTTTCAATTTTAACCGTCCAATAAGTGTCCATTAATCTGATGTCAATGAATTTTGGGTTTGTCACACACAAATTGGACCCATGATTAGATTCAACATTGTATGCCCAGGATAGGTTTTTTTTTTTTTTTAAATCTCTTCCCTGAATCTGCGGACCTTTTTCCATTGCATGGACCATTGGCTATTCTTTTCTTTTTGACCAACCATGGATTGAATGGGGCAATTTGTGCATCACTGTCAATCCAAGATGGACCACCAGATGAATGGTATAGATTACTGAAAGGTGAGTCTCACTTGTATGGAGAGCTGGCCCAAAACAAAAACAGCGATGATCAATTCCCACCTTTCTATTTTTCTGAACCGTTCTTTTCTATCTTTTCATTTCTTTTGCCCAAGAGCCGTCTTGTTACCTGGCTAACATCTCAGTGCGTGTTACCCTTACCGTGGGGCCCACCTTGATGATGTATTATATATCCATGCCGTCCATCCGTTTCTCTACCCATTTTAATTTGTGGAGCCAAAAATCAAGTAGATGTCAGGTGAACCACACAACAGAAAATAGTGGTGATTGAGAGCTTCACCATTAAAAATTCCAAAAGGACCATTGTGAGGTTTTCATAATGTTTATTTTCCATCCAACCTGTTGATAATGTCAAGAAGATCTGGATGAAGGGAAAATACATTAATCAGCTTGATCCAAAACTTTTTTGGCCCGTAAAAAGCTTTTAATGGTCATTTTTCACTCTTTCTAGTGGTGTGGTCCAAAAAAATTTGGATCTTCTTAAGATTCGGGATCTCATCCTAAAATGAGATGGAAAAACCGATGTATGGCATGGATATACAACAAATACATCAAGGTGGGCGTTACCCGGGTAACAGCTAATCTGCTAGTTCGTTTATCGGGCCAAAATATAGGCCCGGGCCCAGCTCATTTTTATCAGGACTGGGCTTCAGGCCTATGCCCGTACATTAAATGGGCCTGTTATTGGGTTCGGGTGAGACCTCACTAGATGATTTCTGCACAAGTTAGGGATAGATTAAATCTATCAGTGGGCTAGGTAGCTTCACAATCGGGCCCATACCCATTCCACAGGTCTATGTCAGAGACCCAAGCCAAACCAGTAACAGGCCAGAACGAAAACCCAACGGGCCAGCCCGGCCCATTGGCACCCCCTAAGGCAGAGTATGATGATCCATGCACGTGCACATGGGTATACATGCATCTCAAATTAAACGGTCCATTATCAAGGTTTTAAATCGGTGTATGAAAAAGTAAAAAGAGTGGCACGTGTACCAGATCCAATCCATCTTTCAGGGGCTTGCCACCATCACAAATCAGATGGACTATAGTCTATCTTTAAAATATATACAGCTGAAGAAAGAATGGCTAAAGTTTTCTAAGACGGCTAGGTTTTTCTAACATTGTAGCCCATATGATGTGTGGACTAGAGTAGTTTTTTGGCGGGAACATCTGAGCATCCGGCCCCACCTGATGGACGGGTTGGATCTTACGTCTGTGTCCTACGCCAGCACATGTGGTGCCGGAACAAGACGTACGTGCGTGCTTAGCGACAGAGGTGCAATTGTTAATGCTGTAGTCCACGGACTACTGAAATAGACTCGTAGTCCGCTAGTTTGGTCACACCGATGGTTGATCAGAACCGTTCAAGTTGTAGGTTTAAGCATCAATAGGCATTGATAATACCTTTAAAAAAAATGATACCGTAGCAATTAGATATATGGAATGACAATAGGACCATCCATGGCTCATCCTAACTAGAGCTGGGGATTGAGTCCGACCGAGTTAGGGTGACCCGACTTGATCCGGTTTTGAAATAGGCCTGACCCGAACTCGATTCGACTCGATCGATATTGAGTCCAGCATGCCTAAATCGATCCAAGTCTGGATCTAACATGGATTGATCCGGACAAGTCTGACCTAGTCAAAAATACCTAATCAGTTCGAGTTGGCACCGATTTGGATCAAGAAATGGGAGGGTGTGGTGGTGATGGTGGTGGGTGGTTGTCGAGCATGGAAGAGGAGGAGGAGGAGGGAGGGAGAAAGATTGGAATTAGGTTGGGGTGAGTTCGGAGTCGGCATATAGGGTTAGAAATACTTATAAATTAGGGTGAGTCGTAAATGAGTTTTTTTTATTATTATTATATATATACTTAAATTCGAGTCGAGTCGGGTCTGATTGAATCAAGTTTTGGATCGAGTTACTGGGTAACTCAAACTCGACTCGGTTTGAGTTCGAATTGGGCGAAGCCTTCTCAGTTTGGACCGACTCACCCATTTGGTTCGGGTCGAGTCGGGTTTGAACGAGTCGGACGAGTTGAGTAGGAGGGTGGTGATGGTGGTGGGTGGTTGTCGAGTTTGGAAGAGGAGGAGGAGGGAGGGAGAGAGATTGGAATTAGGTTAGGGTGACTTCGGAGTCGGCATATAGGGTTAGAAATACTTATAAATTAGGGTTTGTTTTTATTATATATACTTAAATTCGAGTCGAGTCAGGTCTGATTGAATCAAGTTTCGGATCGAGTTACTGGGTAACTCGAACTTGACTCGGTTTGAGTTCGAATTGGGTGAAGCCTACTCGGTTCGGACCAACTCACCCATTCGGTTCGGGTCGAGTCGAGTTTGAACGAATCGGACAAGTTGAGTAGGAGGGTGGTGATGGTGGTGGGTGGTTGTCGAGCTTGGAAGAGGACGAGGAGGGAGGGAGAGAGATTGGAATTAGGTTGGGGCGAGTTCGGAGTCGGTATATAGGGTTAGAAATACTTATAAATTAGGGTTTGTTTTTATTATATATATACTTAAATTCGAGTCGAGTCGGGTCTGATTGAATCAAGTTTCGGATCGAGTTACTGGGTAACTTGAACTCGACTCGGTTTGAGTTCGAATTGGGCGAAGCCTACTCGGTTCGGACCGACTCACCCATTCGGTTCGGGTCGAGTCAGGTTTGAACGAGTTGGACGAGTTGAATCATCTGGTGCCCAGCTTTAATCCTAACTCCTCAAGTGGGTCTTACACCATGCCTATGGCTGTCAATTGGTGAGGCTTAGGGTTATCATGGGCCCAGATTCTGAATTATCTGAGCCGTTCCTTTTTAAATTTTCATTTTCTAGGCTTAGATGATGATAACCCTGATTATTTTTTAGGTCCAGCCTGCATACACGTGATCCAGTAGACTGATATTAGTTAAACTACAGCAGTCCACGGCTCTGGAGCCGTTCGCTAATCTCTCGTGTATATAAACAGAGGAGCAAACGGATTTTTGCCATGTAATTACTAATCATGCGTCAAGAACATATATGTGACATGTCTGTCGTTAATATCTTCTTATCTTTTCCACCTACTAATTGATGGGGCTTTCAATTTCTTTTCAAGGTGGAAAGAGAGGGGACTGAGACCCCTAAATTTATGGAAGCGGAGTAAACTCTGTGGGGTCCACCGTGATTTATGTATTTTATCCACTCCTTTCATCATTTTATAGATAATTTTATAGCTTGGCCTCAAAATTAAATTAAGCATATCCAAAACTCAAGTAGACCACACTACAGAAAACAATGTGAGTTGAACATTTACTGTTGAAAAATTATCTGGGGCATAAGTTTTGTATTAAACTGATATTTGTGTTTTCCCTTCATCTTTGTCTGTGTGATCTTCGAGAAGGTTGGATGACAAATAAACATCACTATGGGCCCTAGGAAGGTTTCAATGGCGGAAATCATTATTCACACTGTTTCCTGTGGTGTGGTCCACTTGAGCTTTGTATATGATTCAAATTTGAACTCAACCACTAAAATAATCTGGAAAAGTGGACAGACGGCGTGGATAAACCACATACAATCACAATAGGCCCAACAGAGTTTAATAAAAGTATAACTCAGTACACAAATCGATTTCTAAATTTATAGGATTGATGGACAATGGATTTATTCCCATCATCAGATTCCACTATACTAACCTTCTTCTTCACCACGCTCTCTAAATTGAGAGAAAATTTCATTTAAACCACAATTGCAATAACCTATATGATACTCTTGACCCATATATTAGTGGGATACTGTGATACACAAAACGATTAGGTATATTTAGCATTTTTTTTAAAACTTAAAATATTTACTAGATATTTGTAATGAATCATAAGAAGTATCTTAAATAATATATAGGTTTATTGAGACTACTACTAATAAAGGAATGTGGCAATTGCGACTAAATCTAGCTCCTGCCACTGACTTTGGATATTGCATCACATAAAAAAGATGTGTGATCTACATTAAAATGGTATAGCTCTTGAGACTCATATGCACCACTGATCTACTTTTCAATGTGTGGATCCTACATAATAATAGAATTGGAAAAGAAAAAAAAAAAAGAGAGTAATGCAACTATTTAATTAGAGCACTAACAAAAAGAAGATAAAAAAAATGCGAGAACATGAAAAACTAATTATAATGTTAGAGATGGGATAGGATCCCTTCCAAAAAAAAATCATAGAATGAGATCCATAAGCTAGTTTGATCTGATCATAAAAGAAAATATATGTAAAAATGTTATGTCTTACCAATCACATCATTTGTGGTTCCATAATCGATTATGCAGGAGATTAAGAATAAGGATCGGGTAAAGATCGTAGTGAGTGGAGGAACTTGAATAATCCAATATATCAATATATAATAAACATCACTGTAGGCTTTGCGAAGGTTTCTACTATGGAAATCATTATTCACACTGTTTCTTGTAGTGTGGTCCACTTGAGCTTTGGATATGCTTCAATTTTGAACTCAATGGTTAAAATAATTTGGAAAAACAGACAAATGGCGTGTATAAACCACATACATTCACAACAAGCCCTACCGTGTTTAATCAGTAGGATAAAGCACACTGAGTAACTAAGTACACACTCCGATTTCCCAACATCTTATATATTCCACTATATTATCCTTCTTCTTCACCACGCTCTCTAAACCTAGAGAGAAATTTCATTATTCCACTTGAATAACGTGTGGTACCGTGATACACAAAAGTATTAAGTATATTTGCGTTGTGCGTTGAAAAAAAGCACCCCATTAGAGCAGGGTATACTTATATATCAACTGTAGATCAAAGTCAATTTCTCTCATAGGGTTTGGATTGTATGAGACCAAAAATGCAATCTTCTTCACCTTGTGCTCTGTTATATTTTGTTTTAAAATAATATTGAAATTTGAATTTTCAAATTTTCGGTAATTTCCCTCCACATTTGAAAAGTATTGGTACTTTTATGTTGTGGGTTTTGTCTCACATCGGATTTGACAAAGTAAACTATCTTATATATAAGATAATATTTTTGCCTAGGGCTTGTGCCCCTTTCAGGGAGCATGTGAATTTGGTCCTGTGGGGGGCTATGTCAATAGCTCTAATCTATGTCATTGACCACACGTGCGCGCGCGCCGAGCCGAGCCGTGCCATGCCGAGTCCGTGTGCGCGTGCACGACGCGACGGGATGGGACGGGACGGAACGGGCCGGGTTGGGGGTGGGCGCGGGTGCGAGTGCGGGTGCAGGTGGGTTTTGTCCCACATCGGATTTGACAAAGTAAACTATCTTGTATATAAGATAGTATTTTTGCCTAGGGCTTGTGCCCCTTTCAGGGGGCATGTGAATTTGATCCTGTGGGGGGGGGCTATGCCAATAGCTCTAATCTATGTCATTGATCACACGTGCGCGTGCGCCGAGTCGACCCGTGTTGTGCCGAGCCCGAGTCCGAGTCCGTGTGCGTGTGCGCGACGCGACGAGACGGAACGGAACGGCCCGGGTTGGGCATGGGCGCGGGTGCAGGTGTGGGCGCGGGTGCGGGTGCGGTGTGAGTGTACTCCCTTCCGGTTGGTCGCACCTGTTGGGTTTAAACCCAACAGACCTAACCTTTTGTAAAGGGTGTTTATACACCACTTCGGAGTCTATATAAAGACTACCGGTTCTAGTTTTAAATATACGAAAATACTCTCTTATAAAACTCTCTCTGATACGGTTTTAAACGTTTTTATTACTGAGTTCATCGCTGAGTCAACTCAGTACTTTCGGATTAAACTGCAAGTGGTTCGAACCCGCGTACAATGAGTGCACCGCTGGGACCCGGTCATAGTCGTTGTATCCTGGAGGTCGATTGCTCTAGAAACCTGTTGCACTTGGGACGCTGTCCAAGGGGAGCAAATTCGATTTCAAGCCGGGTGACTCAGTCACGCCTCGACTCAATTCAATAAGTTCTTCTTTCTCAAAATCTTATTTTTTTTTTTTTGTTCTCGATTTTAATAGTCTATTTAATTCAACCAAATATTCCAACAATCTTGAAATCGAATTGTTGAATTACATAGACTATGGCTACAGTAACAGTAAATGCTTCTACTGAGTTAGCCAAAATCGAACCGTTCGCTGGACAATGCTTTAAACGGTGGAAACAAAAACTGATGTTCGCTTTGACCACCTTGAAAGTTTCATACATTTTATCTGAATCATTTACTATAGATCCAGCAAATCAAACTGAAGTAACAGATGAAAATAATTGTAAAAACTATATTCTAAATTCTTTATCCAACGAATTATATGATGTGTATGCTTCTTACGCGTCCGCTAAAGACATATGGACTGCTTTGGAAAAGAAATACATATTGGAAGATGCAGGCGCTAAGAAACATGCAATTGCTAATTTCCTTCATTATGAAATGACAGACGATAAACCTGTCACAAATCAAATTCATGATTTTCAAAGTCTAGTTCACGAACTATCGACAGAAGGAATTAAGTTGGATGAAGTATTTCTGTCAGGAGCGCTAATAGAAAAACTACCGCCCTCCTGAAAAGAATATAAGAATAAAATGAAACATAAAAAGAACGGTGTTTCTTTGGAAACCACTATCGTACATATATGAATAGAGGAGACCAATAGAATCAGGGACAAAAAGAAAATGGAAATGAAATAGATTCAAAGGCGAATCTTGTGGAATCAAGTTGGACAAATAATAAGAAAAAGGGCAACAGTCATAACTGTGGCAAACCTGGACATTACGCAAATGAATGCAGGCTCAAAAAGAAGAATGCAAATAATCAATTCAAGAAAAAGGAAAACTATTACAACTGTGGAAAGCCTGGACATCATGTTAAAACCTGCAGGCTTAAGAAAAACAAAGATAAGCTGCAGGCTAATCTTACAGAAACAGGCATGAGTCTGACATGGTAATAGTTGTGGTGTCAAAAGTCTTCCTGATAAACAACTTGGAGTGGGTACTAGACACTGGTGCAACTAGGCACGTGTGCAAGGATCATAACATGTTTACCTCCTACGAAGTATCAAGAGATGATGAACAGGTGTTCATGGGTAATTCTAGAACGTCTTCAGTTGTTGGAAAAGGGAAAGTACTTCTGAAACTCACTTCTGGAAAGACTATGATGTTGAATGATGTCCTACATGTGCCCGACATTAGACGAAACTTGGTCTCTGGTTCGCTCCTCAATAAGGCTGATGTTAAGTTAGTATTTGATTCAGATAAGCTTGTAATGACCAAGAATGGAACTTTTGTTGGTAAAGGATACTGTAGTAATGGTTTATTCATTGTAAATGTATCCAATGATAATAATAAGAAAGCATCTAGTTCTGTTTATATCGTTGAACCTTTTTATCTATGACATAGTAGATTAGGTCATGTGAATAAAGTATTTTTGAAGAAAATGAAAAGATTAGGTTTATTACCTAATATATCTAATGAAGAATTCGAAAAATGTGAAACATGTGTAGAATCAAAATTCATTAAAAAACCTTTTAAACGAATAGAAAGATCATCTGTTCTATTAGAGTTAATATACAGTGACTTAGGTGATTTTAGAAATCACATGTCTAGAGGTGGAAAAAGATATTATATAACTTTTGTAGATGATTACTCTAGGTTCACTAGAATCTATCTATTAAGAAACAAAGATGAAGCTTTAGATGCTTTTTCTAAATACAAAATTGAAGTTGAAAATCAGTTAAATATAAAAATTAAAAGACTTAGAATAGATAGAGGAGGAGAATATGAATTTTTCTCAATTTAGAGAATTATGTGAAAAGAATGGAATAGTTTACGAAACTACAACTCCTTGTACACCATAACAGAATGGAATACCAGAACGTAAGAATAGAACCCTAAAAGAGATGATGAATGTCATGTTAAACAGTTCGGGCTTACCCTCAAATATGTGGAGAGAAGCAATTCTATCTGCTTGTTATATCCTAAATAGGATTACTTCTAAATCTTTTGAACAAACACCTTATGAACTTTGGAAGAATCATGTTCCTAGTTACAAATATATTAAAGTGTGGGGGTGTCTTGCTAAAGTAGGATTGCCTGAAACTAAGAAAAGAAAATTAGGTCCTAAAACGACTGACTGTGTATTTATAGGTTATGCACAAAACAAGTAAACCTACAGGTTTCTAGTTTTAAAAACTAAGGACAATATTCGGATCCTAATACAATTATAGAAGCTAGGGATGCAGAGTTCTTTGAGAACGTATTCCCTATGAAATCTAGATCTATAGGAATAGAGGAAGTCAATGAATCAGATATTGCGTCTACTAGTAAAAATGTTTACGAGAAAGTAGTAGAAGAGATACAACCAAGAAAAAGTACTAGGGTTAGAAGAGAAACTAACCTAGGAGATGGTTTTTTCACATTCTTAGTAGAAGATGATCCTACAACCTATACAGAAGCTATTAATTCTCCAGATGCAACCTTTTGGAAGGAAGCAATAAATGATGAGTTGGAATCTATAATATCTAATAATACTTGAGAACTTGTAAACCTACCACCTGGAAACAAACCAATAGGCTGTAAATGGGTGCTTAGAAAGAAACTAAAACCAGATGGAACTATTGATAAGTTTAAGGCTAGGTTAGTAGCAAAAGGCTTTAAACAAAAGGAAGGAATAGATTACTTTGATACATATTCCCCTGTAACTAGAATTAGATCAATCAGGGTTTTAATAACGATAGCCTCCATATATAAACTGGTGGTATACCAGATGGATGTTAAGACGGCTTTCCTAAACGGAGACTTAGAAGAAGAAATATATATGGAGCAACCTGAGGGTTATAAGATATCAGGTAAAGAAAATAAAGTATGTAGACTAATTAAATCACTATACGGTTTAAAACAGGCTCCTAAACAATGGCATGAAAAATTTAATGGTGTTTTAAAATCAAATGGTTATCATATAAATAATGTAGATAAATGTGTATATAGTAAAATTTCTGAAAATAATTATGTTATTATATGCCTTTATGTTGATGACATACTTATTTTTTGAACTAATATTAAATTAGTTAATGTAACTAAGAAATTCTTGTCATCTAAGTTTGACATGAAAGACTTAGGAGAGGCTAGTATAATCTTGGGTATTGAAGTAACCAGGAAAAATGGTGTTATTATATTATCACAATCTCATTACATTAAGAAGATATTGAAAAAGTTTAACCATTTTGACTGTTTACCTGTCAGTACTCCTTATGATTATAGTGTGATTCTCATGAAGAATACAGAAAATAGTGTGTCGCAATTGGAGTATTCCAGAATAATTGGTAGCCTTATGTATCTAACAAACTGTACTACACCAGACATAGCTTTTGCAGTAGGAAGGCTAAGTAGATATACACATAATCATGAAAAAGAACATTGGAATACCTTATATAGGATTTTGAGATACCTAAAAGGCAGTATAGCCTATAGTTTACATTATAATGGTTATCCTGCTGTATTAGAAGGATATAATGATGCTAACTGGATCAGTGATTCAGATGAGACAAAATCTACAAGCGGATATGTCTTCACTTTGGGTGGAGGAGCGGTCTCTTGGAATTCTACCAAGCAGACATGTATCGCTCGGTCTACTATGGAATCCGAGTTTATTGCCTTAAAAAAGGCTGGATCAGAAGACGAGTGGCTTAGAAATCTCTTAGCTGATATACCATTATGGCCAAAGCTCAGTATCGTAGTGTCTATTCATTGTATTTGTCAGCAAGGCTATAGCGAAAGCAAAAAGTAAAATATATAATGGAAAGAGCAGGCATATTAGACTCAGACACAATATGGTAAAACACATGTTGCGTGATGGAATCATATTTATTGACTTTGTAAGGTCAGAAAAGAATCTAGCAGATCCTCTGACTAAAGGACTATCTAAAAGGTTAGTCAATGATATATCGAAGGGAATGAGGCTGAGCCTAATATATGAGCTGCCAGTGTCGGCAACCCAACCTATACAAGTGGAGATCCTATGAGATAGGTTCAATGGGTAAACAACAAGACACGAGGTAGACGATTGCACTGAGTTGTATGAGCCCCTTCTATGGTGTACAGTGTAAGCAGCAACGAAGAAGGATGAGTTGTTAGAACTCTTAATGAATCCATAGCCATATATTTGGTGGTGTATACAGTTGCGGCATATACTTGATGGAATTCACCTATATGGGTGTGGAGGTGGAAGCCGCTTCCTATAAGAATCTAAGCGAATTCTCTAAAGCACTCATGAAATTCAGGTAATGGTATATGGCCGAAATGCACCGAACCGCAGAATCACTTGCAAAGAAAGAGTTGTGTGAGTGACATGTACTTGCGATCTACAATAAAAGGATTCAGGTTTAAGACTATGGTGTCACCTGATTCCTGTAGACCTGTCTTGCTTACTCTAATGTTGGTTCAAGTCTATGGTGACACCAGCACCATTGCACAACTATTACGCTTCAATCCGAAAGAGTTTTATCTTAAAACATGTGGGGTATTGTTATATTTTGTTTTAAAATAATATTGAAATTTGAATTTTCAAATTTTCGGTAATTTCCCTCTACATTTAAAAAGTGTTGGTACTTTTGTGTTGTGGGTTTTGTCCCACATCGGATTTGACAAAGTAAACTATCTTGTATATAAGATAGTATTTTTGCCTAGGGCTTGTGCCCCTTTCAGGGGGCATGTGAATTTGGTCCTGTGGGGGGCTATGCCAATAGCTCTAATTTATGTCATTAACCACACATGCGGGCGCGCGCGCCGAGCTGAGCCGTGTCGTGCCGAGCCCGAGTCTGAGTCCGAGTCCGTGTGCGTGTGCGTGATGCGACAGGCCGGGTTGGGCGTGGGTGCGGGTGCGGGTGCGGTGTGAGTGTACTCGCGTGGGTGTGTGTGTGTGTGTATGGGTACTCGGGGGACTTTATTTGCGAGAGTGTACTCGCACTTGCGCCTTTTCGTTTTAAACCAGAGAAATGCATCCTTTCCGGTTGGTCGCACCTGTTGAGTTTAAACCTAACGGACCTAACCTTTTGTAAAGGGTATTTATACACCACTTCGGAGTCTATATAAAGACTACCGATTCCAGTTTTAAATATATGAAAATACTCACTCTGATACGGTTTAAAGCATTTTTATTACTGAATTCATCGCTGAGTCAACTCAGCACTTTCGGATTATACTACAAGTGGTTTGAGCCCTTATACAGTGAGTGCACCGCTGGGACCGAGTCATAGTCGTTGTATCCTGGAGGTCGATTGCTCTGGAAACCTGTTGCACTTGGGACGCTGTCCAAGGGGAGCAAATTCGATTTCAAGCCGAGTGACTCAGTCACGCCTCGACTCAATTCAATAAGTTCTTCTTTCTCAAAATCTTTTTTTTTTTTGTTCTCGATTTTAATAGTCTATTTAATTCAACCAAATATTCCAACATGCTCATCATCAGTCACCGGTATAACTTCATGGATGTAATTCACACGGGTATGGGACAGTGCCAATAAACAATTGTTAGAATAAAGGGGATCTTAGCTGAGATTCTTGAAGGTCGTGGGATCCGAGAGGTGGAAAACATTATTGATTGGATATAAATCTCAGGTGGACCACTCCACAGGAAAACAATATTGATTGGATATCCACCATTAAAATACTCCTAAGGCCCACTATACTTTTTATTTGACATACTTTTTATTTGACATCCAATCTGTTTATTAAGTCATAAACACCTGATGAAGGGAAAAAACAAATATCAGATTGTCGCAAAAAAATTTCTAATGGTCGACATTTATTCAAAATTGTTTACTATATAATGTGATCAACTTGAGACTGGGATATACCTCATTTTTGGTATCATACCATAAAATTATCTAGAAACATAGATGGACGGCATGGATGAAATACATACATTATGGTGGGGCCCACGGAGCACCGACCAGCAGCCCATCTATCTAGAAACATAGATGGATTGGCTGGTTCCGGGGAGTAGCCAATCCATTGATTAAGTGGAAAGCGGATATCTGGGAAAGCCGTTTGGGGCTACAATAATGTTTGTGAGAAATCCACACGGTCCATCCATTGTGGGAGCTCATTTCAGGACACGCTACTAAAAATGAGATGATTCAAAGGAAACGGATTGGCTACTCCCCTGCCATCAGCCAATTACTTGTAGTCAGTGCTATGTGGGCCCCAAAATGATATATGTGTTTCATCCATGCCGTCTGTCTATTCTTCGATATCATTTTATGGTATGAGACCAAAAATGAGGTATATCAAAATCTAAAGTGGACCACATTATAGGAAACAGTGTTGAATGAGCGTGGACCATTGAAAACCTTTTGGCGCCATAAAAGTTTTGGATCAAGCCGATCTTTGCTTTTTCCCTTTTAATGTCAAATAAACAGTACAGTGAGGCTTAGGAGGATTTTAATGGTGGATGTCCAGTCACTCTTGTTTTATTATGATGTGGTCCACCGGAGATTTATATCCCTCTCATTTTTGTTATCAAGCCCTAAAATGATATGTAACAATGGATGAAGGGAATGGATGAAACACGTACATCTTGGATGGTCCGGATCACCTGTCTTTAAGCAACACATTCAACATCGTTGGCTGAAGTGCTATATCTATGCTCCTTCCCACGTACCATATTCTACAGGCGAGTTAACCTTGCTCGCCCACCTTGCATTTCAACGTACCTCCCAATTGCATCGTCTGGATCCAAGGGCTAGGATCATTCATCTGGAATGGAAATCGCACCCTAGCCCAGCATCCACTAGGTGGCACACAACAGGCAAACGGTCTGGATTACCCAATTTCTGGCCCCACATGTCGGAACCAGTGCTTGTTTCAGAGGTGGGCCTAGTGAATAAGAAGGCAGTTTGGCTAGTGACGCTGGTCGGTGCCCCATGGGCCCCACCACGATGTATGTGTTTTATCTATGCTCTTCATCTAATTTTCAAAGATCATTTTAATGTTTAATCCTAAAAATAAGGGGATCTAAATCTCGGGTGGACCACACCATAGGAAAATAATACCGATTGAATATCCACCGTTAAAAACCAGCTAATGCCCATACAGATCTGGAACAACTACAAACTTGATCCAAAACTTTTGTGGCCGGCTAGAAATTTTTAACGGTGGGTGTTCAATTAACACTATTTCCTGTGATGTAATCCACTTGAAGCCTAGATATACTTTAATTTTGGGATCATAGCATAAACAAATATGAAAAAAAATTGATGGACGGCGTGGATCAAACACATACATTATGGTGAGGCCCACAGAGAACCGTCGACTAGCCATTGGCTAGTGCAGAGTCACCAGCCAAACCGCGTCCAGCGATGCAAAAAGCTATTTCATAGAAAGGAATCTTGGCTTTTCATTGCATGCACCACCTCTACCCCAAGCAGATTCCCACGGTCTAAAGTAACACTGGTTTTTGTGAGGCTGTGATGTGTCATTTTTCATTGGCTCGGCTCTTGTTAAAGACAGCCCACCAACTTTCAGAAAATTACATTGGGCTGTTTGACAAGTCAATGAAATAGCACCATGTTATTATTGCCTTATAAAATTGGGTGTTAACTTGAGCTGACTGAATCTGCTCCCACCTTTATCCGGGCCTATAGAACTTAATGAACAAGTTACAGCTGACCCGACTCGATCCGGTTTTGAAATAGGCTTGACCTGAACTCGATCACACTCAGTACCAAGTCGAGCATGTTTGACCCGATCCGAGTTTGGGTCTAGCCTGAACTGATCCAGACCGAGTCTGACTCGGCCAAAAGTACTAAGTTGGGTCGAGTTGGAACCGAGTCAGATCAAGAGATGAGAGAGAGAGAGAGAGAGAGAGAGAGGGGTAGTGGTGAGTGGTTGCCGGGCTTGGAAGAGGAGGATGAGGAAGTGTGTGCGTGTGTGTGTGAGAGAGAGAGAGAGAGAGAGAGAGTTTGTGATCGGGTTGGGGTCAGGTGCGGTGGATAGGGTTAGAGATTGAGTTGAGTCTGACCGAATCGAGTGATTAACTCAAACTCGACTAAGTTGAGTTCGGATTGGGTGAAGCTTACTGAGTTCTGAGTTCAGATAGACTCACCCATTTGGTTCAGATCGAGTTGGGTCGAATGCGTCGGACGAGTCAGGTCATCATGTGCCCAGCTCTAGCTCACAAGCTGGCCCCTACCATCAAAATGGCTGTGTGGGAAATATTACGATGGTGCCCTCATTAAGTGGGCCACCCTTATGCAAAAAGAAGGGAGAGTTTAGTAAAAAGTAGGGAATAGTCCCCTGCCAACTGTGAAAGTGGGATGTACCTGATTGGTGGACAGGCATGATTTTTGCATAATGTTGGCGATTGGAGGGCAGGATCAGATGCCCCGCACGTTTCCAGGCTAACAAGTTTGTGATTTCAAAAAGATTTGAAATCCTCATCAAAAGAAAGATATTGGAGTAAGATAGTTGCTGCTGTTTGTTGTAAAGATGAGCTTAAAAGCAAAGGATGCAAATGCCATCTCATATGCCTCCAAATAGCTACCTTTGGGTTTTGCTTTCAAAATTTAAATTTCTCCCTCTCTACCTACGCACATGAAAATTTTTCTATTAGTCACAGAGTCCTACAGTAATGTGTATCAGTCATCCACACCGTCAATTAGATGCAGCATTCCATGATAGGCCATGAGCCTAAAAATCAGGCCAATCTAAGACTTAGGTTGGCCACACTATCGACAATAATTTAGAGTGGATGCCCACCCATTAAAACGTTATTAATTGTTTATAGCGCCCGTGGAGAGGTGATTTAGACATAATTCATTCATTGTGTGCATTTCACTTGGAAGACAGTTCACACCAAATTTCAGGCCATTTTAAAACTCAGGTGGCCCCACCAAGTGCTTGGTCCAGACGATTGGACGTTGATGTGTGGTCCACCCGGAAAATAATTTCAATCCTTTCATGTTTATGCCACATCCAATCTGTCCAATAAATTGGACCAATCATTGAAATTTCCTTGTACAAAAATCAGCTGCATTAAATCAACAAGTGGACTACACTTGCAATTGTTAGTTATCAATGGATAAAAATTATTTTTATGGTGTAGCCCACCTAATGAGTGGCTGGGGTTGATTTTTACACAAGGCCATCTTCAAGGTTTTGAACCAACTTATTGGAAGGGTTGGATGTTAAACAATCATGATAGGTTGGAAGTTATTCGCTGGGGTGCTGTAATCCTGGTATAATCCGTTGGACTTAAAACCTACTTTCTCTCTCAGACATCGCGTTAATTTGAATTAAAATGTCCAAATTATAGGTAAGGTTGCAACGGTACGTACGGTTGTCACTTTCTCTAATGCGGGGGCAAATGAAACTAAAAAATAAATAAACAATGGAGTTTAATTTTTAAGAAATTAACCAAAAATCTTTTAAAAAATAAACGATACGTGAGGTTAAAAAAAAATTAAGATATTTTTAATTAATTTTTTAACAAGTTTATCCTTAAACTTTTTTAGTAATTCCCATCTTACCCTCATCTTTTCTCTTTACAATCTCTATCCCTATGAGGTGGACCCACATGATGAGGAACCCATATTGAAGATGGGGCTCCACATGATAAATGGTCCACATCAAGGTGGGCTTACATAATGCATAGTCTCATCAAAGTTGCGCCCCACATGATGAGTGCCCGAGATCAAAGTGTGGCCCCCTGTATGATGAACTACCCATATCAAAGGTGGGATCCACATGATGGATGGTAGATATTGACAGTGGGACCACATGATACAAGGTTGACATCAAAGGTGAATCCACATGATGAATTACTTATAATGAAAGTTGGGCCCCATACTATGAACGATCCACAATAAAGGTGGGACTGACATGATGGATGTTGAACACAAAGGTGGGTCCCACATGATGGATGACCTACATTAAAATGTGACCCACATGATAAACTATCTGCATCAAGTGGGCTCCACATTATGACCCATAACAAAGGTGGGACCC